>JAWPHD010003357.1:0-220482 GCA_037043455.1 Cyrtodaria siliqua | reverse complement strand
GTTTGTTCATTGGAGCCAAAGACTTCATTGCAGACGAACGGATATTGGGTAAAACGAAAATGCGACGAAAATCACGTGTTCGGCTTACAGCGACACAAGGCAATCTTTATGTTATTTATATGTAAAAATCCACGACGTCCAGTTAGCTTTTCAACATAACCTTGCGTATTTACGAAACAACATTAATAATTATTTGAATTGTTTTTCATATTACCAATTGTTGATTATATTTTACCAATGATATATTTAATCTATTGTAGAATAATAAAGGAAACACGATCACTCCAAATTTCATTACCCCGTATTTTTACCCCGTATTTTACCCCCGTATTTAAATAATATGTAAAGAGGTTTAATATTAATAACAATAATGATTAATTTGAGGTGTACATTTTAACTTCAAGGTTGCAATGTGTCCGTTTACCACAATTATAAGAAACCCGTATTGTTTATGTTTAAAACCATGCCCGTGTGGTTCCGGGGGTCCGTTTGGTTCCGGGGTGAATAATAGGGCCACTGCATATCCCGTTTGAGCGGTAGGCAGAGGGGTAAGAACCCCCACAAATTTTATGTTCATTTTATCAATTTTTGTTCATTGCTCATTAAAGGGTCTTCATCATGACCCCTGCATTGTTTCAGGTGCAATCTCGCTCAACTCGCTCAACTCAGCTAGAGCAGTGGCAGAAAACAAATAAACGTGGCTTCAGCGTAAATGGGAGTGACTACAATCCAACTTGCAGCCAACTCTACAGTTCTGCAGTTGAGAAGATTCTAGGCCCATTTCCCATATTTTATCTCGATGTACATGGAGGATGAGCCTGACATGCTTTCATTTCCTGTTCTGGCCTTTTGGCATCGCTCTGTTATTCTTTGTGCTAATTTATTATTTGAGTCTTGTCTTATTCCTAAACGAGTTATATTGGTTGCTTGTTCTATGGTCGCATTTCCAAATCTCATTTCTAGTGCATTCGTCTGTCCTTTTAAGAGGGTATTTCATAACAAGTGATTTGTTTACGCTTATGTAAACTTCCATTTCTGGGAATATATGTAAACAATGTCAAGCAAATGTTGCAGACCTACCGGGGGTAAGTGCTATAAGACTTATATCATCTCCGAATGTTGGGGTCCCACTTTTAACTGATAACACCCTAGCGCTAAATTTGAAAGTTTCCAAACGTTTGCAGTAATTTCGTCTACGTAAACGAGATAGAGAAATATAGAGAGGACCCCTCCCTGACGTACTCCACGTTGGATGTCAAATGGATCTGACGTCATTCCGTGTATACGTACCACACATTTAAGGTTAGTATACGCTTCCTTTAAGATGCGCCACAGCTTACCAGTAATTCCTAAGTCGCCAATTTTGGCTAGAAGCCCATCGTGCCACACCCAGTCATATGCCCCTTTTATATCGAGAAACGCTATGTAAACCTTACTTTTCTGTTCGAGTTGGTAAAACATAGTCTCTTGGAGATTGAAAGACGTAGTTATACAGCTTAAACCTTTTTGAAATCCTTGCTGTTGCAGGCATGGAAATCGAGTACCTTTTGTCTTCAAGAAAGTATTGAACCTTTCTAGGAACAGTTTTTCGAACATTTTGTTAAAACATCTAGAATTTTATTTTTTTCATGGGCAATGCTAGAACTAAACCACAATAAGCAATTACAAACGACCCCATGTAAACACTAAAGTCACACTTTTATGAACAAGAAATGAAAAGTGTGACTTTAGTGTTTACATGGGTCGTTTGTAATTGCTTATTGTGGTTTAGTTCTAGCATTGCCCATGAAAAAAATAAAATGAAATGATGTAAAAATGATTGAATTGGTATTTCCTTTTTATTTTATTGAAAAAACATTCAACCCATCGATATATATAACCCAAAACGTAGCGGTGTAGTTAGCAGTTTTGCGAAGTGTACACTCCATCACGTACACAAAAGGAATATTTTTGAATCAATTAGTGGCTTTATTTTGGCGTGTCCTATAACTGATTTGTTTGACCGTATACTGTTAGAAAGCCGATTTGTCTAGTGAGCTAATCTGATCATGCGTGACCAAATCTTTGCCGAGGGGTCTGTTAAGGGGTATCACGTGACTGTTCGGTGTTCCCCAACCACATGGAATCGCATGCACATAAATGTAGGGTTTTAAGGCAATATCCATTGGTGTCTATCAGAAGAGTCTTATACTGCTAGCTATATATACCTGTCCATGATACATTAAACTTATGGCTTGTTCTCCAGATTGTCGTTGAGAGATTTATTTTAATAATTTTACCGGAGCAATATTGTTTATCATCTCCGCTTCCGTTGGGCCGCTTATAACTAATCAATACGACTACAAGCTTTAGAGCTCGTGGATCACGGCCTTGATTTTTTGATTATTTGTTTTACGAACTATTGTGATAGAGGAGGATGGGAGAAATGGATTTTTTTAAATATTATTTTTCTCTGGAAAGGTAAAGAGAATGAAATATCAAATAAGAAATACCCTACTATTTGATTGATTGATTGAATTGGATTTTATAGTCGCACCAACAGCTAAGGTCATATGGCGACTTTCCAGCTTCCATTGGTGGAGGAAGACCCCAGGTGCCCCTCCGGACAATTTTCGTACACGGGCGGGCACCTGGGTAGAACCACCGACGTTCCGCAAGCAGCTGGATAGCCCTACTATTTGAAAGAGTTTAGGATTAAAGGTCAGCCACAAAATGAATGGCCTTGATATGTGACCTTAAACATACGATTCGCGAATTATTTAGGAAAGTGTTTACCTTTCAGAATAGAAACCTTTTATAGACAAGACTCAACTAAATAAACCAAATTCGGTAGCATTAACACGATAAGCTATCCACTGGCCCTAAAGTATTAGAAGGGTTAACTTGGTTGAATGTGCAATCAGTCGTCATTTGTTAAAAACAAACGTCGTTTGTTAAAAACAAACAAGGATAAAGGGCAGTGTAATAAAGATTGAAATAGATTGTACCGCTACCAAGACAACATGAACATGTTAAGTAATGATGTTCCAGTTGACTTAATGCCCACTGCAAGTATGGTGCTGTTTACAACGTGCTCCGAACCTTGAATTATAATTTGTGCAGCTTGAACACTATTACAATAAAGCAATTCAAATAGAGTTAAAATCTGTAAAAGCACAGAAATGGTTTTGACCGATTGTGGCTTATAATAATAATAATAATAATAATAATAATCATATATATTGACCTAGAGTCGATGGTAAGATGCGATGGTCGATGGTAAGATGCGATGTTAAGATGCGATGGTCGACCAACGCATCTTAAGATGCGATGGTCGATGGTAAGATGCTTGATTATTGCACACATTTGGAAACATATAACATCATACATGTGTATAGGTAAATAGTCTTCTATTCCCCCAACATGTACAGCTACTTTTACTTGAATTTATGTTTTAAACGTCTCCGTGGCCGAATGGTTAAAGGGAATGAGCGCCACAGCCAATCCATCTTTATTATTGAAAGGTCTGAAAAAAATGAATAAAGGTGAAAGAATTATCAAAATCGGATGATAAACAAAGAAGATATGATCATTTTGAAGGTTCTGTTGAAACGGATATGGAAGCCGTCATTTTGGGTGCTATGACATCACAGTTCTAATGACCAATAATGGAATATTTATAAATATGAACATTTATTGATTTATAGGGGAAAAAATGACAGCCACTGTATGAAAAATATGTATATTTATATTGCAATAATGCTTTACATTACCAGTAATGTATTTTGCATTCATTTGCAGTGATTTTCTTTGCTATAAATGCTATTTATCAATATTCCATATATGATAATTTGGAACTTTGACGTCATAGTTCTAAAATGGCGGCCCCGATATCCGTTTTAGAACAACCTTCAAACCTTCAAGTGGTCATATCTTTTTTGTTTATCATCCAATTTTGACAATTCTTTCACCATTTCCCTTTTTTTCAGAACTCTCAATAATAAAGCTTGTTTGGTTGTGGCGTTACATTCCCTTTAATTAACAACGTTCGTTGTAAACCTTTGCCTCTCACCGCTGCGGGCTCGAATCCCACTGACAGCCCGACTTGTAAGTGAGGAAGTGTCGATTCTTAAGGATGGCGGGAGGTGTACAGTACTGGTTCTACCCAGGAAAAGTGGGTGGTCTGCCTCCACCACAAAAAAAATCGACCGTCATATATAACTTACATGTTTTGAAAATGACGTAAAACACCATAGAAACAAACAAACAAACACATTTTCACAGTTTTCTATATATTTGGTTGGTTATAACACACATTTTTATTTTGATAGTGTACCGAATATTTACATGTAATTAACGGCTCTATCCCGCCACCAACAGGCAGATTTAACAATAGATGTGCACCGTTTCATAACCTACTGACAAAAAGGTATACATATAATTTGCATATTTTGAGAATCAAGACTTTATAGACGCAATATAAATGGCTTTAAAGACACATTTCCCAACGCTACTTGGTCGTTGAAAAAGCATGAGAAGCTTGAATATTTACAGCCAGCACGCTTAATGGCTGATCAACTCAGGTATATAAATTGAGGCCCGCTCTTAGTTTTTTATTTGTAGAGCATTGCTATATTGAGGGTAAGAATAGCCTAACAACACTTTTTAATTTACTTTAATGAAGAAATATATGTTCAAACTTTAGCTTTTGAATACAAATATTATCTGGTATTTCTTAATTGTTTTTAGACCAAAAATCAGAGCACAACACAATAAATATACAACATTCTTTAATGTGTTATTATGTGTACTGTGGTCACAAATGCTTTATTGTGTGGGCCTCATAATCTGAAGAAAACTTGAATATCACACTTTGCTCATGAAATTGCATGGCTAACAGGGATTTACAATTTACAGTTACCTATAGACATTCTCTCCCCTCCCCCCCACCCCGCACCCCTCCCCCCCGCACCCCGCACCCCCCCCCCCCCCCAATACAATAGGCTCAAAATGTGTCTTTATTAAGCTGCCATGCCAAATCCAAAAAAATTGAGCCTCGAATTAAGAGTTACTATAAGAGCTACTCATAATTCATTTTACGCATATACAATCACGGGTATTTTAAGAACCCGTGAAACCCCTATACTTGTAACCGACACATATACATTAGTATATGGTATATGACCTGAACACTTGATAAACGGTTTTGTAGTGTAATTTTGCCGTTATATGGCGGGTTAGTTTCTTTAAAAGGTAATGGAATTCATCTCCAATAACTTCATTACATAAAACAAACATCAGCCACATACGATTGATTTATATGTCACTTTGATAACGATTAATCTGTTTATGGTTACTGATTTACCCAAGGATCAGATTTAATTTGTCACAGCAGCAGTAAAGGTATGTCACAGCGACTATAACAAGGTCGTAAAAAGTTATTTAACCGGTCATGATATTCATGGATGCAAATAACATATATTGTAGCATGGTCGGTGACAATGCAGAGCATTAAATCGTTCAATTTAGGGTAACTAAAGGGGCGTACTACAACTACCGGATCAGCTCGTTGGTTATTTAAACACCGAGATGGGCGTAGCCAACTCGCTGAGACCAGACTCTATCTATTACTTACCGCCATAGAAACGATTTGTCTTTACTGAATACAAACAAGTGAAGTTGACAACTTGTCAACAACTATATTATAAATGATTAAAACACCAGCGAAATGATTAGGCAGGCGTAACAGTTACATACTGCACCGAGAAAAAACCACAACAGAATTATATATAGGGGACGAACTGAAAAACAAGTTCAACTGGTTTATACAAATATGGAGGAACTATTTATGTCATAGAGACGAATGGGCTTTCAAATACACGCCAGAACGTTTTATCGCACCAGGCACCACTGGGTCGAAACGACGTTACACGATGTTTGGTTCCTATGTACAGCACATTTCAGATTATGTAGTACCTTGTTTGTCAGCTGCCCTTTGGCCTTTGGCAGCTGACTCTTATATTGGTTTAGAATATGTCTATGGTTAACAGACTGTGAATAATGTTGCCGACAATAAGCATGCATTAAAACTTCAATTCCTAGGGAACCCGTCTAAAAATCTTGAATGGTATAAACACATATTTTTCAATGTTCAAAGCTTGCCGTTTTATTGCCTCAAATGACATTTTCGTAGAGCAGTCAACTAAAGTGTAGAATGCGGAAATATTTCCGGGATTTTTTACGGAGCATAATGAAACCGTAAGTGAAACTGTATGAAACCGCAAGTATTGGAATGGAATAAGTGCAAATCTGTATTTTAATGAAATAATACCTTTTTATGGAATAATACCCATTTATAATGCGGTATTCTCGTAAATACCGCCGTGTTACACTAGTCGATGGGTTTATTCGCTGCCTAATTGCACATATAATGGTAAGGTAGCAATGAACAGTTGCTTTGAGTTTTTTCACTTTGATAACGCGATCTTATAATTACACATGGTAGCAGTGAGACGTTTATCTCTGTTGTAATGCACACGCTAACGCACACGCATCCCTTACATGTGAACAGCTGTATTTCTGTGCTGATATGTACTTCTAGCACGTCGTGCTCCAAAGTTGAATTGTAATCAGTATGTAAGTAAGGCAAATAAAGGTATTTGAACAGAGAGAAGCGAGGTCGCCCGCCTGATTCAAAATGTTTGGTAGGAACAACTGATGGTAAAACTCGGGAAGAATGTGTCTGGTAAGAAATAAAAACGGTCGTGGCGTGTTTACGTCAACATTATTTTTTTTCAATATTGTTTTAACACCCGTGACTTGATATGTTATTTATGTTAAACTTCGTTTCCAGTCCCTACCCAGATATATGCTGTTTCCTCTCGGCAGCTATTTTACGCTTGCGTAAAACTTTGCTTGTGTTTTTTGTACACATTGTTGTGGATTCTCTCCATGTGGCGAGTCTAGGTGTTGTTAAAATGATGTTCGAGTGATAACGATAGTTTGAACTCATTCTGGAATTTATTGTAAGTTGCCTTTTATTCATTTATTGTCATAGGCAAAGTCAACATTCAGTATTTAACCAATATATGCCTGAATTATACAATATTTGATTTTGGCGAAAAAAGACTCTAAATATGAGCCCAGATCATAAAGAATCATCTGGCGTAGAACTTCCATGTATTTCAATCTGAAATAAACACATATTTTTTATAAATCAGTCCTTCATTTATCATTTATCATCGATTTTTATATCTACATGTTACGGTGTCCGAGGGAAGGTGTTACAGATTACGATGTACAGTCAGTTTATTTGCATTAGATTCTCGCGTACAGAAATGTATCAGATTCTAAACACATATACTCTCTGTTTCATGTGAAAATGTTGACTACACAGTGCGCATATTGCGCATTATGGTTTGAAAGCAGCCACGAAGCTGTCCAACATGGTGTTCTACAACATCACAATGACAAAATATCTGTCATACTTAAGTGTCAGACATCAACAGGAACCAAATTTAAGATACGGACTTTTCAGCTGTTAGGCAAAAACATTAAATGTGTTACACGTCACTTGTCAGTAGACGATAAAACCGGTAAATTACAGATACCAACAAAAACAACAACAGATAGCCCGCTTTGAAAAATGTGTAAAATTAACACCCCCACTAAATCAGTTCATAAACAGCTATTTACTGACATCCAAACTTGTGCTACGCATTTGTCAAATCAAGGACTCAATGAAACTCAATGTGATCCATGTAGTGAAGTATTGGGGAAAAGTGAAGGCTTCACTGAACTTAGTGAGGATATCCCGGTCGAAACTGAAGAAATTGGAGCGAAAGACATTTTGACGGATGCGGATTTCATACAAACCACAGCCTCACGCCTACGTGACTGACTTCCATATGTATCGCATTTAGCGGAGCATGGTCGACTAACCTAGTGGATAGCATTCTTTGACATGCTAGATAATGGTGATTTCAGTGTCGATCATATTGCAGCGCAACTGTTGTTCTTTTCGATGTAATCCAAGTTTGAACTGTCGTTGATGCACGATTAATGCGATTTTCTCAAGACGTGAAACAGTTCTGGGTCGTCGGGCAATCTTATTTCGCACTAAACTTATCAGGTTTACGGACGGGTATAAAACAATGACAGTACATGGAGGAAACGAGATGAATGTTGCGAAAAGTAAAAAACTGACGTGTGTCTTGTGAATTTCGTATGTCCCGATCCGAAAACATTAAACGCACAGAAGAAGACGTATTAATTAAAGTGTGCTATTAAAACCTGGTGTTATTGAATCTAATATTGACGCTGTTATGGCATTGTCGGCAAACCAGAAAGCTTACCATATATGTCATGCAGGCAAATAATTACAGCAGGATTCGGAAAGACTGCAGGCGAGGTCGACCTCTTTGGACACGAAGCGCAACCAATACTTTCCCCGAAGGAGAAAATGTTAAAAGTAGAGATCCAAACTATACAAAACACGAAAACACGTCGATTGAGACCAACAAATGGATGGAAAGAGATGTTGAAAGTATTTCTGATTTATCACACGAAAGCCAAATCAAATACTCCATACAATGTCTATTACAACAGAATGTATAAAGGATGAGATATGCAAGAGTCCGTCGTCAAATAACACTAGACAGACTTATGAAAGTGGTGATATTCGATACGGTTGAAAGAGAGAATCCATAACAACGTACGTTAGAATCTAGAATATTGTACAGAAGAATCTGTAACATAAAACGTGTATGCCTGCAGAATCTGATATGCATCCAGATTATTCAATGCAATGATGTTTTACCATTTTGGCAATTTATTCAAATAATAAATCTCTTCTGAAACATTTGTTACCGGTTGCAAATATAATTAACAGTGTCACATCACTGTTCATGTTTCTCGGAATAAGGTAAATTGTGCTAAAACATATAAAAAATACAGTAAAAGACAATTTCCCTTGGCTAATTAATTCCGCTTTATAGACAAGTGCATGGTTAGAAAATAACAAAATAAACTAATTGGACAATAATTCATGCACTCACTTACCTAAACTTAGATGACAGAAAACTGTGGGTATAATGTTGATATGCTTTTCAAAACAATGTTTCAGTGACAGTGTAGTTCAAAATAGTACAAAATCCTATAAATAACAACAACTTTCATAGGAATATGATACGTGCTGTACATAGGAATCAATCATCATGTAAAATTGTTTTGACCCAGTGGGCACATTCTACCCCATTCTTCATTACATGGTCCCGCCTTAATTCCATTAAGTGATGGGAAAGCTTATAAAGCAGGATTTTATAATGGATATTTCGATAATAAAATTCTTTTTTTACCGGAAAAATGCGATAACCTGTTTAAAATTACCTATTAAATGATTTTGAAATATGCAAACGTTGCAAGCCGAAATTGAGGTTTTATTTCATACCCCAGCCAACCCCGTTTTCCCTTCATGGAGAAGGGGTTGGATGGGGTATGAAATTTAAAACTCGGACCGCGTAATGTACCATCAGTGTTCCTACTATAAAAGTAGATATAAAAAAGTAACAGGAAATGTAGCATTCAAGGACCATAGTCAACCAAAAATACCCACAGAAACAAACAATGACTACAAAGATGATTGAAAGACAAGATATGACATCACAAACATAAGTTTTATATTTAAGGAAAAGAACTTCATGTAAATACATTATTCGTTGCACCTTCACCTCTCTAACACGTGCATAAGGTTTGATTACAGGTCTTACACCTCAATTAATTTTCCCATAGGGTTACTGTACAGCCTTTTCCAACATCTGAGCTTCAAAGCAGGCCAGCAGATTTTGTTGTTGGTTTAATATCGTCAGTATAGCCACGACTAGTAATTTAAAACAATAAAATACGTAAGTTAGCCAGGTTTTTTTTTTTCTCGCTCATGTTTATGTGACCCCTATGGAAAATACACAATTCATACACTAGCCAGCTGAATATGTGGTGATTAGGTCAAACACTTCTGAAATTTGAATGAAACCTCATATCAACATGGGATTTTCTGTATCATCTGTCTTTCAGACTGCAGGTGTATGCTAAAGCAAAGAAAACCTTATTTTTCAAATTAAAAATTGCCTAAAATTGAGAAAAAAAATATAATTATTTTTTGTTTTCCCTTTGTCTCTCAGGGGAGATAATAGAGGTGAGACCTACAACGACGTGTTTGATCAAGATCGGATAAAAAATGAAGGACATAGAGTGTAAATAAAGCAAAACACGGCATTTTTCATTCCATCAACGGCCACAATTTTGCCGTTTCTGTTCAAATTTGGATGATTATTAAACATGTTTAAGCATTAAATGAGATAAACACTCAGGCTTGGAATTCACCAACCATTCTTCAGACTATTCTTAGACTTGAGCTCAAGTACTCAAATTTCATTCACAAATATTCCCATGACATTCATAGATAAACAATCGTATGAACTTGCTATTTATTAGAATTTGTCATATTTATACGTAGCAGGTTCTTATGTATATAGAAATATGTGTGATTGAAATTTGCATACTTGGGCTTAAGTCTAAGAATATTCTCAAGAATGGTTGGTGAATTCTAGGATGTAGCTTAGTTAAGATCAGAAGCTAGAGTGTAAACAAAACAAAGTATAGCACGATTAAAGTAATTTAATGATCATAACCTAATTAAATGATGACCTTGCTATTTCTAGTATAACATTGCTAGTTTTTGAATTCGTTTGTGCTTTCTTTTATGACCGCGATAACTAAGTAGAGTTCTTTTTGAAAAAAAAACAAAAACACTGATGTCTCCACCCACTGCACAACCTAGTTAAAATAAGTTTGATAGTGGATAGTGCGCAACCTTTTTAAGATATGTTTGGATGTAGATAGGGAACAGTTTTGGATAACATTACGGATTTGTGGGCAAAGGGTTTTTATGTCAGTCATATAAAACTTCAGTGTTAAATAGTTAGTCCAAAACGTAGGTCAAGGGCATTCATACTGACCTGGTTGTGGTAGGACCATATTAATTTCAATCCAACATTGGGTTTAGGAAGAATAGCGGCGACAACAAAACTAAAGTTAAAATGCCAAAGGGCCATAACTCCGTCACAAATTATTGAATTAAAACGAACAAGGGATATGCACAACTAGACATCATACCGATGCTTCATATCAAGTTCCATCAACATCCAGCAAGCGGTTTAGGAGGAACAGCAACAACAACAACTTTAAACTTGAAATGTCAAAGGAACATAACTCCATAAAAAATCATCGAACAGGAACACAAACGCAATATGCACAACTAGACATCATACCGATGTTTCCAATCAAGTCTCGTCGAAATCCAACATGCAGTTCATGAATCGTAGCGGCGACAACACATTTAAAGTTAAATATTAGATACAATTTCAAAGTGCCATAACTCCATCAAAAATCATCGAATTGGAACACAAACGCGACATGCACAACTAGGCATCCTACCGATGTTTCCTGCCAACTTCTGTCAAAATCCAACAAGCTGTTTAGGAGGAGAAGTAGCGGCGAAAATAAATTTAAAATGAAAATGTCAAAGGGCCATAACTCTAACAAAAATCATTGAACCGGAACACAAACGCGATATGCAGAACTAGACATTATACAGATGCTTCCTGTAAATTTTCGGCGAAATCCAACAAGCGGTTTAAGGGGAGTAGCGGCGACATCAAATTTAAAGTGAAATGTCAAAGGGTCATAACTCCGTCAAAAATCATTGAACCGGAACACAAACATGATACGCATAACTAGACATTATACCGATGCTTCCCGTAGCATTGTGTGGGTGGGGGATGGGGAGGTGGCGTAGCATTGTGTGTGTGGTGGGTGGATGATGTGGAGGTGGCGTAGCATTGTGTGTGTGGTGGGTAGTGGATGGGGAGGTGGCGTAGCATTGTGTGTGTGGTGGGTGGGGGATGGGGAGGTGGCGTAGCATTGTGTGTGTGCTGGGTAGTGGGATGGGTCAGATATGACTGGTTTTTAAAAAATCCGAGATTTTATTGAAATAACATTCAAAGCAAGTTTGCTAAATATAGGATGAAAACTGGAAAATGAAGGACATCCAGTGTTAACAAAGCTAAAGAGCAATTTCCATTTAATCAAGGGCCACAACTGCGGTTTCTGCTCAAATCTGACGTTTTAGAATGCATTTTAATATCTTCTGTTAATGAAGATAGAGTGATAGATTGTGAAAGAGGAGTGAAGTATTGTGCAAGCAATGTTAAAACCATGTTGATTGGCTGAGGCTATAGCTATGTTTGGAACCACCCAACTTCTACTGATATGAAAACGTTACATTTATTGATTATTAATAAACAAAGATTAATTGATTGTTTTGTTCAAAAATGGTAAGCGTTTAAATAACTCTAATAAATGTGTAATGCGTAAATTTTGCTGAACAGTGTATTTTACCTTATAAATTGATCAATACAATTGTGGCCTGATACCTTTATCTATGAATAGACACATATTACAATAGCAAACCATCAATTCATAAAATAATCCCTGCGGGGTTAAAACTTTACAATTTATGTATTGACTGAACGAACAAGTATTTTCGGTTAAGATGCCAAAACTATTTTATTTATCTTATTTTTGTGAAATGATTCTAATATCAGCATGATCAGGCTTTACGCACTATTAATATATATCATGTATATTACTGAGTATGATTTATACCGTTGTTGTGAGAAAACATGTTCTTACAAAATGCTCTGAAACCATTTAACATTGTCGATATAATGTGTTATTATAAGTCTAGTATCGGGGTTTGTCTAAGGCGGACCATATGTGTTTGGTTTAAAGAGAGAGAAAAAAAAAATAAAAAATATTATTATTATTATTTTTTTTTTTTTTTTCTATTATTATTTATTTTGTTTCTTCGATTTAGTTCAATACCGATTTAATAGTGTCATTTACTTTGAACGATTCAATTGATATTCAATTATCTTTATGTATTAATTTACCAGTGATGATTCGTGTGTTGGAAGTTGATTTCAATGTATCAGTTATACTGATTTGGATATATACATATGTATATGTTACATGTATGTGTGAACAATTGTAATATTCACCAGTTTTACTCGTTTATATACTCATTTTCACTACTAATTAATTGATTAAGCAGTGTTAACAAACATGTATTTTTAACCATCTTTTTCTATTTTCTCAATGATTACATTTTGTCTGTTATGTTTTCTGTTTTTCAATCATACAGCATTACCTATTGATTTTCCTTTGCATTGTTTGACAACACATTTGTTTGATCCGCATGTTGTAAGGAGAACCAACTGCATTTATTGCATTTGTATATGCCGACTGACATTCTTTTTCTTATGTATTTTCTTACTACCTAATAGGTAATGATGTAACTTCTTGGAGAATGTCAATCGGTATATTTAATAACAGATCTAGTTCTATTTCGAAATGTCTTATTTTCAAACATTTGTCGTTAATGATGATAATCCTTCTCATATTGTCAAATCTAAAGCAAAAAGTTGCAAACTATTGTAAAACATTATGTTCATTGTTACGTGAAAGTATTCTTAACATTAATTTTGCACTAGTTATAGTTTTATTAGTTCTAATGTCAGGTGATATAGCTGAAAATCCAGGACCTGGCGATAATACACACGAATCACATAATTGTCTTTCCTTAATGCACTCGAATATTAGGAGCATTCGGACGAAATTTGATTATATTAAAGATAATTTTTTGGAATTTGATATTTTGTGTTTTACCGAAACGCATCTTAACCAAGAAATTAATGACGATATTCTTTTACTCGACGGTTATTATAATCCTTTTCGTCTTGATAGGACTCCTTTTTCTAGTGGTTTATTGACGTACGTTTCCAACAAACTAGTTTGTAAACGTTTGAAAGACCTAGAAACCCCGTTAATTGACGCTATTTGGATAGAAGTAAGGTCCAAAGGAATTAATATTATTTTGTGTAATGTTTACCGTGCACCAAACACAAACGTATCGTTTTGGGATTCTTTTAATATATCTATTGAAAAGGCCCTTGACATAAATAAGGACATTATTATTGTAGGCGATCTAAACGAAGATCTACTTAATCCAAATTGTAAACATCTGAAGAATATTATGCTATTAAACAATTTATCCAACGTTATTTCCGAACCTACTAGGGTCACACACTCAAGTGCGACATTGATAGATCCAATTCTGATATCAGACTCACTCAAGTCACTGAACGAGGGAACATTTGATGTACCTTCTGAAATCAGTGATCATAAATGTACTTATATGTTTTTATCATTTATTGTTAAAGATGCACCTAACGTCAGACGTAAAGTATGGTTTTATAAACATGCAGACTTCGACAAACTGAATGACAAAATTGCAAATACTGACTGGAATTTTATAAATAACAATGATTGTATAAATCATATATGTTCAAAGTTCACTGACCAAATAGTAGTATATATGGACGAATGTATCCCGTTCAAAGATGTTATAATAAGACCAAATGACAAACCATGGTACAATTCTGAAATAAGATCACACTCAAGACAACGTGACAGACTAAAGACTAAAGCACTTAAAACAAACAAGACAGACAACTGGACAAAATACAAACACGCTAGAAATAAAGTAAATAATTTAAAAAAGTATGCAAAAGAACAATATTTTAGTAATATGGAGGATTTAATAGTTGACAGCAATAAGAATAATCCCAAACTTTACTGGAAATTATTAAAGCAATTAGTTAAATCAAATAAAAAATGTGAAATAATTCCTCCATTAAAAACAACATTAGACAACGGGGATGAAATATTCCATTTTAATGATACTGACAAAGCGAACTGCTTAAATGACTATTTTATTTCAATCTCTTCAATCAGTGAAGAACAGAACAGTACAAGGCTTCCTTTATTTACCCCTAAAACAAATAACACCATTGACAATATTTACATAACCGAATCTGAAATTGTTGATATTATAGCAAATCTAAATCCCAACAAATCTGTTGGCGAAGATAAAATAAGTCATAAAGTATTAATAAAAACTAAAGGCACAATTGCAAAACCTTTAGCTCTGTTATTCAATAAATCTATATCTGTATGCCAATTTCCTGATTTGTGGAAATCGGGTAATATCATGCCACTTTTTAAAAAGGGAAACTCTAATGAATCGTCTAACTATAGACCAATTGCACTCTTAAGTTGCGTTGGTAAGTTAATGGAAAGGGTTGTGTATAAACACATATACAATTTTTTCATTAGAAATAACCTTATATATAAACTACAATCTGGTTTTTTAAGAGGTCATTCAACTGTACACCAGTTAATCGATATCTACCATCAAGTTTGTCTAGGTATCGATTCGGGTCAATTCACATGCATGGTCTTTTGTGATGTTTCGAAAGCCTTTGATAGGGTCTGGATCAAAGGACTACTTTTTAAACTGAAACAGAGCGGTGTAAATGGTGACGTTTTGAAATGGATAGAAAGTTACTTAACTGGTCGTACACAAAGAGTTTTCTTAGGTTCAAGTATGTCCAGAAGTCAAGCAACAACAGCTGGGGTTCCTCAAGGTTCTGTGCTAGGCCCCCTATTCTTTTTGATTTTTATTAACGACATAGCAGAACATTTGTTAAGTATCACTCGTATATTTGCAGATGATACATCACTAGCATTCACCGCGTCAAACATATCTGATATTGAGGGTATTCTAAATCTTGACTTATGTGTTATTTCTGACTGGTCAAAACAATGGTTAGTTGACTTTAATCCTAATAAAACTGAAGCTATTTTATTTACGCTTAAGAAAAATATACCGTTTCCCTCTCTAGTGTTTAACAATACTAATGTCACATTTGTAAGTCATCACAAGCACTTGGGTCTTACACTAAGTAGCGACGGAAAATGGCATGAACATGTTAATTGTGTAATAAACTCATCTTCTAAGGTTCTAGGAATGATGAGAAAAATTAAGTTTACAGTCAACAGAAAAGCGCTTAACCAAATATACATTTCATTCTTACGGCCAATTTTAGAATACGGCTCATCTGTTTGGGATAGTTGCACTAACTATGAAAAAGATAATCTCGAAAAAATACAACACGAAGCCGCTCGTATTGTTACTGGGTTAACCCGATCTGTTTCACTTCGAAATTTATATAAAGAAATAGGTTGGCTTTCTCTTGAAGAAAGGCGTAAATATCAAAAACTTATCGTTGCTTATAAAATAAAAAAAGAAATTACCCCTGAATATTTAAATAATCTTTTTCCCTGAAATTGTAGGACTTTCTACACCTTATAACTTAAGAAACCGTAACGATTATAATATTTTTAATACAAGAACAGAACTTTTCAGAAATTCATTTGTTCCATCATGTATTAATTTGTGGAATAATCTTCCCGAACACATTCGTAATTCTGATACACTTACTTCATTCAAAAGTCAACTAACTAACCATTGTTTCAAACCATCTAAAATATCTTGTTTTTACACAACTGGCTCTCGGTTTTTATCTGTTTTACATTCTCGTCTGAGAAACAATTGTAGTAATCTTAACTATGACCTATTTTTAAACAAATTAAGACCATCTGCAAGATGTGAGAACTGTGACCACGAAAGAGAGGATGCCGAACATTATTTTATGCAATGTCCTTCCTATACAAATGAACGGCTTCTTCTCTTTCGTGTAACCCGTCATCTCCATCCTTTAAGCATTAATACGTTGTTACAAGGGAAAGATAGTCATTCAGATGAAGAGAACATTTTTATTTTTAAGCACGTTCAAACTTTTATGAAGGATACGAAACGTTTTGATAGGAACTAGATCTATATGTATTTCTTTTGATTCCGGACAGGAGGGGGACCAGGGATCTGTGTTGTCAAACAATGAATTCAGATAAATAGCATGACTTATGCTTTGAACAAACTTATTGCCATCTTATCCATTATATGTATATTATTTGTTGTTGGGGAGGGCCGAATCTAACGTTGGTATAACTTGTGGCCCAACCCTTTTGCTGTATTATGTAAAAAGCAATAAAATATGTTTAAAGTAAGGGGATATTGAAAATAATCGAGTGTATGTATAGTCATTTTAAGGCCTCCTTTTTACATGAAATTTATTTCAAAATATTGCCATCAAGAATTGTTAAGAACTGACATGTCAAGGTAAAGACTATCATCTCATACACTTAGACTTGAAACTGCAGACTGCCAAGTTATCTTGGTTTATCAGAGAAGCATTTATTCTTCGAAATACTGCAATTTAAACTGAGTAAATTATTTACGTTCATCCTCGTTTGGATATAACATTTGAACGATTTTAAAAACAGTAATACGTAACAATTGTGTAATGCACAAAATGTTTTGACCTGTCACATAATACAAAAATGTAATAAGTATTTAGATGACGAGAAATATAAATAAATAATATGTTCTGTTCTGTTATCTGTTATTGGGCAAGACACTTCTCCCCGTGAAGACAGAGGAGGCCTCGAGCGTAGGATGAGGACGTAAACTGGACGGCCAGTGTATCAGATTGACCCTTCAAGGAAGTTACAGAACCATATAAATGTATTTGTTATTAAGATTATGGAATGTTCCAGGATGCTTGCGTATCCATCCATTCTCTCTGGGGCGGAACTAAATAACCTACAATGTGTTGATGAGGCGTTTAAAACATTCAATTAATTAAAAAGTGTTTTTTAAAAGAGCATATTCAACAACCTCACCTACAAAAAATAAGGATAGAATTATGCTTTTCGTCAAAAAAGAAAAGAAAAGAAAAAGGAAAATGGATGGAGTAAAGACTCATCAGATGAATACATAGACGCCTGTATGGTAGTCTTAGTCATTGTCGCAACTTTCCCCGTCATTGGCAATAAACATAAGGTAACCGTCTTTCAGTTTGTACTATTTATGCGCGCACAAAACTACTACTAATGATTAAAGGGAATGTATCGCCACAGCCAAAGAACTCTATTACTGAGAGTTCTGAAAAACTTGGAAAAAGGTGAAAGAATTATCAAAATCGGATGATAAACAAAAAAGATATGACCATTTAAAGGTTGTTCTAAAACAAATATGGGAGCCGCCATTTTTAGAACTATGACGTCATATTTCCATATTACCATATATGGAATATTGATAAATATCATTTAAAACGAAGAAAATCACTGCAAATGAATGATTTTTTTTTACCGGTGATATAAATCATTATTGCCATTAAGTATTACATATTTTTCATACAGTTGCTGTCATTTTTTCACTATAAATCAGTAAATGTTCATATTTATAAATATTCCATATATGGTCATTTAGAACCGTGATGTCATAGCTCTCAAAATGGCCGCTTCCATAACCGTTTTAACAGAAACTTCAAATGAGCATATCTTCTTTGTTTATCATCCGATTTTGATAATTCTTTCACCCTTATTCAAGTATTTCAGAACTCTCAATAATAAAGATGATTTGGCTGTGGCGCTACATTCCCTTTAACAGCCATAAACCTTTATGACCATAATAAATTGCGAAAAAATTACAACGAAAACAAACAAAAAGGGTTGCTAAAAATGTCCCGGGGCATGATGGTATATATTATATTGACGCAGTTGTCACTACCATACGTTTATATTTACCCTCTCTATTATGTCATACTTTCAATCAACTATTGAAAAGCTCGCCAAAAGGCCTTGTGTCATAAGAGAGGGTAAATAACAACCTGTGATAGTAACAACTGCGCCAAATCTAAAACATGGTTGCCATGGTTAGTAGTTCAGGGGCGTAGCTGTGCCTAAATCAATGGGAAGGCACAAGGTCTACGGGGGTCAGGGAGCATTCCCCCTCGTTTTTTTTTTGAAAGGAAGCCAAATCCTGCATTCTGACGGTATTTTAAGCAGCAAACAATGTGTTCAACCCGCGATAATGTGCTTCCAGTTTTAAATGTGTTTCTGCACAAACGGTGAAGACGTTTGTATTTAATACAATCAAGCATCGAAGATGATCAATACTAAGGCTATAGTAGTTATAGAGAGTGTTCGGTTCCGAAAGACCGCGAGCGAAAACAGTTTGCTTTTTTTCCTGAAAAGACCACTAGTAAAAATGGTTTGAGCTGACAATACCCCTCCACCCACTACCACTCATCAGTTTTTATTGCATTTTTTGGCATTTTTAGTTTTTTGGTTTCTGGGGACGATGTGTAGACACGTGCCTACAGGCGGCTACACCACTGTAGTTACAGGCAGCTACGCCACTGTAGTTAGTACATTAGTCAAGGTATTACACTAAAGTTTCTTTATTGTTGAGTTTATTTCGGGTATTGACACACAACTGGTACGTGAAAAAAAACACACTAGTTTTTCAGTTTAAATAGTTCTGGACGGACATAATAATAAACAGATATGAAACTTCCTATCTGCACCAGTAAAATAACCAGCATTTGACGTAGCACCTTAGCACATCCTTCTAACTCCTTTTTCAAATATGCATTGATTTTGATGAGAATAAATTCAAAAGATTCATAAGGAATAGCAAAATGGGATTAGCTTTCTTCCTTTCTTTACATACTCGACTCCACCCCCACCCCATCCCCATCCCCACTTCCCCCTTCCCCCACCAATCCACCATCTTGCAAGAATACTGTGGAGGTGCGCGTCTGTGCAAGTGAGATCAATAGTGTATGCATTGCAAGGATACTGTGGAGGTGCGCGTCTGTGCAAGTCCTCTTTATATGTGTTTTTAAGACCAGAGACGTAACAAGCCTAAATGTTCCCATGTTTGCTAAAATGTCAACAAATGTTATTTAAAAAGTCCGACTATGGCCTATCTTATATGCTACTTCATGTTGTTGTTGTAAATCAGAAATAAAACAACTAAGCATCTTTTTAGGTCCATGGATGGTATTAATAATAATTATGATGTGCATGTTTGCTGTTTGTTTTTTCTTCAGTTTTGAGTACCTGCAGAGAGTACGTTATAGGGAGGAGAAACGGGCTCGTTTTGCCGATTTATGTTGTCGCGCATGTGTTTCACTACTCCGTGAAAATGACTATTTCCGGTTGTTTCGCGAGTGTGTGAAAAACAGCAAATTCTTATAAATTATTACACTTACAAACTCAATAAAGGTGCTAAATGTAAACATAAGTATTATTTATTTACATTGTGTCCTCTGATACAGAGCGTGTATTTGTTTGCATGTTTAAAAGCACATTTTACCAGACGGTTCCGTGTAACAAAGATGGCGCCACTCTGCGCCAAATAAAAAATGGTGACAGTGTATAGCTATTGCAAACGAGATACGAGACTACGGGTTATTTAGGCATTAATAATAAAAAAAAAGTGAATAGTAAACATATTTATCTTTGTAAAGAAGGTAATTTCATGGTGGTGATTATAAGACAAAGCCTAAAAAGAGGTGATGAAAATGTGCCTTTTGAGATATCAGCTAAATTTTTAATTTTATAGAATTAAAAATGGTGTGAAGCTATTGCAAACGAGATACGAAGTATGGGTTATATTAGGCATTAATAATAACAAAAAGTGAATAGTAGACATATTTATCTTTGTCAATAATGTAATTTCGTGATGATGATTATAACAGAAAGCCGTAAAAAGGGGCTGTAAAAACTGCCTAATTTGAGATGTTGCCTGAAATTTTAACTTTTCAAATGTAACTCGCTTACGATCGATTTACCTGTATCGATAAAATAGTAAATGGCGGCGTTCTAGCGCGACAACATAAATCGATAAACTAGAGCGTTTATGAACATGTTTCTCCTCCCTATAACGTACTCCCTGGTACCTGTAAGTTTATTTTGATATAATGGAATATGCCTTCTTTTTTTTTCTTTTGTAGATTTCTTTTTTTTCGTGTAGACTATAAATAGAAAAATGCGAAACTATCATGATGTGTGCAGAATGACCCTGATGTACTGAGGACTTTTTATTATTGTTATTTATTGACATTTGAAATATTGGTTAAATTGCATTTTAAGCTTGTTTAGAGAGAGTGTTGTGGGTTGGAGTGGGGGTGGGGGTGGGGGGGGGGGGGTGTATTTTAAGCTTGTTTAGAGAGACTGTTGTGGGCGGGAGTGGGGGTGGGGTAGGGTAGGGTGTGTGTGTGTGTGTGTGTGTGTGTGTGTGTGTGTTAAAGAAATGAGGCGACAATTGTAAAGAAAATGCTTGTTGGTACTTTTATTTGGCATGAAAACATGGGTAATTTAATGGTCTTCAAAGCCATGAATGTATGACCCAATGATGGTGTGATTTATTTTTCTCAATGATTCAGCTAAGGGCTTGTCATGGGTTTGACTGTTGAGAATTGGACATTAAACTGTGAAGTGCCCCCTAAGGCAATATTTCGTGAACGTTTCTTATTGTGCCACGTGCAAATTCAGATACATTTCATAGTTTCATATATATTTGTTATTAGGTCTGTGTTTTAATGGTAGGCTCCGATAGGCTCCGTTTGTCTAGTTCATAGTAAGAGAATGGTGATCCCGAATTCTTCTGTAACCTCTTTACGGCTCTGAATAATGTAAACAATTGGTTTCTGATTCGTATTTTACATAATATATTCAAATGCATTTTTTTTTAAAGTTCAGAAAACATGATGATACATTGATGTATGTGTAGTTCTAAGGGTTATATATATAGTCTCTCCGCTAATTGATGTCCAAAGAGGAGAATCCCTCACTAGTACGGCACGATAATGGTATTTGTAACAGGGCCCGGTAGATACTCCGAGTTGTAGTCGTTCAATTATCGATAAACTCCACTGTTATCCGAATGATCCACTTCCTTTTCCGAAACTGCAAAAATGGTAAACACACTTACGAAAATATCCCGACAATAATCCGAACAAAATCATGCTTTAAATAAACCAGCCAATAAATTGTTTTGTATGAGAAGTTAATTTAAAGCCTTTTCAATCGTTATTTACATGAATTAAAGGCAAGGGCTACCCTTAATTTGTAGATATGTTCGATTGAAATTTGTTGACGAGATTTATTTAAAAACTATTTGTTGACTGCAAATAGCAAAGCTGTTCACAGTTGGTCGGTAATACAAAACCAATTCTAAGAAACTACTTTATTGAGTGAGGGAGCTGGGTAGGTGTGGGTATCGTTGCTCTTAATGGTTTTATATTCTGTACCTACCATACTGTATACCTGTGAATCTTCTGGTTAAAAATATAACCAAATTATAGGTTATTGGGTACCCGGTTAGCAAAGTTGGTAGAGAACTTGCACTTAAGTGGGGGATTCGGTTGCCATACTAGTCGCACTTTTCCCCCATAGTTTACTGCATTGGCGACGTTGCTAAATTGGTGAAAGCTAGATGTGGAGTGCCGAACTTCAGATCGAACGGTCGTGGGTTCGATCCTCACCATGGCCATGTTATTTATCCTTGAGCAAGATAATTAATCCACATCACTTAGTACTGGTTCTACCCAGAAACCTGCACATAGTATCAATAGATAGAGTTAGTGGCGTCGGGTTGGAGAGACTTCAATCAAAATCTGCTGAGATTTCGAGTTCGGGTTGTCTGTGACACCCCACCCACTCTTCCAAATCTTGGACGCGATTTTTGAAAAAATGGCCGTGCAAAAGAGTTCAGAATACTGTATACATTCGATCTCTAAATTTATGCATTAAAGCATGTTTTGTTTTTTTTAATAAAATTGTCTCGAATGATTCATAAGTTTTATATTTTCACACATTAGATTTTTTCTTCGATTCATGATGAATTTAACTTAAAAGTGAACTCGCTCAATGTGGGCAATGTATTTACAATGGGACATGAATTGTGTATAAGTTTGATCGCTAAATTTATGCATTAAACATCGTTATTTTTAGATAAAATGTGTTACGTGATTCATAAATACTTTCATTATCACGCTCAATGGTTTATTTCTGTTTTTTTTCATTGATTCATTCTGAATTTAACTTGAAAGTGAACTCGCTCAACTTTTACAATGCATACTATGGACAAGATGGCAGGAGTCTCCCCGAGATCGAAATCTTGCGTAAAGCGAGAGGGAGAACTGATAATGGCAAAACCGAGAAGAAGAGCTGGATCACCTCTTAAAAATTAAAAGAGGGAGAAGTGTTGGTCTTAACTGGAAGAAGAGATTTCAGAAGCCATAGTGCATGCATAAACAGCCATCTACGTAATTGAATAAACCTTAGTTACCACACGACCATGCATAAAATTCACCAAATAGAAGGATATCGTGCAATCGACTCATTTTTTATTACAATTTTAAATTTAGGTTCCCTCGAGAATATCGACACAAAAACCCCCCGGAAATTACCTGGTCTGTGAGTCTTAGTTTCGAAATGCAGAATGACTATGAGATATCATTGGTACAACAGCGAGATATTTCGAGTGTTGATTGATATCAGTTTGAAGCAAACATTGAACACGTTAATAATGATCAAAGGTTCCTTTGAATGATTAATTAAATACGATAATTCTTCAGCAACAAGTCAATTCCTTACAGGAGCGTGAATGTGTTCCAGAAAATCAAATACTGTAGCAAAAATAGCCTTGTCAATGGTTTTGTTACCTGCGCGTCCTGCTCCTGCGTTTAGGACGCATGATCTTTAATGGGGACTCCCACAAAAAAATATGTGAAGTAAATCCTATGGCACAGTTTCCCCCAGACCAAACGCGACATGTTTAAATGCTTGCGGTGATTTTCCGACATCTTTTGAAGTCTGCGACATCCCTACGATCCCATAACAATGTGCGTCATAAAAATGTTTCTTGGCCGGCACGTGCCTCAATGACATTGGAAGGTTTATAGATTCTCCACTAATATGCTGTTGGCCAATCACATTCGTGATCACATTGGCTGGTTATTAACTCCGCTACCACAGACAGTGGTTTTATTGTTGCCTCATATCGGCGTAATTAATTGACGCAGTTATACCTATCGATAGTAAACAATTGAAGGATTAAACCGAGGTACAACTTTTCACTTTTAGAGATAAGTGTTTTTGACTGATTTCACATTTTGTGTCGAGCAGAATGCTTGTCGAAATCATTGTTAATATTAGAAAGAAATAACGGAAAGAAATAACGTTTGTTTCATTTAGCAAGACATTTTATCAATTTAAAGATCATCATTTCTCTGAAAACAGTCAGAACAGAAGAAAAAACAAGAATCTGCAAATCACAAGTTTTTAAAGAAACAATCCCTACTGTAATCATCCCACAATATTTTCACGGAAAGTTGTGAGTCCCAAGTTTTATGCGAAGCACTTTTTTTAATGTGTTTTGGGAGATGTATTTCTATAATTTCATTGATAAAATGTGTAATTAAATGTAAATGATATCGTTATTTTCAAAATGAAAGTACCATATTGTCTTGATATGCGAATGTCATTTGTTTTCACGCTGTAAAAACATCAATTGCAAGAACAAGTAACGATGTTTTGCACCAAGTAATACTACAGGTTTACTTTAGAGCCCACTAAATCAAACAGAAAATTGAAACAAACTAGAGAATTTTAAGGCAAAATATTTTTTTTATACAAAACCATACTTTACTATTTCATATGTTAAACACTTCAAAGTCCAGCAAATAAAAACTTGTATTACAAAAATCAAAGAAATCCTTCCGTAACCACGCCCTCAATACTGTGAATGGATATTTTTCTGGGACTAACCTGGTGTAGGTGTAAGACTACTAAATGTATAACAGTATTGCTTTTGAATGTTCTAATATCTATTTAAAGGTGAACATAAATATAGTAAAATGTTTATACAGTGTTAACTCTGCAATCGTCTCTTCAGAATGTGACTGTTTTGTCTCTGTTTTCAGGTGAACGTACCTAAGCAGAGAAAGACCTTCTGCAAAGGCAAAAACTGCAAAAAACATACCTTACATAAGGTAACGCAGTACAAAGCTGGTAAAGCCTCTCTGTTCGCCCAAGGTATGCAAGTTTATTGTCGGATAGTTTTGTTTTAGTATATTTAAGAGTCCAAAACAAGTATGTTGCATTTTTGCAATCTTGAAACGGCTTTTATGAAATGAAGATTGGTTCTTCAAGGCCTTGATCGTCGATAAATAACCTTGATTGTTTCATGAGAATAAATTCCAGTCTCTTATTTGCATTGCTCTGAATAGACTTGATGGCCGAATATAGGTTTCCTTTCAAATTGAATCTCGTCAGAACGTTCAAGGTCCACACAAGCATATTCTACTTGTATTCGAGCAAGCGACAGAGCTGGAGAATATTTATGACAAATTTCTGATGATAGATGGCATCATGCATGTACTTACCAGTTACAATATGATCACGATGAATGCAACAAAAGTTACTGTTTAACCCTGCAAAATAATGTTCAAATCATTTCTTTAGGTAAAAGACGTTACGACAGAAAACAGAGTGGATATGGTGGTCAGACAAAGGTTATCTTCCACAAAAAGGTACGCAAAAAGATAACAGTAACAGCTATGCAGCGTATATACCCTGTTAAAAATCATAAAAGAACAGTTAGAGGGTACCAAAACTGAAATGAATTCTAGAATACTCTATTGTTGATCAAACCTGCGAGTATTGTCGTATTGTTACAGCAAACTGTTCGTCCGGTGTCAACATGAGTCCAAACCAGTTTTGATATGAATTCAAGTCGATTTGATTGAACAGTAGTTCATAAACGGTAGTGGAAAGTGCTTGCTACTGTTCATGCCCTTTATGAGCAGAACTGTATATTTAACATCAATAGTACAGAAATTTGAGACATCCCGAAGATGGTATGCATATGACGGTGCACATGGAACCTTCAATGAGGTATTTTCGTACCATTCCATGGCCAGCGGCGTATGTTCCCAGTTTCTAACAAATGCTTTGCCCTAAACGAGAAAACTGGGCGAAATAAACAAAACAATTTAAAATGGTCGTTTTGTGGAAAGTGCAAACAGTTGCCTTTCGATCATCAAGTTTGCAAAGGCGTAATATTATGGCTCCTCAAATTAACTTTAGGACTGCTACACCAATAATTAATGAAAAACCTAAACACACTTAATACGAAGGCTGCAGCAATACGGCAAACATTTATTTTGCAATATTCCGAACCGTATTGCAAGTATTATAAGTTTGAATTCAAGCCTTTTCATGCTTTTGTTTTGATAGAGGTTGCTATAAAGTAAGAATATTTAATTTGGTTCACAGAAAAAATTAGATATGCGCATTATATCTTTGCTTGTTTTCATCGTTTTGTGTTTTTGACAAATTTAAAACCATTTGTCAGCTGCATCCATTACATAAAAATACAATGTTTGAGGATCGGGACTCGTCACAAATAAGTTTATTTTACGGCGTTTTCATGTCCATGTTGTATAATGTTCATCAAAGACTCCAGTAATAATGTACGGACAATCAATTAGTTACAGTACCAAGCCTGGTCTATTTAGTATGGGGCCACATAGGTAGCTGGGAGTGCTATATACAATGTACATTGCATGCTGACAGGGCATTCTTAATCTTGTCTCTGTCTAGTATAGATGTCTTCATTCAACTTGTGTTCCAGAACTGAATCTTGTTTATTAATACTGCAGTCTGCGAAATTAACTTTTGGACTGGGTTGTCCTTCGGGCAACCATTTCATCAAAATTTGGTTGCCCAAAAGGAAAAGTGGTTGCCCGAAATGTTTCTTTTAAAAACTGAAGGCTTTATTACTCTAATGATATATGTAAACAAAGCAAAATATGATGTCTTCACAATATCTATTCATTATTATTTTTTTTTGTATGCAAAGAAGATGGTCTATGTCTTTCTCTGAAAAGTCACAGTCATCATTGATTTTTGACTGTTCATGTTTTTTTATAGTATCAAATTCAATCCGCATGCTAGAACACCCCTTTACAAGGAACCATCAGTGTCCAATCCGGATTCTCTGCACCAAGTGCAATGCATTTTACCAGCTTCGGTACATTTAAGCCACTCTCGACCAACTTGCCAAGAAGAAACAAAATTTCTGTCACTTTTGGCTTCGTAACGTTTACTTGACTCTTGTTTGCACTCTTTCACTGGTTTAATCACTGGTTTACCGGGAATGGCACCCGTCACGTACCGACACATTGACATTTTATGACAACCGGAAACACGTTTTTTCCGACGCATACGCTAAATTAGCATATTGATGACGTTTATTTTATTCTCATTGGATGGAATAATTCACGAAATGTTTGTGAATAATTGTAATTTTCCGTAGCTCTATCGATTGAAACTCTTCACCAATTTCCGTACTCAGTAGATGTGGATTCCCGAGTGACGGAATCTGACGAGGCAGTTCCGATTGGTTGCTCTATACAAAATAAAGAATTTGGCAAAATCCGATCAAAAACAAGGTCGTGACGCGTTGTGACCTTCCATAGCGGGATACAATTAATTGATCAATTCTTGTAGCGTTTATATCGGTGTCCCAGTAATTTTCTCAACATTAATGAAAAAGCCAAAATCGTGTTTCCTGTTCGACTTTTATACGTATTTTGATTGACAAATAGCTTCGCGCGTTCAGAAATTAGTTGTCCTGGACAACCGCTAATTTCGCAGACTGATATTGTCACGCATTCAGTTAATAATATAACAATCCATAAAGGCATTTATGTGGTCTTAAGTTCAACACTTACAAACTCTACAGTTCCTATGAGATAATCAAAATATTATAATTATTCCGTTTTGAGCATATTTACCCAACATTTATATGATTAATAATTATTGGCAGTTCAGTTCATAACACGGATGACGATCATAAAAAAATAAGGACTCCGCATTTTATACTCTAATAAATATGTACTCACTAGTCCTGTGGATAAAAAGTTGATTGCTGTCAAATTTTATAATTTTCTCTTGCATTTTTATAAATTTTGAATGAACTAAATAATTTTGTTGGCAAGATACCGGTTCAACAAAACTGTACCGCAAACTATACCGTGGTACAGTATATATTTTGAACTGCAGTTTTATAATACTGGTATGTTGGCAGGCCTACTTAATACACTGCGTGTGGTGAATTAATTGAATGTTGTTTAATAGCTTTTCATCACAATACAGGTTATTTAGAGCCACCCTGGAGAAAGGGGAAGGATACATTGGAATTCATGAAACTTGTTGAGAGCTCTAAAAATAACAGATGATTCCTGTGACCTCCAAGATTCGGGGTCTCTAATTGGAATTCTGGATTTTCTCTTGCCCTGGTCATTAGTTTTTGCGATACACTTTTCAGATCCTTATTTATTTCTTAATGTTAAGCACAATGAGATTTAATATATTAAATATGTATATATTCGCAAGGATTTTCCTTCTCGCTAATACACATAAATCTGTTTCATTCAAGAACTCGCAGATAGTACACGCCATAAAGAGGGTTCGAAAACTCAACCATCTGTACTTTAGATTTAAATTTTACCCACAAGATTGGTACATGTATATGTTTATAATTATATGTGTACAAACAAGGAGCTTCTTTTTTCTTTTTTTTAAATATCATTTTGATTTAAATTAGAAATAATAGTTAAATACGAGGGCTGGCGTGGTGCAGTCGGTAGCGCTGCGGATTTATAACCGGAGGCTCCTGGTTCAATCCTCTATGGTGCCACTGAATTTCGTAGGTGTGTTCTTGGGCAAGACACTTTCCCTTAGCCTTGTCTGTCGGATGGGGACGTAAACCGGGCGGTCCCGTGTATCGGTCTATCCTCCGAGCTCGTTAAAGAACCATAGGAATCTATTCGATAATAAGAGTAGGGCACGGTTCCCGTATTCCTATGTATCCTTCCCCTCTCTGGGGCGGCTCTAAATAACCTAAACTGTGTTGATGAGCAGTTAAACAACATTCAATTCAATTCAATATTTAAATACTTTAAAATTACTATTTTCAGAAATAGGATTACTATTAATTTTAATAAACATGTTGAAATCGAGGCTATTGGTCAAGTTTTTAAAGTGTGGTTACGCTTACACGAAGGAATATGGTGAATGTTATGTCATGCTTGTCTTTAACTTCCGTTAGTTGAAACAAGACATTAGACGAGAGTTTTGTGAACAGTTGGGTGTGCGTTACTTTGTTTGCACATTATTTTAATGAATTAACGCCCGAAATATCAGAAACAAATGAAATCATCTGAAATGATGACGGAAGCAAAATTAAAGATTATGATTATTTACATGTTTTAGCCAATGTCTTAAATTCTTTTGGTCTGACTTCATGAACTGGAAATAGGTTGCCCTATCAGTGACCATACTAACTTTGACCCTCATTTACAGGCAAAGACAACCAAGAAGATTGTGTTGAGAATGGAATGTACACAGTGTAAATACAGGAAACAGTTGCCAATTAAGAGATGCAAGCATTTCGAGCTTGGTGGTGACAAAAAGAGAAAGGTAAGTGTTGAGTGCGACACATTGTATCTTCCATATATTGTTTCACCCAAAATTGTTTGGCAATTTCTTCTCCGACTCTGCATGGTGTGTCTTTGAAAAAGTAGAATCATATTGAGCATCTGTAATCGAAAGGGAAATAAGTCTCTTGTAACTAAAATCTTTCAAATGTTACTGTTATTGGCAGAAAATCCTGTTATTTATTTATCAAATGTCAGCGTTTCAAACCAAACAAGATTGTTGAATATAAAGAAGTGGGATTCTGCTAGATTTTTTAGAACTTAAATACTATTTGTAAGAAATGAATTTTGATAAAATGGTACATTGCATTTGGGTAGACATGTTTTCCATGTATAAATTTGTGGACAAAACTCCAGCCAAACCAAATGCTGTGTTTGCCTTGAATGCTAAGGTAAATGACTGTTAATGGAAATGTTAGAGGTTACTCTCAGTCTTAACCTCATATTAGTTGCATTAATTTTAACAGTTTCTGCGAGTCATGAATAGTTTCTTTTTTGCATAACTAGAATTGTCCAGACTATCGAGTGATTACTTTAAATCACTCCTCATTGTTAAACTGGAACATGAAATAATGATTGTATGGTATTATTTGCGTATTTTTATGCCCTGCTTCGAAAAAAAAAAAAGGATTATATTTGAATCCAGTGTTTTTTTTACTTTTGGGGGAAGAGGGTCGGGGCCCCTTTAGAGGAAAATAATTGACATGAATTGGAAAAAGGGGGAATTTTGACAATGTTAAAATAAAGAAGAAAGATAGTATTTTTTATAAGTATTAAGTCTCAGTCTTTCATTTAATATTAAATTCACATCAAGAGCATGTTTGAGGGACATGTTATGGATGGGATGGTCAACTAAGAAACATACCGGTAAAAATTTAAAAATAAAAAAAATCTTTTTTGTTTATATATTATTTTTTTTTGAGGATTTTTTTCTCAAAAAAAGGGGAAAAAACATACTCTTTAAAAAAACACTGGAATCACTCTGGTTATCCGATGACCACGCATCACACATTTTGTGTGTGTCATGTATTTGGTGTCTATACATCACACATCTTTTGTCCGTGCATCACAAATCTTGTGTCCCTGCATCACGCATCTTGTGTCCATGCATAACAAATCTTGTGTCCCTGCATCACACATCTTGTGTCCCTGCATCACATATCTGGTGTCCGTACATCACACATCTGGTGTCCCTGCATCACACATCTTGTGTCCCTGCATCACATATCTCAGGGCTTTTTTCCACAAAATTGGGAAGAGGCCCAGGCCTGTCCATTTTGGGAAAAAAGAACGCGCTTATTTCTCATTTTGGGAAAAATAAATTCAGTAAATATGACATTAATATACTTTATTTATACATCCATTATTTACCATAATTATTAACTTTTCCAAGTCGGAATTTACTTAGCAGACAAAAATACACTGCTGAATTCATGCTTTTTCTCAAAATCTGAGAGACTGCTGTTTTCCGATTGGGAAATATTTCTGCCACAGTTGGGAAAAAACTGTCCAATTTTCTGTTGGGAAGAGGCCCTTTACAGGCCTCTGTTATATAAGGTAAAAAAGCCCTGTATCTTGTTTCCATGCATCACAAATATTGTGTCCATGCATCACATATCTCCTGTCCCTGCATCACACATCTTGTGTCCATGCATAACAAATCTTGTGTCCATGCATAACAAATCTTGTGTCCATGCATCACACATCTGGTGTCCGTACATCACACATCTGGTCACCCTGCATCACATATCTGGTGTCCATACATCACACATCCCTGTGTGTCATGTATTTGGTGTCTATACATCACACATCTGGTGTCCATGCATAACAAATCTTGTGTCCCTGCATCACACATCTTGTGTCCCTGCATCACACATCTGGTGGCTGTACATCACACATCTGGTGTCCCTGCATCACACATCTTGTGTCCCTGCATCACATATCTTGTGTCCATGCATCACACATCTCGTCCCTGCATCACAAATATTGTGTCCATGCATCACAGATCTCCTGTCCCTGCATCTCACATCTTGTGTCCATGCATAACAAATCTTGTGTCGATGCATCACACATCTGGTGTCCTTACATCACACATCTGGTGTCTGTACATCACACATCTGGTGTCCCTGCATCACAAATCTTGTGTCCATGCATCACACATCTGGTGTCCCTGCATCACACATCTTGTGTTCATGCATAACAGATCTTGTGTCTCTGCATCACACATCTTGTGTCCCTGCATCACACATCTGGTGTCCGTACATCACACATCTGGTGTCCCTGCATCACACATCTTGTGTCCCTGCATCACACATCTTGTGTCCCTGCATCACATATCTTGTGTCCGTACATCACACATCTTGTTTCCATGCATCACAAATATTGTGTACATGCATCACATATCTCCTGTCCCTGCATCACACATCTTGTGTCCATGCATAACAAATATTGTGTCCATGCATCACACATCTGGTGTCCGTACATCACACATCTGGTCACCCTGCATCACACATCTGGTGTCCGTACATCATATATCCCTGTGTGTTTATGTATTTGGTGTCTATACATCACACATCTGGTGTCCATGCATAACAAATCTTGTGTCCCTGCATCACACATCTTGTGTCCCTGCATCACACATCTGGTGGCTGTACATTACACATCTGGTGTCCCTGCATAACACATCTTGTGTCCCTGCATCACATATCTTTTGTCAATGCATCACACATCTCGTCCCTGCATCACAAATATTGTGTCCATGCATCACAGATCACCTGTCCCTGCATCCCACATCTTGTGTCCATGCATAACAAATCTTGTGTCCATGCATCACACATCTGGTTTCCGTACATCACACATCTGGTGTCCCTGCATCACACATCTTGTTTCCCTGCATCACAAATCTTGTGTCCGTACATCACACATCTTGTGTCCGTGCATCCCACATCTTGTGTCCCTGCATCACACATCTTGTTTCCCTGCATCACAAGTCTTTTGTCCATGCATCACATCTGGTGTCTGTACATCACACATCTGGTGTCCCTGCATCACATATCTTTTTTTCCCTGCATCACAAATCTTGTGTCCATGCATCACACATCTGGTGTCCGTACATCACACATCTTGTTTCCCTGCATCACAAATGTTGTTTCCCTGCATCACAAATCTTGTGTCCATGCATCACACATCTGGTGTCCGTGCATCACACATTTGGTGTCCCTGCATCACACATCTTGTGTCCGTGCATAACAAATCTTGTGTCCGTACATCACACATCTGGTGTCCGTACATTACAGGTCTCATGTCCATGCATCACACATCTTGTGTCCGTGCATAACAAATCTTGTGTCCGTACATCACAGATCTGGTGTCCGTACATCACACATAGGGTGTCCGTACATTACAGATCTGGTGTCCGTACATCAGACATAGGGTGTCCGTACATCACACATCTGGTGTCCGTACATACCACATTTAGTGTCTGTACATCACACATAGGGTGTCCGTACATTACAGATCTCATGTCCATGCATCACACATCTTGTGTCCGTGCATAACAAATCTTGTGTCCGTACATCACACATCTGGTGTCCCTGCATCACACATCTGGTGTCCGTGCATCACACATCTGGTGTCCGTACATCACACATCTGGTGTCCGTGCATAACAAATCTTGTGTCCGTACATCACACATCTGGTGTCCCTGCATCACACATCTGGTGTCCGTGCATCACACATCTTGTGTTCCTGCATCACACATCTGGTGTCCATGCATCACACATCTTAGTTCATGCGTCGTTAATCAATAATCTTGTAACCATGCCTCACAAATTAGGAATCCTGTAACCATGCCTCACAAATTAGAAATTGTATAACCATGCCCCACAAATTAGGAATCTTGTAACCATGCCTCACAAATTAGAAATCTTATAACCATGCCTCACGAATAAGAAATCTTGTGACCATGCCTCACAAATTAGAAATCTTGTAACCATGCCTCACAAATAAGGAATCTTATAACCATGCCTCACAAATCAGTAATCTTGTAACCATGCCTCACAAATTAGGAATCTTGTAACCATGCCTCACAAATTAGGAATCTTATAAACATGCCTCACAAATTAGGAATCATATAAACATGCCTCACAAATCATTAATCTTGTAATCATGCCTTATTAGGAATCCTATAACCTTGCCTCACAAATTAGGAATCTTATAACCATGCCTCACAAATTAGGAATCTTGTAACCATGCCTCACAAATTAGGAATCTTGAAACCATGCCTCACAAATTAGGAATCTTATAAACATGCCTCACAAATTAGGAATCATATAAACATGCCTCACAAATCAGTAAGCATGCCTTATTAGGAATCCTATAACCATGCCTCACAAATTAGGAATCTTATAACCATGCCTCACAAATTAGGAATCTTGTAACCATGCCTCACAAATTAGGAATCTTGTAACCATGCCTCACAAATAAGGAATCTTGTAACCATGCCTCACAAATTAGGAATCTTATAACCATGCCTCACAAATTAGGAATCTTGTAACCATGCCTCACAAATTAGGAATCTTATAAACATGCCTCACAAATTAGGAATCTTATAAACATGCCTCACAAATCAGTAATCTTGTAATCATGCCTTATTAGGAATCCTATAACCATGCCTCACAAATTAGGAATTTTATAACCATGCCTCACAAATTAGGAATCTTATAAACATGCCTCACAAATTTGGAATCATATAAACATGCCTCACAAATCAGTAATCATGCCTTATTAGGAATCCTATAACCATGCCTCACAAATTAGGAATCATAACCATGCCTCACAAATTAGGAATCTTATAAACATGCCTCACAAATTAGTAATCTTGTAACCATGCCTCACAAATTAGGAATCCTATAACCATGCCTCACAAATGAGTACTCTTGTAACCATGCCTCATTAGGAATCCTATAACCATGCCTCACAAATTAGGAATCTTAAAACCATGCCTCACAAATTAGGAATCTTATAGCAATGCTTAATAAATTAGGAATTTTATGACCATGCCTCACAAATTAGGAATGTTATAACCATACCTCACACATTAGGAATCTTATAACCATGCCTCACACATTAGGAATCTTTTAACCATGCCTCACAAAATAGGAATCTTATAACCATGCCTCACAAATTGGGTATCCTGTAACCATGCAGGGCACGAAAATTCCACTCGTCTGCTCGCTATGACGTGTGCTCATTGTTGCTGGACGAGTAGAAATTTAGATAAATTCTTTAACAATTTATCAATTTGACCGTTATTTTTTACGTAGGACGAGTAACTGAGAAACAAATCATGCCCTCGCATGCCTCACAAATCGGAAATCTTCTAATCATACCTCGCATATCAGGAATATTCTAACCATGCCTCATAAATCGGGAATCTTCTAACCATGCCTCACAAGTCTTGTGTATGTGCATTAGAAATGTTGTGCCGCTGTATAGGTCATTGTGCCGATAGTATTAATGGATCTTTACAAAAAAATTCACTAACTGATAATGTGTATATTATCGAGATTGAACAATTAAATTGCCATGATTAAAAGTATTTGTGCACATGGCGTCTCCCAGGTCATTGTGCCTTTTGTATTTAAACTACACAATCATCACTGGCCAACTAAGAGGCGTGAAGATGAGGGCTGGGACCAAAACTGACAGAATTATGTCCCTTATGAACTTTGTATTGTATGAAATAGTGTGCGCACAACTTTTCAAAAGCCATTATTCGTTTTAATTCAGCTCTCTTTTGTTTGCGATTACATGTTTGCAAAAGCATCACCATGGCCGAGTGGTTAACAACGTTGCATTGTAAACCTCCTTGCCTCTCACCGTTGCGGTTCGAATCCCACTGTGAGCTCGACTTGTGAGAAAGTGTCGATTCTTGCGGATGGCGGGAGATGTATAGTACTGGTTCTACCCAGGAAAAGTGGGTGGTCTGCCTCCACCACCAAAAAAATGACGGTCATATATAACCTTACATGTGTTGAAAATGACGTAAAACACCGTACAAAAAAACCCATGTTTGCAATGATATTTGTTATTATTTTGTAAACAATGACAAGGTAAATAATACTGTTCTTTTCTCTTTTCAGGGCCAGATGATCCAGTTTTAAGTTCTCCGTTGTCCTGTATATTAAACACAATAAAGAGAAAAACAGATTTCTTATTACTAATTTTTCAAACTTTAACCAAATAGGTCTGTTACATATTGTCAGTGCCAGTCCACAAACGTTTTCATTGGGAGTAGGAGTGGGGGTTGTTGTTTTAACAATAGTTCCGTCAATCCAGAGTTCAGTTATCAAAGTAATTGCAAAATGGTTTAAAGCTACACACGCTAAACTTAAATCGCATGTGACTTTGAAGGCGTGTATTTACTTGTAATATCACGTTGACACGCTCATGGCTTTATCCTAAAGCTATTACTGATTTGTGATGCATGAACTAAAACCGAAAATCAGTGCTTGATTAAGTATAGCGTCTATAGCATAAGGACTATTCCGTGAATGGTTAACGACGGTGTGTTGTAAACCTTCGCCTCTCGCCGCTGCGGGTTCGAATCCACTGGGAGCTCGACTTGTAAGTGAGGAAGTGTCGTTTCTTACGGATGTCGGGAGATGTCCAGTACTGCTTCTACCCAGGAAAAATGGATGGTCTGCCTCCACCACAAAATATAGACGTGTTGAAAATGACGTAAAACGCCATATAAAACTATTCAATTAAAACATACATGGGACCCCAGGAAGGGACTTTCGAAATTGAACACCCACCCATAGATGCAAAATTGAGTTTAAATACCAAATTTTGGAAAGTATGGTTCTCTCATAGATGTTTATTAAATTGCTTGCCGGGGGTCCAGGGTATGTTTTAATGGAATATCCCTTAAGGCAACTGTATGGATCTAATTACAAACAGATCAAGGTATCTGTGAAACTATCGATCTAATTACAAACAGATCAAGGTATCTGTGAAACTATCGATCTAATTACAAACAGATCAAGGTATCTGTGAAACTATCGATCTAATTACAAACAGATCAAGGTATCTGTGAAACTATCGATCTAATTACAAACAGATCAAGGTATCTGAAAATATCGATCTAATTACAAACAGATCGAGGTATCTGTGAAACTATCGATCTAATTACAAACAGATCAAGGTAACTGTGAAACTATCAATCTAATTACAAAACAGATCAAGGTATCTGTGAAACTATCGATCTAATTACAAACAGATCAAGGTATCTGTGAAACTATTGACTAATTACAAACAGATCGAGGTATCTGTGAAACTATCGATCTAATTACAAACAGATCAAGTTATCTGTGAAACTATCGATCTAATTACAAAACAGATCAAGGTAACTGTGAAACTATCGATCTAATTACAAACAGATCAAGGTATCTGTGAAACTGTCGATCTAATTACAAAACAGACCGAAGTATCTTCATGAATCGAATTACAAACGGATCAAGGTATCTTTATAAAACTATATGTATCCGTCTAATTACAAAACGGGTCATTGCTAGTACCTTCTTGAAAGTAGATGTATCGATCAAATTGCAGAACTATTCGAAGTATCTTCATGAAACTATGTATCCATCTTATTAAAAAACAATCGTTGAAGATTTCTTCGTTTATGTGTATCAATATAATTACAAAACCGATCATTGCTGGTATCTTTATGAAACTATACTGAAAGAAACGCATACTCAAAATTACTATACTATTATATATATATAACTATCTCCACATAATATTCCAGATATATCCCGACGTGTTTTGTACAAAAAGGGACTACAACTAATTACAGAAAGGACAACAGTCATGTAGTAGACCTTTTAATCAAAGTATACTCAGTTACACGAAATTCATAAATGATTTCGCTTGAAAAAGTAAGCCATTTCAGTATTGTGTTTAATGTTACGAGATTGCAACGTTTAAAGCCTAAGTTTGCCAACCTGCTTGAGCCAAATGCGCATTCTCCATAATGAAACTTAAGGGGGTAACCATTGGTGTGTTTGGTGCTGCTTAAACCTTTCCGAAAGGTTAATAGCAGTAGCATATTAAACGTACAATATATAGCAGAAATACCAATTATGCGTTCATTTTTAGCTCTACTGATCAGAGATCAGCAGAGCTTATGCCGTGGTGCGGCGTCCGTCCGTCTGTCTGTCTGTCCGTAAACTTTTATTTGTAGCGACTTCACAGCTGAAACTACTGGATGGATATTCATGAAACTTTACAGAAATGTTGCCTATAAAGTCTAGTTGATCCTAGCAAAAATTCATGTTGACGTGAAATCCAAGATGGCCGCCAAAGCTAAAAATAGAGTTTTAAAATACAAGTTTGTAGCGACTTCTTCTTGAAAACTATAAGTGATATTGATATGGGACTTTTTCTAAAATGATCAGCATGACGATGATGTTGATCCTAGTCAAAAATCGTTTTGATTCAACGTTAAACATGGCTGCCAGTGGCCATCTTTGTTTACATAGAGTTATATAGTAAAAACTTGTAGCGACTACTTCTCTGAAACTACTTGGCGGATTGTCATGAAACTTTACAGGAATGTTGCTCTTGATGTCTAATTGATCCTAGAAAAATTTCAGGTCGGCCGGAAATTCAAGATGGCCGTCACAGCTAAAAATAGATTTTTAAAAAATAAGTTTGTAGTGACTACTTCTTGAAAACTATAAGTGATATTGATATGGGACTTTTTCTAAAATGATCAGCATTACATGATGTTGATCCTAGTCAAAAATTGTTTTGATTCAACGTTAAACATGGCTGCCAGCGGCCATCTTTGTTTACATAGAGTTATATAGTAAAAACTTGTAGCGACTACTCCTCTGAAACTACTTGACGGATGTTCATGAAACTTCACAGGAATGTTGCTCTTGATGTCTAGTTGATCCTAGAAAAATTTCAGGTCGGCCGGAAATTCAAGATGGCCGCCACAGCTAAAAATAGATTTAAAATAAATAAGTTTGTAGCGACTACTTCTTCAAAACAATAAGAGATATTGATATGGGACTTTTTCTAAAATGATCAGTATGACATGATGTTGGTCTTTGTCGAAAATCGTTTTGATTTGACCTTAAACATGGCTGCTTTGTTTACATAGAGTTATATAATGAAAACTTGTAGCGACTACTTCTTTGAAACTACCTGACGGATTTTCATGAAACTTCACAGGAATGTTGCTCTTAATGTCTTATTGATCTTAGCAAAATTTCAGGTCGGCCGGAAATTCAAGATGGCCGCCACGGTTAAAAATAGATTTTCAAAAAACAAGTCTGTAGGGACTACTTCCTGAAATCAAAATCAATCAGTAGAGCTTCAAGGTCATTGACCTCTTGTTCTTTTCAGCATATATATGTACTGGCCAAGTCGCCAGTCAATAGCCATCATTCTGTTAAAATTTGATTTTTGATGGGCTTCTCGCAGTATTCTTTACCTGACTTGCACAAGAGCTTAATCTGAACACAAATACAAGAAAAACTGCGGCTAAAAGCAAACATCTATATTAGCTTGATTATAAAAATAATTTCGAACTAGACTGCTTTATAGCTAAAATAGATTTTAAACATAATTTTGTGGCGACTACTTCTGAAAATACATAACGGGTGTCGATTTGGAACTTTATCAAATTAATTGACATATGTAGTTGGTTCAAAACAAATTTCATTTTTATTCGATATCGAACATGGCTGCCAGCACACATCTTCGTTTATAGTTGTATAGAAATTATTATTTTTATGTATTGTCATGAAACTTTATAGGAATGTTGCTTTTGATGTCGAGTTAGTTCGAAGTAAAAATCAAGTTAGAAACAGCTAAAATAGATTTTAAACGTAACGTTAGTTTTGTGGCGACTACTGCTTAAAAAACAATTATTAAAGGCATTTTGATTCGATGTCAAACATGGCCACCAGCGGCAATCTTTGTTTATGCAGACTTCATGTGTTATATAAGAAAAACTTGTGGCGTCTACTCCTCTACGTAATGGATTTTCATGAAACTTAACTGGAATGTTATTGATGTCAACTTTGTCCTAACTAAAAATCGGTGTGGTGTAGGGCTTATGCAATGGAAATGTCTGTCCGTCATCCGTTAACTTTTTGATGTCAACACTCTAGCGCCTCCATTTTTCATCCGATCTTTACCAAACATTACCAGATTGTTATTATCAATGAAAGCTTGGACGAGTTCGAAAACCAGCCTGATCGGAACAGTAACACCGGAGTTATTGCCCCTGAATTAACGAAAATTGCTCTATTTTGTCTTAACACTAGTGCCTCCACTATGTATCCTACCTTTACCAAACTTTGCCAGATTGTTGATATTGATAAAAGCTTGGTCAGGTTCGAAAATCGGCCAACTGTTTTTTATGTCAACACTCAAGCACCTTCATGTTTCATATGATCTTTACCAAACTTTACCAGACTGTTATGATAGGGCCTTCATATTGCCGTATTTCAGCAAAACTTTGCAGGGATGATCAGTACCAAGCCTAGTTATGCATATCGTCACCTAGTTCCGGTTGAATGAGTTTTGGCAGAGTTATGGCCCTTTAAATGTTTTACTACACAAACTTTGTCCTGACTAGTTCTGAACCCCTGGCTGGATTTCACCGAAACTTGGCAGGAATGATCAGTACCAAGCCTAGTTGTGCATATTACCGTGTTCCGGTTGAAAGAATTTCGGCAGAGTTGTGGCCTGTTAAATGTTTTAATACACAAACTTGTCGGTCGCGCGGCGGATTTGTAACCAGAGGCCCCGGGTTCAATCCTCCTTGGTACCACTCGGTGTGTTCTTGGGCAAGACACTTTCCCCTAGCCTCGTCCGTCGGATGGGGACGTAAACGGGGCGGTCCCGTGTATCGGTCTATCCTCCGAGCACGTTAAAGAACCATAGAAATCTATTCGATAGTAAGAGTAGGGCATGGTTCCCGGATTCCTATGTATCCTTCCCCACTCTGGGGCGGCTCTGAATAACCTATACTGCGTTAAACAACATTCAATTCATTCTGCTGAATCCCTGGCCGGATTTCAACGAAACGACCAGGATGATCAATATCAAGCCTAGTTGTGCATATCGTCGCTTTGTTCCGGTTGGCAGGTTTTTGGCAGAGTTATGACCCTTTAAAGGTATACTAACTTAGTACAGACTAGTTCTCTTGAACCCCTGGCTGGATTTCAATGTAACTTGGCAGGAATACCTAGTTGTGCATATCATTGCCATGTTCCGGTGTAATGTTTTTTGACAGAGTTATGGCCTAATACACAAAAGGTTTTCCCGAACCTCTGGCTGGATTCAATCAAACTTGGCAGGAATGTTCAGTACCATGTTGCGCACATCATTGTCGTGTTGCGGTTGAATGATATTTGGTGGAGTTGTGGCCCTTTAAAACGTTTTAATACACACACTTTGTCCAGTTCTCCACCATTATTCGGCTTTCAACGAAACTTCGTTGCGCATATCATCGTCTTGTTCCGGTTGAATGCTTTTTGGTGGAGTTATGGCCCTTCAAAGGTTTTAATACATACGCTTTGTCCCGAATACTTCTCCTTATCTCCATGAAACTTGAAAGGGATGCCCATTTCCAAGCCTAGTTGCACACACCTTCGTCCTGTTCCAGTTGAATGATTTTTGGCGGATTTATGGCCCTTTTTCCTGTAGGGGAGACATGTTTTTTGTCTCGCCATTTTGAAAAAATAATGCTAGACAGGCGCCGCTAATGTTGGCGGGCTCGACGGCATCAACATATTGTCCTTGGGAGTAGAATGTTCAAATTTCATACATAACCTCCTGGTCATTGTCCGTCAATGCCAATAACTTCCAACCCTCCAACTGACCCTGGGTCCGAGTCAAGGTCACTTAAATACATGTACCGTCACCAAATGTTAACGCAAATATTGACGGTACATGTATTTAAGTGACCTTGACTCCGACCCAGGTTCAGTTGGAGGGCTGGAAGTTATTGGCATTAGGAAAGGCAATGACCAGGAGGTTATATATACAATTTGAACATTCTACTCCGAAGGACAAGAAAGTTACAATGCAATATGTTAGCGTTAAGATTTTGGTTAAGATTTTTGTAAAGGTTTTGGTTAAGATTTTTGTTAAGGTTTTGGTTAAATTTTGCGTTAAATTCTTATAACTTTGTAGTCCTTTGGAGTAAAGTGTTCAGATTTCATATATAACATCACAGGTTATTGATCTTCTTATTACAGTACGTATCACCCTCCAACTGACCCTGTGTCAAGGTCAGTTGCCCCTTAAATACATGTACCATCTCCCGAAAAAATGTGTTAAAGTGAGTAAAATTCTTATAACTTTTTTGTTCTTTGGAGCAGAGTGTTCAAATTTCATATATAACATAACTGGTCATTGTTCTTATTCCAATAACTTTCCAAATGACCCTGTGTGAAGGTCAGTTGTCTTTAAATACATTTACCGTCTCTAAATTTCACAATACATCTAACATCTCTAAATTTCAAATTTGACTGTTGAGCAATATAAAATTATGGAGTACCAGATTTCATATCATCTCACTGCCACTGGACATTGTTCTTGGCCATCCATAAACTATATTTCGCTTCTGTTTTAAATACATACACATTTCAATCTCTGCACATTTCAATGTGAGTTTTATTTTACTAAAACTTGAATGGTATAAACACATATTTTTCAATGTTCAAAGCTCGCCGTTTTATTGCCTCAAATGACGTTTTCGTAGAGTAGTCTACTAAAGTGTAGAATGCGGCAATATTTTCGGGATCTTCACATCCGGGATTTTTTACGGAGCATAATGAAACCGTAAGTGAAACTGTATGAAACCGCAAGTATTGGAATGGAATAAGTGCAAATCTGTATTATAATGGAATAATACATTTTTACGGAATAATACCCATTTATAATACCACCACTAATTACATGTAAGCCTCCGAGGTGTATCGAATGTAGTCCCTATAATAAAAAGTAATCCCTCCTTTTTTGATGAAAACGGGCATTATAAGTAGGGGAAAACTGTCCATTTCTATTCGAGTTTGTGGTTGCATGTATAAGAAGCGTATTAATAAGTTTTACTGGATCACTGATGAACATTTTCTAAATTTCGACTCTATGCTTACTCTTTATGAGCAATGAAAACAGTCAATCAATGAAAACAGCTGTACCCTTGAACTGTTTAGTAAACAAACAAGAACTTTCTTACATGTCTTGTGACCCACCTTTTCTGGTGATTTTTCAAGTGGAAAATTAGTTTTTCTATATGAATATTACACTGCTACATTATCCATACTTGAGTTGAATTTGATGTGACACTTTAACATTGGTGTCTATGGGGAACATACTTAGTGGTGTAATACCTATATGTAATGGTAAGGTAGCAATGAACAGTTTCTTTGATTTTTTTCACTTTGATAACGCAATCTTATAATTACACATGGTAGCAGTGAGACGTTTTATCTCTGTTGTCATGCACACGCTAACGCACACGCATCCCTTACATGTGAACACCTATATTTCTGTGCTGATGTGTACTTCTAGCACGTCGTGCTCCAAAGTTGAATTGTAATCAGTATGTAAGGCAAATCAAGGTATTTGAACAGAGAGAAGCGAGGTCGCCCACCTTGATTCAAAATGTTTGGTAGGAACAACTGATGGTAAAACTCGGGAAGAATGTGTGTTAAGGAAAAGAAAAACGGTCGTGGCGTGTTTACGTCAACATTATTTTTTTCAATATTGTTTTAACATCCGTGACTTGATATGTTATTATGATAAACTTCGTTTCCAGTCCCTACCCAGATATATGCTATTTCCTCTCGGCAGCTATTTTACGCTTGCGTAAAACTTTGCTTGCAAGGTTTGACAGGAACATAATTACTCGGCTACTGCAGATTGGTAATTTGATACTCCAGTAAAAGTTTATCCTTTATAATTGCTTTTGTTTCAAATTAACTCGCTAGGGAACAACAGTGTTGATTTTATTACAGACATTACAAACAGAAATGGAGATTAAAATGTCAGATATAATTACTATTGTATTGTGTTACAGTACAGACCACCAAATTCAATTGCTATAACTCGTTCATATTAGTTTGAATATATTTTAAATATGGATTTTAAGAATCACTCTCAATGTCTTCCTAGGTAGAACTGAATTGAATTGAATGTTGTTTAACGGCTCATCAACACAGTATAGGTTATTTAGAGCCGCCCCAGAGAGGGGGGAAGGATACATAGTAGTGCCCTACGAAATAGGGCGTGTCTTTTGAGTACATATTCGGAAATATATATATATAATATACAATCTGTTCAAATCTTACACTTATTGTTTGTCCCGTTTTCTCACAGTAGCCAATTTTATCTCATAGCGCACACACTTCGAGTTTCGCCCTTTTTGAAGACAGGTAAGTGTCACGTGATCCTGTGACGTCATTGGTACCTAACGATTAGCGGTGTCGCATTGAGTTGTATAGTATTGGCTATGTAGGATTACGTTTTATGGTACTTGTTTAAAATGCCGTGTGCTGTTGCTGGGTAAAACAGTTTGCATAAAGAAGGACAAGATAATAACCTAAGTTTCTTCCGTTTCCCTAATCGAGATAATGATATTTGAAGTGTGGGTAGATCGTTACCGAAGAAAATCGCCCGACTCGTCGAGAAAGTGGGAACCTACGAAAGACGCGCGAGTTAGTAGCAAACATTTTGAGTTGACTTCGTGGGAAGTCCATCCTTTGGTTTCATTATCTTTCATTTTGGAGAACAAAAGGCCATGCAGATTAAAACCAACGGCGGTACCAACGATATTTGACTATAAAAATGAGAAGTGCATAACCCCGCCGTCGCCAAGCAAGGTGTATTCGTCTATTCGACCGGCGTTGAGGAGGAAATTCATACATGAAGTAAGATTGACATTTAAATTCAATTATCTTATCACCTCATCGGGTATACGTATGATAAATTGAAGAAAGTTATATAGTCTTAGATCTTTATATACACCGTGAATGTTTAGCTGTTGAATTAGAAGCATGTGTCTTTACGTGAATCAATGAAGAGTTGACGGCGCTAATATTATATAGCCGTCTTTTTTAAAAGATTGCTAAGAACGTTCAGCATATAAATTTAAATGAATCCGGTGAATTAATCTCTCGTGTCTTTGTTTCCAAATTTTAATTTTAATAATTTTAATCTTCTGCCAATAGTGTTATAGATATATATTATCAACATATATAGGTCTATGGATTTGAAAAAAAAAATACAAAATGTTTCATGGATATCTATCACAAGGCAGAAAATTAATAATATTACTAGCTTTTATATTAATTCAGTAATGTTTTGTGGCAAAGCAACAACAATAACGCCTCTTAGCTCGTGCAATAAGTAAAACAAGTATAATATAATAATATACTTTATATTATGGTAATTTGATATGTTTGGTCTGTTTTCGATCTGTATATCAGGAGTAGGTATACATGAGTAAGTATACTTACCAACTGTCTATATCGTGCTCCTAATACATTTGGCTATATTATTTAAATCATAGTATGATTCTGTCTTTGTGCGCGACAAATTAGAGCTCGCATATCATGTGATATATCCGTCTTGTGCAATACGCGTCTGCCCTCGGCGGTATTACACCGCTCAAGTAATTGCAATAAACAGGAAATATATCATAAAACTAGGTTTCCCTAAATGGTGCGTGCTTTTGTGATATACCGACGTATGTACCCTAATTAGGCTGTACTTTAATAGTGCACCGCAATATTTGATTAGTCTGTGGTATATTGGTATTTGGGGGCACGCGGAGACTAGAGAGCGTGTCATATTGCAAACACCGCTCCTAGAGTGTTTGGTGTTGATGGCGACTTATGGCAAATATATAATACTATAGAAATTATGGCGCCATAATTATATGCTGTTTCATTTATTATTGTTTTTATTCATTTTTATCAATTATGAATAATATCCAATAAATATATTTGTTCCATGTCTAATTATCGGCAACAAAATCTGAGGCTCGTATTAATGTATAGGTATTAGACCAGGTCCATTCATTCGGAATATACTACATTTCGCGGATATTGTGTATGTACCAAGATATTGCAGTGTTACTGTCAGATTTCGATGAAAACAATTTTTACGTTGTTCGTTGTTGCTGCAAGTGCACAAATACGCTATTTTGTTAGATTAGTGAATAGTGTAATGAACCGCTGAACGTAACGAATGCCTGCACCGCGTTCGACTTCATCATCACTTGATGAATCCGATGTATTTTCGTCTCCAGACACGTATTCTGGCTCAAAATCGTAAGGTTGCACATTGTGTAACCGTCTTATCACGGGCATTTCCTCTGACTCAGCATCATGATCGATTAATTCTCACATTTTCACACAAGATACTGTTTTGCGTTCAGTCCCAATGTAAACAAAACAATAGTTTGTTCCCAATGAAGTCACTTCCGGTAATTCGCGCAAGAGATTTTCCCCTTAGATTTTTTTCGATTTTTTAGCGATGCCTGTCCGCCTTTTCGATTTTTATCTTTAAAAACATATTTTCACTGAACAGACATCAATGGCATAGTAAAAATCGTAATTATAATGATATTTAATACTGAAAAACATATCAAAAGCGGATTTGTTGATTTAAGACCAAGTTCTTTATCTTTAACGTGCTCTGAGGATGGACCGATACACGAGACCGCCCGGTTTACGTCCCCATCCGACGGAATAGGCTAAGGGAAAGTTGTGCAAATTAGGTGCTTTTGAAAAAATTACGTACCTCTAAATGAACCAATATTTCATCATTATACAAACGTGAAACACTTCATGATTACTTATATCGCAACTGTGGATGCTAATGCGTCTATCTTCGCGTACAAAGGCGTACAAAATGGTATAAATAATGTAAAAATGTTGTAAAGTATAGTCAATACTGAAATCCGTACAGCAGTGCACCATTTTGCGAAAATGACTTACCTTTTCTACTATATTTAGCTATAAAGTTAAATCTAGCATAAACTAGTGTTCCGTGGTAGTAAAAATGAACTGAACTTACGGTTCTGTTGCCGGTTTTGCCCGATGTTTTAAGCCACTCATCACCTTCCAACTCCATTTTTTATCCGAAAAAAAACGAGGTGCTTATCCGTTCTTATTCAGGCAACGTATATTTTATCCGTGAAAATTAGTTTTGATCATGCACCGTGGGTACGCTTGTTGAAGAAACACAGCATCTTAAGGGAGAAAACACGTAAATTAAATTATGTATTAAGTGTAACATCGTTAATTCCCATTGAACAAGTATGAACGCTATAATCTGGAATTTCAGGATGTTTCAATTAATGGAGCCCTCCGTACACTAATTTAAACTAATATACATGTTGTTCATTAATCTTAAGTCAATATATAAGTTAAATTATGACTTATTGTACAACAAATTGGACACGTTTTATAATGACACAGAATATTGCTTTTGTGACGTTCTTTCGCGACATTCAAGATAAACTCTTTAGTACCCACTGCCAGAAGGTGTTGTCATACAATTGTTATACGAATATTTTGTTTACAGTCGGAACATGTGGTAATCTTTATTTTATGGAAATGACAATTATTAAAAAATACGTTGTATGGAGCAGTTCAAGAAAAAACAAATTTTCGTGAGGACTATTATCGATCTAAGTACAAAACATTGCTGGTACCTTTATGAAACTATATGTATCTTCATGAAATTATATGCAACTTCATGAAACTATATTTATTTTCATGAAACTATATGCACCTTCATGAAGCTATATGTATCTCCATCAAACTTCATGAAACTATATGTACCTTCATGAATCTTTATGTACCTTCATAAATCTTTACGTACCTTTATGAAACTCTATGTACCTTCATGACACTATATTTATTTTCATGAAACTATGTACCTTCATGAAACTATCTGTATCTTCGTACCTTCATGAATATGTATGCATCTGTATGAAACTATGTACCTTCATGAAACTGTATGTGTCTTCATGAAGCTATGTATCTTCATGAAACTATATGTACCTTCATGAAACTGTATGTGCCTTAATGAAACTATGTATCTTCATGAAACTATATGTACCTTCATGAAACATATGTGTTTTCATGAAACTGTATGTACCTTCATGAAACTGTATGTGCCTCATGAAAATGTATGTACCTCCACTTCATGAAACTGTTTGTACCTTCATGAAACCGTATGTATTTTGATGGAACTATGTATCTTCATGAACTATATGTATCTCATGAAACTGTATGTACGTTCATGAAACGCTATGTACCGTCATGAAACTGTATGTACCTTCATGAAACTGTATGTACCTTCATGAAACTATACGTACCTTCATGAAACTATATGTATATTCATGAAACTATTTGTACCTTCATGAAACTATGTATATTCATGAAACTATTTGTACCTTCATGAAACTATATGTACCTTCATGAAACTATATGTACCTTCATGGAACTATGTATATCTTCATGAAACTATATGTACCTTCATGGAACTATGTATATCTTCATGAGACTATGTATCTTCATGGAACTATGTATATCTTCATGAAACTGTATGTACCTTCATGAAACTATGTATATCTTCATGAAACTATATGTACCTTCATGAAACTATGTATCTTTATAAAACTATGTACCTTCATGAAACTATGTATCTTCATGAAACTGTATGTACCTTCCTGAAACTATGTATCTTCATGAAACTATATGTACCTTTATGAAACTATATATCTTCATGAAACTATGTACCTTCATAAAACTATGTATCTTCATGAAACTATATGTACCTTCATGAAACTATATGTATCTTCATGAAACTATATGTATCTGCATGAAACTATGTATCTTCATGAAACTATATGTGCCTTCATGAAACTATATGTACCTTCATGAAACTATGTATCTTCATGAAACTATATATATCTTCATGAAACAATATGTACCTACATGAAACTATATGTGTCTTCATGAAACTATATGTATCTATCTAATTACAAAACAGCGTCTCCGTGGCCGAAGGGTTAATACGTTGCGTTGTAAACCTTCTTGACTCTCACCGTTGCGGGTTCGAATCCCACTGGGAGCTCAACCTGTAAATGAGGAAGTGGCTATTCTTACGGAGATGTACAGTACTGGAAAATCCAGGAAAAGTGGGTGGTCTGCCTCCACCACAAAAATATCGACCGTCATATATAATCTTAAATGTGGTGAAAATAACGTAAAACACCATACTAACTATTAAATTACAAAACAGATCATTGTTGGTACCATCGTGAAGCTATATGTAACGGTCTAATTACAAAACGATCATTGAAGGTATGATCATGAAACTATATGTATCTACCTAATTACAAAACGGATCTAGGTACCTTCACTGGCCCGTTGCCAACCCTGGAATTTAACCGAAGCAAATACCTTTTTAAGGAGGTCCGGTGATATGTGACACTCTCCACCTCACACAAACTCCGACTTGTGTTATTTCTTCATGCGATTTCCTGCGTTTTAGTGCATGTCCCTGACGATCTGATTTTTAAGCTAGACATTTTGTCAATGCTTGATTATTTATCGATATATGCAAATATGTACATTCTAAATATGTTCATTCTAAAAACTCTAACGAGGCGAGCTCGGCGTAGCTAGGGCTTGCTTCGTGAAACTATGTGTATCGATCTAATTACAGAACGATCAGTGCTGCTATCTTCATGAAAGTGTATGTATAATAATACAATAGAAACGCAATTCGGAAATTTCCGCTATATATTGTATGTACAATATGCTGCTGTTAATCGAATGGTACATGGCTACGTAAGACCTTTCCTTTCGGAAAAAAATACTTAAATTAAACAAAATACAGCAAATAGTATTCCTTCAAAGTTTCATTATTGACAGAGTACGCGTTTGGCTCAAGCATGTGAGCAAACTTAGGATGCAACAATTTAACTCTTTACGTTAAATACAGTACTGAACTGGCTCAGTTTTTCAAAGAGGAACTTCAACATTTATGAATTTCTTGTTACAAGGTGTAGTGTGATTGAAAAGTGTAGAACATCACAGTTGTGTCCTTTCTCTAATTAACGGCAACTTTTGTTTTTAAAAAACATCTTGGGATTTCTTGTGCAGTATATACAATATATAGCGGAAATTCCCGAATTGCGTTTTTTTTTGCGTTTCAGTATACATTGCAAGAGTACAGAAGCCCACCTTTGCTAGAGACTTCAGCGACACATATAAAATGTGCAATTTTAGCATGCAACAAAGCTACTAGTTTTACGTCAGATAAAGTTGTTGTTAACGCAGATAATGCGTATAAGATGGATGTGCTGCCATCAAATGTATGATAGGAAAATCTAGCTCGGAAATGTATTTTAAAAGAAAATATCAGGCCATAACACTGAATACAAAACAAACTATTCGAATTGACGATGCCACTATTAACGTAGATCCACAACTTTTGTTTCAAAGGCTTACATACTCTGCAAGAGATATGACTTTGAAGAAGGACTTATCAAGTTGCACGAGTTGTGTACATATGCTCCTGCTCTTATGAGAGAAGCGATAAGCTAGCCCTTTCAGACGAACTAATAAACAATTATACGTAGATTATGTTACATACATATGGAAAAGGATCAATCGTTGTGTTCGATGGTTTCACTCACTTCACAGACGAACCCAATACAAAATACACAGCTCATTAAAAAGAACATCTGGGAAAATAGGGAAAACTTTCGATTTTACAATTCAGTGCAAATGAAGAAACCTCTTTTCTTCAAATACAGAAAATAAGCTCAAAACTCATATATATGTTGAGTGAACGACTGGTCGAAAACGGAATCCAAACAATCCATGCACATGATGATGCAGATGGCTTGATTGTTAAAACAGCAGTAGACTCTTCTGTTTTCAAATCTACTTTGGTAGTCGGAGAAGACACTGATCTTCATGTGCTTCTTATTTTACCACACACATTTGAATAACTAGAACGTTTTATTTAATACCAGAATCAATGCAAAATATAAAAAAGAAACAGTTTGGGAAATCAGCAATAGGCAGCCAAGTCTGGGTGCCAATGTCTGTAAACACATTTTGTTCATATTACAACAGCAAATATAAACGGGTCCTGATATAAAAGAAACACATTTTATTTTAGCAATATCTAATTTTATTTCATCCATCCAAATTTAGGCCTTAGCACTAATTTCAAGGGCTTTGGTTATTGGAAAAATATTAGCTTTAAAATAGTATAAGAACTATAAGCAATTACGTCTGACTACAGAAGCTTTCAATGGATAGACCAGTGAATAGAAGGACATAGCTGAGACTGAAAAAAAGCTTTTGCTATCCTTTATAGTGGGTACAAATTAAAGCAAATAAAGAAGTTGAACAGGAAATGTAGCTTTCACAGAACACAGTCAACAAAAAAAATAAAAAATAAAAGAAGAAGAAAAAAAAAGTTGTCTCGATCATCCAGAACTCTCGCGAGACTTCTCTCACAGAAGTTAATACGCTCAGCTTGCGTGTGTCTGGATTATAGAGACTAAAAAAACCAGCTTTAAAACAAACAACAATTACAAATGACTTGTTAATAAGAAAGGCATGTGACACTAAAAACACAAACGGGTTGACAATATGGCTACCACATTGGAACGGTAGGGGGTTTAAACCAGGTTCCAGGTCTAGGGTACACCAAACCTCCTTCTTACCCTATTGTAATCCCAATAAAACGGGACAGTGTAAATAGAGATACCCCGCCAGCTTATATTCTCTTACAAAAAAGGCAGCATTACTAGGCAACATAAATATAACACGTAGATGATCATGCATATATGAATATAATAAGTCCTAGAAAACAACAAAGCGTGTACTCAGTGACTTGGCACTAAGACTGAGTAAGCCATTTCAGAAAGTTGCCTTTTGCCTTAGATATGTCGGGCCTGAAAGTTTAAACCCAAACATCTGAAGCAGCTTGCCACTCCAGCCTGAGACTTTTTCTCATTCTGAGCCAAGTTTGGAAATGACATTAACACCTTACACTACGTCGAGGGGCTATACAGTAAAAACAGTAAATTGATTGCAAGTACAAAACCACCTGCACCTCACACATTACTCAGGGTAGTTTATTGTAAGTGTTTAGCTGACTGTAAAACAGCAAAATGAATGGCCTTCAAGGGTGTAGGTTGTTTGAATTATCCACATGTAGAGAGCAATGATGTATACTTATAGTTATGTAGAATTATTGTTCAAGTCATGTAGCACCGTTAACTAGGCACTTAGATTTTAAGAAACATACCGTATTATGGCAAAACGTGGATGGGGTAATTTAACATCATTGTTTAGGTCGGAATCTACAGTTTTCTTTGAAATTCAGACTAGTTTCAGACATGTACACTAATTACGCTAAATAACTTGAATTCTATTTTTCAAAAATAACAAACATGCATTGTTCCTGAAAGATTATAAAATTTCCTCTCAAAATATAGCAAATACATGCTAGAAAGCATCAAAATCGGTTTCTCTACCTACAAATATAACTTCATTTATCCCACCCACTCAGCACTCAAAAAAGTGAAAACATGACATTTATAGACAAACGACAGCATATACCTGTCCCTTATTTGAGATATAACACATCCATAATTGAATGACAAACACTCCAAATTGTCATAAAAATGCTATTTCTACATACCTTAACCGGCTTTTTTTTCCGTAATCTGATGTCGACTCAAGAATTGAAGAATTGACAGGAAGTGATAAAAAAAGCTATCATTTACAACATAGCCACCAGTTACGATTTTCTGTTTACAGGCTACATACGGGTCATAGTACAAAAAGTTTATTTATATCAAAATTAACTATTATGTCATACTAAGTCAAAAACACCGCATTTGTGGATTTCTTTTTTATTGTCTAGCCTGTACATGGCTTTTAATCTCTTAGATTTCTATTTGATAAGAAATTCCCCATGGACATTCATTCGAAACTAAGGAGTCTCCCCTTAGGGAAAAACTTAAAATAATATTTTGTGCATTAATAACTCAAAGCATCATACATGTTTAATAACTAGTTCATTTGAAACATTTTAGTTTATTTTAGTCGCAAATAGCTTTGTAAAATAAAGCGGTGATCTGTTTGGTACGAAATATATATTATTTGGTGTATCTGTGCGCTGGTTTTGCGCTTCTTATTTTACGGTCCATAATTGTATTCGGTATTTCTGATGTTTTGTGGTGTTTCAAGATTCCAAAATAATTTAAGATATTACTTTTACATTTTTGCTTAATTTTTGATAGGGTTACTGGACGAATTACACTTTTGTAGTTTTATGTGAGTCTTCTAAAGCTTATTTTATATTATTACCTGATCTCCTATATAAATGCTATATCTTCATTTCTTGCTAATTCACTAAGGAAAAGACTGTTCTCCCATTTCTGCTCATGTGAGATAGGCATTTCCCTCATGTGAGATAACTCTATCTTACATGACATGTGACTTATGACGTCATGACGTTACGTCGACGTCGCCTTATTCTGGCGTTAAATCAGCAAAGTCGTTGGTTTTATGCTGTTAATAAACACATAATGGGAGAAAAATAATCCATCATGAGTGATCCATGTGAGATAGGGAAATCTCACCCTCGGGATCAGAATTGCAACCAGGCACTCGGCAGAGCCTCGTCCCTGGTTACAATTCTGACCCTCGGGTGAGATTTCTATATCTCACATGGATACTCATGATGGATTCTTATATTCCCGGTGAAAACGAACTGTTACCGGGCTTTAGTTTCGACTGTTTCCCTCACGTGCTGAAATTTCGTTTGCGTGACGTCATGTTGCTTTTTTCACCATAGGTTCCCATTATAAAACAAATTTTCATTTTCACTGTTTCGTTCAGTAACATTAATCAGGTAATAAAACATGAACGTGAAGTTGGCAGTAGCAGTAGCAGCAGTAGCAGTAGCTACTGCTACTGCTACTGCTACTGCTGTTACTGCCAGCAGTAGCAGCAGTAGCAGTAGTTACTACCAGCAGTAGCAGCAGTAGCAGTAGTTACTGCCAGCAGTAGCAGCAGTAGCAGTAGTTACTGCCAGCAGTAGCAGCAGTAGCAGTAGTTACTGCCAGCAGTAGCAGCAGTAGCAGTAGATGAGTAGATCATCCATCTCAGTAGGTATATTCATCGCAAGTGTTTTTCTTTGCGCATTATGTTGTTTCTACTTTCCCACCGTCATATTTAGCAGACAACCCCTTTCGCATATTTCGCAACAATCATATGTTTCCTACTGCTATTGCTACTGCTACTGCTACTGCTAACTACTGCCAGCAGTAGCAGCAGTAGCAGTAGTAACTGCCAGCAGTAGCAGCAGTAGCAGCAGTAGCAGTAGATACTGCTAGCAGTAGAACACCATCTCAGTAGGTATATTCATCGCAAGTGTTTTTCTTTGCGCATTATGTTGTTTCTACTTTCCCACCGTCATATTTAGCAGACAACCCCTTTCGCATATTTCGCAACAATCATATGTTTCCTACTGCTATTGCTACTGCTACTGCTACTGCTAACTACTGCCAGCAGTAGCAGCCGTAGCAGTAGCTACTGCCAGCAGTAGCAGCAGTAGAGCCAATAGTCATTTTAATTACTAGGATATATGATTATCGATATATGATATTTCTTTGCGCAAGTATGTTGTTTCTACTTTCCCACTATCACGTTTAGCAGGCAACCCCTTTCGCATCTTTCGCAAACATCATATGTTTGCTTCTGCTATTGCTACTGCTACTGCTACATCTAACTACTGCCAGCAGTAGCAGCAGTAGCAGTAGCTACTGCTACTGCTACATCTAACTACTGCCAGCAGTAGCAGCAGTAGCAGTAGCTACTGCCAGCAGTAGCGGCAGTAGAGTCAATATCATCTTAATTACGACGATATATGATCATCGGTTTTCTTTGCGCAAGTATGTTGTTTCTACTTACCCACAATCATGTTTAACAGACAACCCCTTTCGCTACTGCTATTGCTACTGCTGTATGATTGAAAGTCCGGCGGGCAGATCAACATCATAAACACGCTGGCGCATCGTTTTTTAAAGCCTTTTAGTAGTGCTACTACAATCACACCATTTCAGACCATTTATCACAATTTTAGTTCTACTGCTGTATGATTGAAAGTTCGAAAGTAGTAAAAAAACACGTCTGGACGTCGGATTTCGGGTGTTGCCGGCGGGCAGATCAACCACATTGACACGCTGGCGCAGCGTTTTTTTAAAGCATTTTGGTAGTGCTACTAAAATCACACCATTTGAGACCGTTTATCACAATTTTGGTTCTACTGCTGTATGATTGAAAGTTCGAAAGTAGTCAAAAACACGTCTGGTCGTCGGGTTTCGGGTGTTGCCGGCGGGCAGATCAACCACATAGACACGCTGGCGCACTGTTTTTTTAAATCCTTTGGTAGTGCTACTAAAATCACATCATTTGAGATTGTTTATCGCAGTTTTTGTTCTACTGCTGTATTACTGAAGTCTGTACAGCGGTACATTTGAACGTGGGTTTTCTGTCGGATAACGAGTGTTGCCGGCGGGCAGGTCAACATCATAGACATGCTGGCGCAGTGTTTTTTTAAAGACCTTTGGTAGTGCTACTAGAATCAACCTATTTGAAATTATTTATCAACGTTTTAGTTCTACTGCTGTGTTACTGAAGTTTGCACTGAAATAGACTCGAAATGGCGTTTTTGTCGGGTTTCGGGTGTTGCCGGCGGGAAGATCCATATCATAGACACGCTGGCGCAGTGTTTTTTTAAAGCCTTTTGGTAGTGCTACTATAATCACACCATTTCAGACCGTTTATCACAGTTTTGGTTCTACTGCTGTATGATTGAAAGTTCGAAAGCAGTCAAAAACACGTCTGGTCGTCGGATGACGAGTGTTGCCGGCGGGCAGATCAACACCATAGACACGCCGGCGCAGTTTTTTATGAAAGCCTTTTGATAGTGGTACTAAAATCACACCATTTGAGATTGTTTATCGCAGCTTTTGTTCTACTGCTGTAGTACTGAAGTCGAATAACGGTACATTTGAACGTGCGTTTTCTGTCGGATAACGAATGTTGCCGGCGGGCAGGTCAACATCATGGACATGCTGGCGCAGTGTTTTTTTAAAGACCTTTGGTAGTGCTACTAGAATCAACCTATTTGAAATTCTTTATCAACGTTTTAGTTCTACTGCTGTGTTACTGAAGTTTGCACTGAAATAGACTCGAAATGGCGTTTTTGTCGGGTTTCGGGTGTTGCCGGCGGTCAGATCAATATCATAGACACGCTGGCGCAGTGTTTTTTTAAAGCCTTTTGGTAGTGCTACTAAAATCTCACCATTTGAGACCGTTTATCACAGTTTTGGTTCTACTGCTGTATGATTGAAAGTTCGAAAGTAGTCAAAAACACGTCTGGTCGTCGGATGAAGAGTGTTGCCGGCGGGCAGATCAACATCACAGACACGCTGGCGCAGTTTTTTTATGAAAGCCTTTTGGTAGTGCTACTAAAATCACACCATTTGAGATTGTTTATCGCAGTTTTTGTTCTACTGCTGTAGTACTGAAGTCGAATAACGGTACATTTGAACGTGCGTTTTCTGTCGGATAACGAATGTTGCCGGCGGGCAGGTCAACATCATAGACATGCTGGCGCAGTGTTTTTTTAAAGACCTTTGGTAGTGCTACTAGAATCAACCTATTTGAAATTCTTTATCAACGTTTTAGTTCTACTGCTGTGTTACTGAAGTTTGCACTGAAATAGACTCGAAATGGCGTTTTTGTCGGGTTTCGGGTGTTGCCGGCGGGCAGATCAATATCATAGACACGCTGGCGCAGTGTTTTTTTAAAGCCTTTTGGTAGTGCTACTAAAATCTCACCATTTGAGACCGTTTATCACAGTTTTGGTTCTACTGCTGTATGATTGAAAGTTCGAAAGTAGTCAAAAACACGTCTGGTCGTCGGATGACGAGTGTTGCCGGCGGGCAGATCAACATCACAGACACGCTGGCGCAGTTTTTTATGAAAGCCTTTTGGTAGTGCTACTAAAATCACACCATTTGAGATTGTTTATCGCAGTTTTTGTTCTACTGCTGTAGTACTGAAGTCGAATAACGGTCATTTGAACGTGCGTTTTCTGTCGGATAACGAATGTTGCCGGCGGGCAGGTCAACATCATAGACATGCTGGCGCAGTGTTTTTTTAAAGAACTTTGGTAGTGCTACTAGAATCAACCTATTTGAAATTCTTTATCAACGTTTTAGTTCTACTGCTGTGTTACTGAAGTTTGCACTGAAATAGACTCGAAATGGCGTTTTTGTCGGGTTTCGGGTGTTGCCGGCGGGAAGATCCATATCATAGACACGCTGGCGCAGTGTTTTTTTAAAGCCTTTTGGTAGTGCTACTATAATCACACCATTTCAGACCGTTTATCACAGTTTTGGTTCTACTGCTGTATGATTGAAAGTTCGAAAGCAGTCAAAAACACGTCTGGTCGTCGGATGACGAGTGTTGCCGGCGGGCAGATCAACACCATAGACACGCCGGCGCAGTTTTTTATGAAAGCCTTTTGATAGTGGTACTAAAATCACACCATTTGAGATTGTTTATCGCAGCTTTTGTTCTACTGCTGTAGTACTGAAGTCGAATAACGGTACATTTGAACGTGCGTTTTCTGTCGGATAACGAATGTTGCCGGCGGGCAGGTCAACATCATGGACATGCTGGCGCAGTGTTTTTTTAAAGACCTTTGGTAGTGCTACTAGAATCAACCTATTTGAAATTCTTTATCAACGTTTTAGTTCTACTGCTGTGTTACTGAAGTTTGCACTGAAATAGACTCGAAATGGCGTTTTTGTCGGGTTTCGGGTGTTGCCGGCGGGCAGATCAATATCATAGACACGCTGGCGCAGTGTTTTTTTAAAGCCTTTTGGTAGTGCTACTAAAATCTCACCATTTGAGACCGTTTATCACAGTTTTGGTTCTACTGCTGTATGATTGAAAGTTCGAAAGTAGTCAAAAACACGTCTGGTCGTCGGATGAAGAGTGTTGCCGGCGGGCAGATCAACATCACAGACACGCTGGCGCAGTTTTTTATGAAAGCCTTTTGGTAGTGCTACTAAAATCACACCATTTGAGATTGTTTATCGCAGTTTTTGTTCTACTGCTGTAGTACTGAAGTCGAATAACGGTACATTTGAACGTGCGTTTTCTGTCGGATAACGAATGTTGCCGGCGGGCAGGTCAACATCATAGACATGCTGGCGCAGTGTTTTTTTAAAGACCTTTGGTAGTGCTACTAGAATCAACCTATTTGAAATTCTTTATCAACGTTTTAGTTCTACTGCTGTGTTACTGAAGTTTGCACTGAAATAGACTCGAAATGGCGTTTTTGTCGGGTTTCGGGTGTTGCCGGCGGGCAGATCAATATCATAGACACGCTGGCGCAGTGTTTTTTTAAAGCCTTTTGGTAGTGCTACTAAAATCTCACCATTTGAGACCGTTTATCACAGTTTTGGTTCTACTGCTGTATGATTGAAAGTTCGAAAGTAGTCAAAAACACGCCTGGTCGTCGGATGACGAGTGTTGCCGGCGGGCAGATCAACATCACAGACACGCTGGCGCAGTTTTTTATGAAAGCCTTTTGGTAGTGCTACTAAAATCATACCATTTGAGATTGTTTATCGCAGTTTTTGTTCTACTGCTGTAGTACTGAAGTCGAATAACGTTACATTTGAACGTGCGTTTTCTGTCGGATAACGAATGTTGCCGGCGGGCAGGTCAACATCATAGACATGCTGGCGCAGTGTTTTTTTAAAGACCTTTGGTAGTGCTACTAGAATCAACCTATTTGAAATTCTTTATCAACGTTTTAGTTCTACTGCTGTGTTACTGAAGTTTGCACTGAAATAGACTCGAAATGGCGTTTTTGTCGGGTTTCGGGTGTTGCCGGCGGGCAGATCAATATCATAGACACGCTGGCGCAGTGTTTTTTTAAAGCCTTTTGGTAGTGCTACTAAAATTTCACCATTTGAGACCGTTTATCACAGTTTTGGTTCTACTGCTGTATGATTGAAAGTTCGAAAGTAGTCAAAAACACGTCTGGTCGTCGGATGACGAGTGTTGCCGGCGGGCAGATCAACATCACAGACACGCTGGCGCAGTTTTTTATGAAAGCCTTTTGGTAGTGCTACTAAAATCACACCATTTGAGATTGTTTATCGCAGTTTTTGTTCTACTGCTGTAGTACTGAAGTCGAATAACGGTCATTTGAACGTGCGTTTTCTGTCGGATAACGAATGTTGCCGGCGGGCAGGTCAACATCATAGACATGCTGGCGCAGTGTTTTTTTAAAGAACTTTGGTAGTGCTACTAGAATCAACCTATTTGAAATTCTTTATCAACGTTTTAGTTCTACTGCTGTGTTACTGAAGTTTGCACTGAAATAGACTCGAAATGGCGTTTTTTCGGGTTTCGGGTGTTGCCGGCGGTCAGATCAATATCATAGACACGCTGGCGCAGTGTTTTTTTAAAGCCTTTCGGTAGTGCTTCTAAAATCTCACCATTTGAGACCGTTTATCACAGTTTTGGTTCTACTGCTGTATGATTGAAAGTTCGAAAGTAGTCAAAAACACGTCTGGTCGTCGGATGACGAGTGTTGCCGGCGGACAGATCAACATCACAGACACGCTGGCGCAGTTTTTTATGAAAGCCTTTTGGTAGTGCTACTAAAATCACACCATTTGAGATTGTTTATCGCAGTTTTTGTTCTACTGCTGTAGTACTGAAGTCGAATAACGGTACATTTGAACGTGCGTTTTCTGTCGGATAACGAATGTTGCCGGCGGGCAGGTCAACATCATAGACATGCTGGCGCAGTGTTTTTTTAAAGAACTTTGGTAGTGCTACTAGAATCAACCTATTTGAAATTCTTTATCAACGTTTTAGTTCTACTGCTGTGTTACTGAAGTTTGCACTGAAATAGACTCGAAATGGCGTTTTTGTCGGGTTTCGGGTGTTGCCGGCGGGTAGATCAATATCATAGACACGCTGGCGCAGTGTTTTTTTAAAGCCTTTTGGTAGTGCTACTAAAATCTCACCATTTGAGACCGTTTATCACAGTTTTGGTTCTACTGCTGTATGATTGAAAGTTCGAAAGTAGTCAAAAACACGTCTGGTCGTCGGATGACGAGTGTTGCCGGCGGGCAGATCAACATCACAGACACGCTGGCGCAGTTTTTTATGAAAGCCTTTTGGTAGTGCTACTAAAATCATACCATTTGAGATTGTTTATCGCAGTTTTTGTTCTACTGCTGTAGTACTGAAGTCGAATAACGGTACATTTGAACGTGCGTTTTCTGTCGGATAACGAATGTTGCCGGCGGGCAGGTCAACATCATAGACATGCTGGCGCAGTGTTTTTTTAAAGACCTTTGGTAGTGCTACTAGAATCAACCTATTTGAAATTCTTTATCAACGTTTTAGTTCTACTGCTGTGTTACTGAAGTTTGCACTGAAATAGACTCGAAATGGCGTTTTTGTCGGGTTTCGGGTGTTGCCGGCGGGCAGATCAATATCATAGACACGCTGGCGCAGTGTTTTTTTAAAGCCTTTTGGTAGTGCTACTAAAATTTCACCATTTGAGACCGTTTATCACAGTTTTGGTTCTACTGCTGTATGATTGAAAGTTCGAAAGTAGTCAAAAACACGTCTGGTCGTCGGATGACGAGTGTTGCCGGCGGGCAGATCAACATCACAGACACGCTGGCGCAGTTTTTTATGAAAGCCTTTTGGTAGTGCTACTAAAATCACACCATTTGAGATTGTTTATCGCAGTTTTTGTTCTACTGCTGTAGTACTGAAGTCGAATAACGGTACATTTGAACGTGCGTTTTCTGTCGGATAACGAATGTTGCCGGCGGGCAGGTCAACATCATAGACATGCTGGCGCAGTGTTTTTTTAAAGACCTTTGGTAGTGCTACTAGAATCAACCTATTTGAAATTCTTTATCAACGTTTTAGTTCTACTGCTGTGTTACTGAAGTTTGCACTGAAATAGACTCGAAATGGCGTTTTTGTCGGGTTTCGGGTGTTGCCGGCGGTCAGATCAATATCATAGACACGCTGGCGCAGTGTTTTTTTAAAGCCTTTTGGTAGTGCTACTAAAATCTCACCATTTGAGACCGTTTATCACAGTTTTGGTTCTACTGCTGTATGATTGAAAGTTCGAAAGTAGTCAAAAACACGTCTGGTCGTCGGATGACGAGTGTTGCCGGCGGGCAGATCAACATCACAGACACGCTGGCGCAGTTTTTTATGAAAGCCTTTTGGTAGTGCTACTAAAATCACACCATTTGAGATTGTTTATCGCAGTTTTTGTTCTACTGCTGTAGTACTGAAGTCGAATAACGGTACATTTGAACGTGCGTTTTCTGTCGGATAACGAATGTTGCCGGCGGGCAGGTCAACATCATAGACATGCTGGCGCAGTGTTTTTTTAAAGAACTTTGGTAGTGCTACTAGAATCAACCTATTTGAAATTCTTTATCAACGTTTTAGTTCTACTGCTGTGTTACTGAAGTTTGCACTGAAATAGACTCGAAATGGCGTTTTTGTCGGGTTTCGGGTGTTGCCGGCGGGCAGATCAATATCATAGACACGCTGGCGCAGTGTTTTTTTAAAGCCTTTTGGTAGTGCTACTAAAATCTCACCATTTGAGACCGTTTATCACAGTTTTGGTTCTACTGCTGTATGATTGAAAGTTCGAAAGTAGTCAAAAACACGTCTGGTCGTCGGATGACGAGTGTTGCCGGCGGGCAGATCAACATCACAGACACGCTGGCGCAGTTTTTTATGAAAGCCTTTTGGTAGTGCTACTAAAATCACACCATTTGAGATTGTTTATCGCAGTTTTTGTTCTACTGCTGTAGTACTGAAGTCGAATAACGGTACATTTGAACGTGCGTTTTCTGTCGGATAACGAATGTTGCCGGCGGGCAGGTCAACATCATGGACATGCTGGCGCAGTGTTTTTTTAAAGAACTTTGGTAGTGCTACTAGAATCAACCTATTTGAAATTCTTTATCAACGTTTTAGTTCTACTGCTGTGTTACTGAAGTTTGCACTCAAATAGACTCGAAATGGCGTTTTTGTCGGGTTTCGGGTGTTGCCGGCGGGCAGATCAATATCATAGACACGCTGGCGCAGTGTTTTTTTTAAAGCCTTTTGGTAGTGCTACTAAAATCTCACCATTTGAGACCGTTTATCACAGTTTTGGTTCTACTGCTGTATGATTGAAAGTTCGAAAGTAGTCAAAAACACGTCTGGTCGTCGGATGACGAGTGTTGCCGGCGGGCAGATCAACATCACAGACACGCTGGCGCAGTTTTTTATGAAAGCCTTTTGGTAGTGCTACTAAAATCATACCATTTGAGATTGTTTATCGCAGTTTTTGTTCTACTGCTGTAGTACTGAAGTCGAATAACGGTACAGTTGAACGTGCGTTTTCTGTCGGATAACGAATGTTGCCGGCGGGCAGGTCAACATCATAGACATGCTGGCGCAGTGTTTTTTTAAAGACCTTTGGTAGTGCTACTAGAATCAACCTATTTGAAATTCTTTATCAACGTTTTAGTTCTACTGCTGTGTTACTGAAGTTTGCACTGAAATAGACTCGAAATGGCGTTTTTGTCGGGTTTCGGGTGTTGCCGGCGGGCAGATCAATATCATAGACACGCTGGCGCAGTGTTTTTTTTAAAGCCTTTTGGTAGTGCTACTAAAATCACACCATTTCAGACCGTTTATCACAGTTTTGGTTCTACTGCTGTATGATTGAATGTTCGAAAGTAGTCAAAAACACGTCTGGTCGTCGGATAACGAGTGTTGCCGGCGGGACGATGATAGATATGCAGTCTCACTGGATTTTAAAAGCATGATAGCCACCTCACTTGAGATTGTTCATAGCAGTTTTTGTTCTACTTTCTGCTGCTGTCATAGAACGGACGAGGTATTTCATCATCAGGTAATGGTAACCTTCACCTTGCCCTTATTGACCCCACAATGTATAGGTTCATCCCTTCTCCATGGCCTGTCTATCGGTGATGGCTAGCAGTCTTGGTTATAGAGCGGACAATGTGTTAATTATCAGGTCATTGTAACCTTGACCCCATACTGTATAAAGTTCATCCTCTCACCATGGACAGTATACCTGTGACGTTGCATGTATATGGCTACACAAATTGATTATAGAGCGGTCAAGGTTGTTCACTATCAGGTAAGACTTTGACCCCCAAAATGTAAAGGTGCATCCACTTATCAAGGAAAAACTAATTAAAGTTTTATGAGTGTGGGGTGCCGTCGCCGTGTCCAAGTGGTTAACGACTGTTGCAACCCTAAAGGTAACAACTGCACTAAAGGTAACACTGTTGTGACTAAAGATAACAACCTACACTAAAGGGAACAAAAAAGTTTGCACTAAAGGTAACAACTGCTGCACTAAAGGTTTCAGATTGGAAACTCGGCTTTATATTTTTGCGCGGAAAGTAAGCCGCAAAGTAAAATGTATTGAATAATTATTATATTCATTTGAAAAAAGCGTCCGATTTCGAGTAAAGTTCAGTTTTCAAAGAATCGAAGCTAATGCGCGCGCATCCAATGTGTCTCAATAGAAAGAGTTTATTCCACTGTCTGAAAATACCAGACGGTAGTTGTCTCTCTTGCCTTTTTAACATTATTATTCTCTCAAGGCACGTTATTGTTGGTACTATAGCGACGGGCAAATACAACTTTTATATAATAAATATTTTTTAGCGTTTATGCAGTTTTAGACGCGGATAGTAAATGGTAAGTTCCACGACGCACGTTGTTTAGGCGTTAATGCGGTTTTAAACGGTAGTAGCGAATGACAAACTTACAATCATTCATGACATTTGCCATTTAAGACCAGTCACAGACATATTAATAAAATATAAAAAAATTGTTATTAGGTCTGTGGACCAGTGCTTCAAACCGCACAAACGCTGCAATAATGAAAATCAATTCTTAATTCATCAAGACACTCCCCAGTCCCAAATACTATTTTAATTTGTATGCCAGACGTAAATGCAGAAATGAGACTAGTCTGGATGGTTTATAAACATCCCCAGTTTCGGTGAAGATGCATTGCTTCTAGTTCTACCCAGGAATAAGTGAATGGTCTTTCTCGACTACAGAAAAATTCGAGCGTCATACGTAGCCTTAAATATGCTCAACATTACGCTAAACACCAAACAAACAAATTTTGATCAGTGTGGCTATATTCGTCTTGAATAGTTATATAGCGGAACAATTATCGGACAAGGTTGTGTCTACAGACAGACAGACAGGCAGACAGACAGACATATGGATAGACTGCTTCCAGTATACCACACACATTACTTGGTCCGAGTATTAACTTTAATACCTCATCCAACCCCTTCTCCTACAAGCGAAAACGGGGTTGGCTGGGGTATGAAATAAAAACACTAATTTCGGCTTAAGTTGTACAATTAAAACATTTAATAGGTTATTTTAAACAGGTTGTCGCATTTTTCAGTTTAGTATAGGATAGAGCATGAGTTTTGCACGTGTACGGGGAGATAATGCACGAGCGTTAGCGACTCAAAATCTCTTCTTTTTTTTTAATTCCAAATAAAAACAATTTTACAAGCAAATTACTATATTTACTTACAGAAACTCTGAAAATCACAATTCTTACCCATAATTTTGTGTTGATAGGGTTTGGAAAGAAATGAGATTTTTAGTCTGAGTCGAGTTGATGAATTTATGCCCAGGCCATAGTGAACTTGACATTTGACCAAATAGTAAATAAATTAAATGCAAGAGACGTTTTTCATGATTGGGTAAAACAACAACCTAATGTGCACGTGAAGCAAGTCTTTATTACATTTGTGTCCGTTTTTGCACATAATGTATGTCACTTTCAGTTATTTTTTACATTTGTCAACTTTTTTCTTTACATATATAACTAACCGTGTTACATTTTTTCGGCAGGTTATTCATTTACGTGACTTTTTTATTTCACATATGTGACACTTTTTAGGTTTGAGGTTCCTACACAACCTCTACTTGTATAAATATGGGAAACACGCGCAATTTTCCTGAATAAGTTCAAAGTTGTCGAATAATGCAAACTTCCGGTTACAATGCCTACTCGGTTCTAATCTCATGAAATACCAAGCCAGGAGAATCAAATATAGCTGTCATAGTTTTATGTTATGTATCGGTACTACAATAAGATTGTGGATCTGCATGTAGGAAGCTTGAACGCGAAAACGGTATGTGAAAACTGTCACAAGTGTAAGGCAATGTTACTTTAAATGTAAATCTTACACAAATGTTAAAAAAAACACACTCTTACATCTGAAAACGACTTGGGACAAATATTATACAACTCTACTATATTCATGAAAACGTTTTTTTTTTACTTCACCACTCACATTTAACAGACACACACAGAGAATATGGTTAACATGTTTTACTTTTTCACGATTTTGACAAAAGAACAGTTTTGGCTACAGCAGGGAGTAAGTATACAGGGAGAAAAAACGGATAGTTTTGCCGTTTTATGTTGTCGCGCGTGTTTCACTACTGCATGAAAATGACTACTTCCGGTTGTTTCGCGCGTGTGTGAATAACAGCAAATTCTTATAAATTATTACACTTACAAACTCAATAAAGGTACGAAATGTGAACATAAGTATTATTTATTCACACTGTGTCCTCTGATACAAAGCGTGTATTTGTTTGCATGTATAAAAGCACATTTTACCAGACGGTTCCGTGTAACAAAGATGGCGCCACTCTGCGCCAAAAAAAAAATGGTGACAGTGTATAGCTATTGCAAACGAGACACGAGACTACGGGTTATTTAGGCATTAATAATAACAAAAAGTGAATAGTAGACATATTTATCTTTGTCAAGAAGGTAATTGCATGGTGGTGATTATAAGTCAAAGCCTAAAAAGAGATGATGAAAATGTGCCTTTTGAGATATCAGCTGAAATTTTACAAATTAAAAATGGTGTTGAGCTATTGCAAACGAGATACGAAGTATGGGTTATATTAGGCATTAATAATAACAAAAAGTGAATAGTAGACATATTTATCTTTGTCAAGAAGGTAATTTCGTGATGTTGATTATAACAGAAAGCCGTAAAAAAGAGGCTGTAAAAACTGCCTAATTTGAGATGTTGGCTGAAATTTTAACTTTGCAAATGTAACGCGCTTACGATCGATTTACCTGTATCATTAAATAGTAAATGGCGGCGTTCTAGCGCGACAACATAAATCGATAAACTAGAGCGTTTATGAACCCCTTTCTCCATCGTTTCTCCTCCCTGTAATCCTACTCCATGGCTACAGTCATGACATTTTGCATATAGTGCTGAGCTTTAATCTACAATGGCCCTGGAGTTACGTGTTCCTCCATCACAGGGCTGATTTATGTTTAATTTAAATATAGGAGACACTTTAACCAATCTTTTTAGAAACTAATGTGGCTGTTCTTGCGATATCTTCACCAAACTAACGGAACGAGGACACCGCTACTTTAAGATTTTTTTATCAAATTATTTTACAAAAGAATACCCTTTTATGAAATCCTTTTATGGACGTTTGCTTAATATTGATATGCAAAAATTTGAAAGATTGTCGTGTGTCTCTTAACCAGTTCGCTGCATAGGTCAAAAACATTGTTTTACGGCCAATGTAGGCCCAGATCAGCATGCACACTATGTGCTGGCTGATCAGGTTAACAATGTTCGTCACTCAGTTAAATGGTTGTCCAAAACACTTTTTATGTAAAATATAGCCGGAAGGTTTAAATTTAAATTTTAGCAGACGACATTTGAAATTTTGAACATCATTCTACATTGCTGTAATATGTTCTTCTTATTTATCAAACTATACACGGTAACTTAAACACCGTAACTCATTCGCAAGTTCTATGGCGGGAACCAAAGCACACTGCTGGTACTGGAGAACATGGTTTCTAGGAGACAGGAACACGTGGTCTTCCAAAAAACGACAATTTAAGCAGACGACTGGTTGCAGTGTCGTATTCTGTTGAACTGGTAAGAATGGAGTTACTGCGCCGGAGAAGTAAATAACGAAGAAGCTGATTTTATATACACAACGCGCAATTATTATACTCACCTTTTGAATAAAACAGGGTAGAACTATATTAACACTGGCCCCGACTGTCCGTCTGTTTTGTCCGTCCGTCCGTCCGTCGGTCTATCCCTCCGTCCGTCCGTTACCATATCTTCTCCTAAACTGCTGAACGGGATTCAATCAAACTTAGTGTACGACTTCCCCATATGATAACGGCGTGCAAGAGCAACACTATGTTGGACTCCGCACCAACATATTAGATAACATATTGAAGGTGTTCCGTTAGGGTCCATCGCGTCACTGCCATCTTACCATCGTACCATCGCCATCGTACCATCGCGCATCGACTTTAAAAGCGATGGTACGATGGTACGATGATCCATCTTATCATCGTGCATCGAGCTTTTACAAGTCGATGCGCGATGGCACGATGGTACGATGGCGATGACGCGATGGACCATCGTACCATCGCGTCATCGCCATCGTACCATCGTGCAATCGCACCATCGCAGTCGATGTGCGATGTTGCATCGCGCCCTGCTCCATCGTACCATTACTCTCCATCGCCTTCCGTTCAGACATGCGCACATCAAAGCAAAACAAAAATGGATGACATCATGGATGCAAGGATTCGACAATACTTTTTGGCAATGTTTTCTTACCGAGAAATTCAAGTTTTGCTGAGCCTAAATGAAGGGATAGATTTAAGTTACTTTGGTGGTCAGATAAAAAGAAATCTATTATTTACATAATATCATATATAAGTCATTTTACGGACTTATCGGTTTGCCATACTTTAGACATTTTTCGACAAACTCTGTTTGCCTATTTTAAATTATGGCGCAGAGGTATGCGGATTCTCAAAGGCGCAAAGGCTACAAAAAGTACACTTTAAATTTTGAAAACAGCTTTTATGTGTTAAGACACAAACTCAAAACAATTTCGCATATGGAGAACTCGGGAGAGTCCCTTTAAAAAGTCAACGTATGGTTTATAACATACGATTCTGGTTAAAAAGTATACGCGCGAGAGATCGTAAATATGTAAAACAGATGTGTACAAGAAGAAACTGATGCAAAGCATCAGGGCGGCGCAGAATGTTTTCAAAAAGAGGAAACAAACGTGTATTTATTTGCAAATTTTCCCCCAACATTTTGGCCAGTCTTTTACCCCAACATTTTTACAACAACAACAACAATAACAACAACACAACAACAATAACAACAAGTCACGTGCTCCTCCAAAATAGGCAGCGCGCTTCTGGCGCGCCGCCAATAATGTTATGCTAAATGATCCGATTGTAAACCCAAAACATATTAAATTTGGCATCTCAAGTTAAAAGATTATTGGAACGAACAGGATTTAATGGAGTTAGGTATTTTCAATGAGTAGAAAACACAACATACTTCATTAATATATTTAAACAACGAGTTAAGGATATGTTTATACAAAATTAGAATGTCAAATTATTGTCTTCCACTAGAGCTAGTACGTAAAGAATAAGATCAGATTTCAGTTTCAAATATTATTTAGACATACTCCAATATAAATAAATGTAGGACTTTCTTTTTACAAACCTTAGATTCTCTAGTCATAGGTCAGAAATTGAAACTGGGCAATGGCCAAATAAAATACCAAGATCTGAAATAAAATTCCAACTTTGCAATAGACTAGAAGACGAATTCCACTTTGTATTTTAGTTTCCACTATATCATGATATAAGCAAAGAATATGTTAACACATATTTCAGGAAACGGCTAAACATACCACAATTTATAGAACTTATGACAACAGAAAACACGAACTTATTAAAAAAAACTGTCAGTTATCATACTTAAGAGCATTCAAAGAAGAGACGACATATTTTATAAATAACTATCACTTTTCTCCGTGTTTTGTCCACAAACATAAATGTACTTTTGCCATTACTGATGATTATTCGTTTCAATATAAGTATTTGTTGTAAAATATTGTTAAACTAAAAAAATATACCTTGAAACTTGAAAAACATATACATTGTCATTAACTGGAAATGTTGATTGTATTTCATGTACATGTTTATATATGCATGTACTATTTGCATGTAAACTGTTGGCCGTAATGTATTTTGTTTATGCGTGTAATATTATTAATATAATTGTTATGTTCTTTACAAAGATCACTGACACACAAGAGGAATATCTTCGTAAATAAACAAACTATATATATACTGGTGTTTTATGCCATTAGTATAGTAGGGTATTATTTTTGCTTTTGAACTGTTACTTTCAACTTTTAAAATCATAACAAGAGACCCAAAATGGCCTGTATCGCTCTACTGGCTAAAATGAATACTAGGTTATGTGTGATTATGTGAAAAAGATAGAATATACATGTAAAAACATCACGGTAACTCTGTTGTTATTGATTAAATCGGGATGTTGTTTAACATATGCGAGCTTTCATTGATATCAACAAACTGGCAGATAAAAAGTAAAGGTCTTATCAACTTAATGAGGCCAATAAGTATATTTAACAAAATCAAGGGATATAACTCTGACCCTACCTACACACCAATTTTCAGGCCACTATATCATTACTTATTAAAGTACTTGTGCGACACCATTTCTTCTATTATTAGTAACAGTGACCTTGACCCTTATCCCAGTTAACTCAAATGGAATCCCAAGTTTGCTTTTCATATAAGGTTCTTTTTAAGGTCAATATCTCATTACTAATTAAAGCTTTTAGTGAAAACCAATTTTCTATTTTTAGTTACAGTGACCTTGACCTCAGTGACCCCAATTATAATCTCAAGCTTCCTTTTTTTTTTATAGTAAGCTGCCTACACATCAAGATTCAGGTCAATATCTCATTCCTAACTAAAGTTATTGTGCGGAAACCATTTTTCTATTTCTAGTAACCGTAACATTGACATTGACCCTAGTGACCCCAGATACATTCTGAAGCATAATTTTCATTCAAGATACATGCACACCAAGATTCGGACCAGTATCTCAATCCTCGCTAAAGTTATTGAGCGGAAACTGATTTTCTATTTTTAGTAAAATTTACCTTGACCCCAGTGACCCCAAATGCAAGCCCATGCCTTATATCTTATTTACAAGTTATTGAGAGGAAATTGTTTTCCATGTTCAGCAACAGTTACCTTGACCTTGATCCCAGTGACCCAAAATGTATTTCCATGCTTCTTTTTCATATAAGCTACCAACACATCAAGTTTCGTGTCAATATCTCATTCCTAACTAAAGTTATTGAGAGGAAATATACTATCTATTTTCAGTAACAGTGACCTTGACCTTGACCACAGTGATTCGAAATGAAATCCCAAACTTCTTTTTCAATGACGCTATCTAAGCACCAAGTGTCAGGTCAATATCTCATTCATGACGAGGCAAATATATATAGGTTTACCACCAATCTGGTAAAGTTTTGGAAATATCTGATGAAAAATGAAGGTCCCAATGTGTTAACGAGGCAAAATATAAGATAAATTCAGAAAATCAAGGGCCATAACTCCGGTGTTACTAGTCCGATGTGGCTGGTTTACAAACTCGTCCCACCTTTCATTGATATCAACAATTTGGTTAAGTTTGGAAAAGATCGGATGAAAATGAAGGCCCTACTGGCTATATGGTTCCATGGTGGGGTGTGGTGGGGTGGGGTTGGGTGGGTGTGGATAGAAGGATTGTGTGGCAAATATGGCACTATCAAACTAGATTTTGATAAAGTGTCTTCAATTACCAAGATATAGGGGAGGGATGTATTTGGATCAAGTTTGGCTAGCTTTAAAACGAATCAAACTTTCGTTAATATAAACACTCAAACCAAGTTTGACATGTGACCCAGGGGCGGGGCCAAATTTGACTCCAGGGTCACCATTTGAACAAATTTGGTAGAGGCCCATAAGCTGATGGTAAATACAAAATATTAAACCTCTAGCTCTTGTAATTTCAGAGAAGAAGATTGTTTAAGTTTGTCCCAATATAAGTCTATGTAAAACATGTGATACGGGGACAGGGCCAAATTTGACTCCAGGGTCACCATTTGAACAAACTTGGTAGAGGATCCATAAGCTGATAATAAACAAAAAATATTAAACGTGTATCTCTTATAGTTTCAGAGAAAAAGATTTTTGAAGTTCTTCCCTATAATTCTATGTAAAACTAAATTAAAAAAATAAATATTCAAAAAAATAAAATAATAATTAAAAAGCACTGAACCCATGAACCAGGGTTTCTTATGGAAAAAAATGCCTCCAGTGAGATTTGAACCCACTGGGTTTCCAGTGTACATTACCAAAAATTGAAAAAGGGCCCAGCTCCGTTGTTACTGGTTCGATCTGGCTGGTTTTCAAACTCGTCCGAGCTTTCATTGATATCAATAAAATGAAGGCGCTAGAGTGTTCACAAGGCTGAAAATGGTATTTCCCAATAATTCAAGGGCAAATAACTCAGATATAACTGGTTTTCGAACTTTTCCGAGCTTTCATTGATATTACCAATCTGTTAAAGTTTGGTAAAGATCGGATGAAAAATGAAGGCCCTGTCTTCTTAACGAGGCAAAATATATAGCATTTTTAACTAAATCAAGGGCCATAACTCCGCTGTTACTGGTTGGACCTGGCTGATTTTCGAACTTATTTGAGCTTTTATTGATATTGACAATCTGGTAAAGTTTGGTAAAGATCGGATGAAAATTGAAGGCACTATCGTCTTAGGGGGCACTCCTCAGTTTCGCATGAATGTCCATGGTGTAAATCAGAAAGAAATCAACTAAGCATCTTTTAGGTCCATTGATGGTCTTTATAATAATTATGAAGCACATGTTTGATGTTTTTTTCAGTTTTGATTACTTTTAACTGTATTTTGGTGTATTGGAATATGCATTCTTTGGGTTTTTTGGAGGCTATAAATAGAAAAATGTGAACCAATCAAAAACTTCCTAAAAGTAGTTAAATTGGCTGATTTTCACTGACGAGGAGATCAGCGTGGAATAACTTTTTAAAATGCCGGACTAGGTATGTAAAATTAAGCATTTCCTGATATGCAAGAGCATTATGAGTGCAGACATGACCCTGATATGTGTAGGAAATTTTTTTATTTTTATTTATTGACATTTGAAATATTGCTAAAATTGCATTTTTAGCATGTTTTAAGGGGTGGGGTAATCTTAAAGAAATGGGACTAAAGTTGTACAGAAAATGCTTTTTGATACTTTTATTTGGTATGGAAACATGGGTAATTTTATTGTCTTCTAAGAAATGTATGACACAATGATGATGTGATTTATTTTTGCTCAAGGATTCAGGCTAAGAGCTTGTCAAGTGTTTGATGATTGAGAAATGTACATTAAACTGTGGAGTGCCCCCTTAACAAGGCAAAACATAGCATTTTTAATTTAATCAAGGGCCATAATTCCGCTGTTACTGGTCCAATCTGGCTGGTTTCAAAATTGTATGAGCTTTCATTGATATTAACCATCTGGTTAAGTTTGGTAAAGATCGGATGAAAAATGAAGGCTCTATCGACTTAACGAGACAAAAGTTAACGACGGATGACGGACGTCGGACATCTCGGAATCCCATAAAAAATGAAGTTGCTACCATGTTACCAAGGTCAATATAGCAATAGTTCTTTAACGTGCTCGGAGGATAGACCGATACATCCCCATCCGACGGACGAGGCTAAGGGAAAGTGTCTTGCACAAGAACACACTGATGGAACTCAGTGGCATCACGGAGGATTGATATAATGATGAAGTTACCCTCTTTGTGTATTATATAAATTTATTGTCTTTCTGCCTTTCGGTATATCTTGGATAGCAGGTGTTCCTGTCCCAGCCAATCACAAATCTTACCAGGGTATTGGCAAAAATCAAACTTTGTTGAGGAGGACTTATCTAGACGTTTGTCTTGAAAACAAGCAAGCGTCGCAGATGATCTAGACTACAAGTCTGGGTGTATGTGTCAGCCAATCAGAACCAGAATCTCGGTAAAAACGCCCACCAATTCAAAAAAAAAATAATTAGAAGGTTTCACACGTTTAATAGGGAAGAGGGACTATACTCCTTAGAACAACACACCCACAGACGTTTGTCTTACAAAGTTAACACACGTCTGGATGGTGCATTAATTAGTATAGTGTATGTTTTAATTCATATGCTTCCGGTAAAAATGATGTGTTTGTATAGAGACAAACAATACGTATATTTTATAAGAAAATGCGAATCGGTATGTATGGCGGCATATTTCTGCCACTAGATACCTAGATAATTATCAAGATTATTTCGAGTTAATAGCATGAATTTTTTGAGATAATAATGAATTTTCACGAAAATCTTATACAATTTGTTAGATAAAATTATCTAAATGTCATTAACTTATGATGTTAAATTCCACGACAATGCCCACTTCTGCCAACATGATAGTTTTTTTTATCACGAATAGTTTGATACCCGCCTCCGGTTGGGGGTAAAAGCTGTACATTCCGTACTTTTACGAAAACTATCGGAAATTGCAGGTGCTCTGGCATGGAGATTATAATGGCTAATGGTGTCTATGAAAGTGATCAATGATATGTATAATAGTGTTTATATAAATTATTATAAAACAGATGTCACAACTCATCCTCTCATTGGGGTGAACATATGTGTATAATACTTTTGCAATCCAATGATAGACAAAGAAATATAGCTCGGACACGAAGTTATAGCAATAACTTCATAGTATATGTGTGACATTGACCTTGAAGGTAGGGACCTGGCTCTTAGTTGCTACACATCATCTCATGGTGGTGAACATTTGTGTATAATTTTATCAAAATCCAATGATAAATAAAGAAGTTAGAGTCCGGACACGAATTTTTAAGCAGTAACCTTCAAAGTACATGTGTGACCTTGACCTTAAATGTAGGGACCTGGTTCTTAGTCGAGACACATCGATCAACTCATGATGGTGTAATTTGTTTATAATGTTATTGAACTCCAATAGTAAATAAAGAAGTTATAGCGTGGACACGAATATTTAAGCAATGCCCTTCAAAAAACATATGTGACATTGACCTTGAAGATACGGACATGGGTTTTAGTCGCGACATATCGTCTTATGGTGGTGAACATTGGTATGTAATATTGTTAGAATCCAATGACAGATAAAGAAGTTATAGCCTGGACACGAAATGATAAGCAATAACCTTCAACAACATTCAAAGTATATGTGTGTTATTGACCTTGAAGTTAGGGACATTGTTTTTAGTCGCGACGCATCGTCTTATGATAATGAACATGTGTGTGTAATATTATTGAAATCCAATGATAAATAAAGAAGTTATAACCCGGTCACGAAACATTAAGCAATGACATTTAAAGTACATGTGCGACCTTAACCTTGAAGGTAGGACCTGGCCCTTAGTCACAACACATCGTCTCATGGTGGTGAACATTTGAGTATAATATTATTAGAATCTAATGACACCGGTAGGGGACTTATAATAGTATCAAATTAAAATTATCATACACATAATTAAATATCCCTAAGCCTTTTACTATATTCTTAAAAGTTGCAACTAAATCTCTGTCTGTCTGGTCTGGTCTGGTCTGGTCATGTCTGGTCTGCCTGCCTGCCTGCCTGCCTGTCTGTCTGTCTGTCTGTCTGTCTCAGTATTTGTTATAACTTTTGTGAAACTTACAGTATTCTGTACACTATGCCAGGTACAACTTTCTTTTCACATATGTTTTATTTAATATTTCGTAAGTATTATATACTATGTTTTATAATAATTGATACAAATTTGATCACCTTGATATTTTTACATCATGAAAAGTAGGCTCAAATAGAAATGGTAATCATTTTGGTTTAATATATATGCGGTACGGCCTTTACCCACGACCAGGTTATTTATAAACAGTCTAAGATATCTAAACTGCCGAAAGACCTAAGCATTGTGGTGTAGTGGTTATGGCGTCTGCCTTGCATTCGGGAGGTTGTGGGTTCGAGTCCCCTGACCGCGTCATACCGAAGACTTTAAAAATGGAGTAGTTACTTGTAACCCTTGCCTGACGAGCAAATAATGGGTAGTGCTACTACTGATTGACCAGTGTCAGAATAATGTGACTGGGGGTGGGGTATCATGTCTACTACGGCGTGGTATTCCAGTGTGGCAGCACTATAATGAAACCATTGAGTTCGCTGCTTCAAGTAGACATTTCATCACATCACACAACAACATACAGATAAAAGTCCAGACATTGTGTCTATAACCGTCGGGTAGGACGCCTGTCGTAGGTGGAGGGACTATAATCCTTAGAAATACACACACACTAAACTGCCGAAAGACGTGAATTTTCGCGATAGCTATTCAGAATTATTAAGAAAACAAAAGAATAACTAGCTAGTAACGTGAATTGTCATGATAATTAGTCAACATTAATACGAAGACAAAATTTCAAATGTTTACGATAATTCGTATAGCGTTAACTATTGTGCTAACGTGATGACAGAAGTGGGCAGTATCGCAGCAAGTTTTGTTGGATAAAATTGTTGTAAATTAAGAGAAAAAGTAACATTATCGCGAAAAATACGCGATACATTATCTAGCTATCTCGTGGCAGAAATATGCCACCATAGGTATGAGCTATGTAATTGTTTTGTATGCGTAGTAGATACATCTAGGATAGACACAGTTTTACGGTATATATCACGTGCAGAAGATTTAAAAAATATCAAAATCACTCATCTTCATGTGCGACCGCAATCTCTACCCAGAGTACACTCGTTCCTCATTTGACTCTGTCAACGTCAAAGGAAGTAGGACGAACGGTTAGGTCACGTGATTATTCAAAAAGTACACTCGTTCCTCATTTGACTCTGTCAACGTCAAAGGAAGTATGACGAACGGTTAGGTCACGTGATTATTCAAAAGAGTTTATAATAAATCCTTTTGCGTGATCTGCAAAGATAAAATATAGACCTATATTAAATAACTTGATTGAGGAGACCTAAGTACTATTATTTTTGTAGTAAAATAGTCCCGATTAAAACTAAATTGTTTTCATGCATTATTTCAAATCTTGCAACATCTAATTTGCAGATATTGTGAAAATTATTGTTACACAAGAAATAAGTAAGTTTCAGGCAAACATATTCCAATTTAACAGGTTTTATCAAAATCTTGTAATTTAGTAGTTAGCAGAGATATATGTGAGTGCAAGGAACTATAAAGTTATATGCGTGGAGATTGGTGAGACCGATCTTTTTTTAGAAACTTCCGCCTTTGACGCTTGCGCGAAGCGGGAAGCTTTCTATCTGTTGTTGATATTTCTGGGTCTCTGAAGCGCTTGGCGTTTTACGCGTCCAGTGAAGCCTTGTCGTAAAAACAGAAGGCAAACAGAACGAAGCACGGTGTACACTACTAAGACCGAGGTATAATGATGTGAAGGCAGGCGTAAACACAATAAGAACCCAATGTGTACCCCTCGCGAAAAATACACACCGAGACCTGTATTTTACGGCTTTGTTCGAATGAAATCTCATCCATCTTACGAAAACGTGACGTCAATATTGTCAGGTCATCTGACAGAACTTTGTGACGTTGTTTTGGGGCCTGCATTTGACGGATTTGTCCTAATGAATCTCAGCATACTTACGGAATTATTTGAAAATGAGATTTCTCTTATGTTTGGCTGATTCGGTCTTGATCATTCAATGTATTAATGCTGCTTTGCAGCAGATTTCTTGTTAATCATATTCATAATATTCTACTACCAAGATGTTGAGATTTTACCTTACTTTCAGTAGGTTATAAAAGTTCTGTGACTCGGTTTTTATCCTTAGGTTCTATAGTAAATTAAAAAGATTTTTGTTAGAGTAATATTACAACAGTTTTCAAGATTTGATTTTGAAAGATACATGTATTGAAACAATATGCATGCATAAATATGCATAAAATATGCAGTATTTTAAAAGTTGTATATACCTTAAATTTTACTGTAAACTTAGTTGAACATCTACGATAATTGAGAGAGTTATGAATAACTTCGGAAAAGGTGAAACCATTATCAAAATCGGATCATAAACCAAGAAGATATGACAATTTAAAGTTATTTTAAAACGGTTATGGGAGCCGCCATCTTGAGAACTATGACGTCATAGTTCCAAATAGCCATATAAGTCATTTAGATAAATATCATTTAAAGCATAGAAAATCACTGCAAAGGAATGGAAAAAAAAACTTTGATGCACTATTTCACTTCAGTATTCTTAATTTTCATATAGTTATGTGTTGTTGTTTTCATGTAAATAAATAAATTATCATATTTATAAATATTCCATATATGGTCATTTAGAACTATGATATCATAGCTCTCAAAAGGGCGGCTTCCATATCCGTTTCAACAGAACCTTCACATTATCATATTTTCTTTGTTTATCATGTGATTTTGATAATTCTTTCAACCTTTTTCAAGTTTTTTTCAGAATTCTCAGTAATAAATATCGTTTGGTTGTAGCGCTACATTCCCTTTAAGATTAACATCACATATTAACATTTTAATGTGTACATTGCTATTTTTTCTATATTTGTGTATTAAAACAAATGAGCCGTATTTATAGTCTCGTGAATGCTGGCATTTGTGCAGTTCACAGAACTTATAACTGTATTCACACATTCGACATTCTTCATTTTAACATTTGTACAAATGATGAGACTCAAATAAACACTTCCAACTGGAATTTTTTTTTAAAAAAATGTTGCGGTGCCTACAAGTGACCTCTAAAAAATATTACAATAACTACGCTTTTAAAACATAAAAAACCCCATATATATCAAGTTTCTGCATATCACATACTTAAAGGAATTGATGCGCTATTGTCAAACAGTTTATTTTAAAGGGCTCTGAAAAAAAGCTGAAAGAATTATCAAAATCAAAAATAAATATACAGATGTAGTATATTTATTTTTAATCAATTTGCAGTGATTTTCTTTGCTTTAAAATATATTTTGACAATATTTTGACAATATGCCATATATGGTAACAAGGCGCGATGACATCATTAGGACTAAGGACCACTAATGACAACTAAATGACCATTAAGGACGACTAAGACATTACTAAGAAGGAATTAGTTTGTTAAATATATATTTTTTGATATTAAATAGATATTTTATCGATAAAGTGAAGTACTCGCGCACAAAAACGCTCGCACAATAACGTAAGCGGCGGGCGGACGCACAAAGGAACCACTAAGGACCACTAAGTGACCACTGAGGACAACTAAATGACCACTAAGGACAAGTAAGACACTTCTAAGAAGGAATAAGTATATTAAAATATATTTTATGATATCTGTTAAGGTAAGTACACGCGCAAAATGAAAAAGTGGTGTGTTATTAAAGCATCTGCTACATGCATCAAAAATGATAAATCAGCACATAAATTCAGGGTGTAAATTCATGACATCTGATGCTTGTACCCAGGACTCGGGAAGTGGACCCTGCTTTTTATGAGTCCCATTTTTATTTGTTGTAACTTTTTTCATTGTCTTTTTGTTTTTGTTTAATAACCCGCAAAACCACCAAACCGTAACATTGTGCATACAATTATAAGATATTAGGATAAAAGCATACAACTATAGCACTCGGCTACCACAATGGCTTAACGGCTGGCCACTTGAGGTGACCAGCCCGTTACCGAGGACCTATAGGTGAAGTTTGTATCCTAAACAGCACAATAATTGCAGATACAATATAGCTGAAGTTTATGAAGGTTTGAGTTTTTTGGTTTTTCATTATTTTATTTTTTCATTCTTTTTCTTTCTTTTTTTTTGCAACCATTTTTTTTTTGTAAAACTAAATCAATTTGTATGTAAATGGACATTCGACACGCGACAATTTTTAAGTAGTTATCAAGTATGAACAGTTGCATATATATATTAATTTTGTATCATATTGGCTTAAAATCTGCTTGTATATAAATTAATACAAGGCATTACAAGTTGGAGCTGTTTATATTCTGTCGGAATTCTGTTTAAGTTTCAAATATATTATTGATTTGACAATGACGCGTGTCCCTTTAAAATTATAAAATTATAATATATGTTTACTCTAGACGACAGCTAGCGGTATACGTTCTTTAAAGTGGTGACTGAATTTCATTTGATGCATCAGTTGAACGTATAATAATGAGTGTTCATGATGTTCTTGAGATACATTCCTTCCATTTAAAACATAACTGGGGTATTGTAAGTGTTGTCTAGTGGTTATATGCGAGTAATATTCATACGAATCATGATATCAACCATTGGAAAAAGAAATTATTATGTAACATGTATTGTTAAACATATCCAATCAGGAATAAATAAATTTACAAATGTATTTACGACAAGATGAATATATATATATAAATGAATACAAATGACAAAGTAGAAATATTAACGTTTTAAATCATGTTTAATTTACAGCCGGTAGTACAGTTCCCGGCACTAATACTTCACTTCCGCGTTATATTGCAATCCCCTCATTAGCGGTTGCTATTCGTCCCGGTATCACACATACTTCCGGTGACGTAATTCACACGCGAAGCCCACTCGCACGATCCTTTCCGGCGATGGCCCAAGTCATCCAGTGACGTTATCTGCGTAGCTATCTGCTAAACCAGGCCCTCTTGCCTAGCGTCTCCGTGGCTACCGTCTGGTCTGTCGCCCAAATAGCGAATGCTGTCTTCCCGTGTCCTATGACGCGTTCCCAACCTACGACCCCGTAATTTTGTTATTAACGTGGCTCCAGGGTAAATGGAGTTTCTACGATAGAATTTGCAGCAGCTCTGCAGTTCAGGGTGAGAAGGTTCTAGACCCATTTTCCATATTTTATCTCGATGTACATGGAGGATGAGCCTGGCATGTTCACGCCTGTTAGGCGCCATATAACTTTTCATGTGTTGACATTATAAACAGTTACCATGTAAAAACAAGGAAATGACAGAAGAAAACCTTAACATTCAACTTGTTAAATTGCAAACTGTTTTAAATAAGAAAGTACATGTATTTGAATTGTTTGTATTATTTCACTTGAAAAGCTTGCAAACATCATATAAAATAAAACCAGAAAACACGGAGACATTGAAGTGTTTTATTTTTATTTTTTGAAAAGTAAGTCTTAAAGTTATCCGACGTTATCCGACGACCTTTCCGACGGCAACACCCGTAATACGACAAAAAAAAAACGCATGTTCAAGTGTACCGGAGTACAGAGGTCAGTACTACAGCAAAAGAACAAAAACTGCGATAAATAATCTTAACTGGGGTAGTTTTAGTAGGCAGGCCATCAGGCTTTTAAAATCCAGTGAGACTGCTTGTCTATGATGTTGATCGTCCCGCCGGCAACACTCGTTATCCGACGATCAGACGTCTTTTTTTTTACTACTTTCGAACTTTCAATCATACAGCAGTAGAACCAAAATGGTGATCAATGGTCTGAAATGGTGTGATTTTAGTAGCACTACCAAAAGGCTTTAAAAAAAACACTGCCCCAGCGTGTCTATGATATTGATCTGCCCGCCGGCAACACCCGAAACCCGACAAAAAGGCCATTTCGAGTCTATTTCAGTGCAAACTTCAGTAACACAGCAGTAGAACTAACACGTTGATAAAGAATTTCAAATAGGTTGATTCTAGTAGCACTACCAAAGGTCTTTAAAAAAACACTGCGCCAGCATGACTATGATGTTGACCTGCCCGCCGGCAACACTCGTTATCCGACAGATAAACAATCTCAAATGGTGTGATTTTAGTAGCACTACCAAAAGGCTTTCATAAAAAACTGCGCCAGAGTGTCTATGATGTTGATCTGCTCGCCGGCAACACTCGTCATCCGACGACCAGACGTGTTTTTTACTACTTTCGAACTTTCAATCATACAGCAGTAGAACCAAAACTGTGATAAACGGTCTCAAATGGTGAGATTTTACTAGCAATACCAAAAGGCTTTAGAAAACGCTGCGCCTGCGTGTCTGTGATATTGATCTGCCCGCCGGCAACACCCGAAACCCGACAAAAACGCCATTTCGAGTCTATTTCAGTGCAAACTTCAGTAACACAGCAGTAGAACTAAAACGTTGATAAAGAATTTCAAATAGGTTGATTCTAGTAGCACTTCCAAAAGTCTTTAAAAAAACACTGCGCCAGCATGTCTATGATGTTGATCTACCCGCCGGCAACACTCGTTATCCGACAGAAAACGCACGTTCAAATGTACAGATATTCGAATTCAGTACTACAGCAGTGGAACAAAAACTGCGATAAATAATCTCAAATGGTGTGATTTTAGTAGCCCTACCAAAAGGCTTTTATAAAAAACTGCGCCAGCGTGTCTATGATGTTGATCTGCCCGCCGGCAACACTCGTCATCCGACGACCAGACGTGTTTTGGACTACTTTCGAACTTTCAATCATACAGCAGTAGAACCAAAACTGTGATAAACGGTCTGAAATGGTGTTATTTTGGTAGCCCTACCATAAGGCTTTAACCAAACGCTGCGCCAGCGTGTCTATGGTATTGATATGCCCGCCGGCAATACCCGAAACCAGACAAAAACGCCATTTCGAGTCTATATCAGTGCAAACTTCAGTAACACAGCAGTAGAACTAAAACGTTGATAAAGAATTTCAAATTGGTTGATTCTAGTAGCACTACCAAAGGTCTTTAAAAAAACACTGCGCCAGCATGTCTATGATGTTGACCTGCCCGCCGGCAACACTCGTTATCCGACAAAAAACGCACGTTCAAATGTACCGTTATTTGACTTCAGTACTACAGCAGTAGAACAAAAACTGCGATAAACTGTCTCAAATGGTGTGATTTTTGTAGCACTACCAAAAGGCTTTTATAAAAAAACTGCGCCAGCGTGTCTATGATGTTGATATGCCCGTCGGCCACACTCGTTATCCGACGACCAGACGTGTTTTTGACTACTTTCGAACTTTCAATCATACAGCAGTAGAACCAAAACTGTGATAAACGGTCTGAAATGGTGTGATTTTAGTAGCACTACTAAAAGGCTTTAAGAAAACACTGCGCCAGTGTGTCTATGATATTGATCTGCCCGTCGGCAACACCCGAAACCCTACAAAAACGCCATTTCGAGTCTATTTCAGTGCAAACTTCAGTAACACAGCAGTAGAACTAAAACGTTGATAAAGAATTTCAAATTGGTTGATTCTAGTAGCACTACCAAAGGTCTTTAAAAAAACACTGCGCCAGCATGTCTATGATGTTGACCTGCCCGCCGGCAACACTCGTTATCCGACAGAAAACGCACGTTCAAATGTACCGTTATTTGACTTCAGTACTACAGCAGTAGAACAAAAACTACGATAAACTGTCTCAAATTGTTTGATTTTAGTAGCATTACCAAAAGGCTTTTATAAAAAACTGCGCCAGCGTGTCTATGATGTTGATCTGCCCGTCGGCAACACTCGTTATCCGACGACCAGACGTGTTTTTGACTACTTTCGAACTTTCAATCATACAGCAGTAGAACCAAAACTGTGATAAACGGTCTGAAATGGTGTGATTTTAGTAGCACTACCAAAAGGCTTCGTAAAAACACTGCGCCAGCGTGTCTATGATATTGATCTGCCCGCCGGCAACACCCGAAACCCGACAAAACGCCATTTCGAGTCTATTTCAGTGCAAACTTCAGTAACACAGCAGTAGAACTAAAACGTTGATAAAGAATTTCAAATAGGTTGATTCTAGTAGCACTACCAAAGGTCTTTAAAAAAAACACTGCGCCAGCATGTCTATGATGTTGACCTGCCCGCCGGCAACATTCGTTATCCGACAGAAAACGCACGTTCAAATGTACCGTTATTCGACTTCAGTACTACAGCAGTAGAACAAAAACTGCTATAAACTGTCTCAAATGGTGTGATTTTAGTAGCACTATCAAAAGGCTTTTATAAAAAAACTGCGCCAGCGTGTCTATGATGTTGATCTGCCCGCCGGCAACACTCGTCATCCGACGACCAGACGTGTTTTTGACTACTTTCGAACTTTCAATCATACAGCAGTAGAACCAAAACTGTGATAAACGGTCTGAAATGGTGTGATTATAGTAGCACTACCAAAAGGCTTTAAAAAAACACTGCGCCAGCGTGTCTATGATATGGATCTGCCCGCCGGCAACACCAGAAACCCGACAAAAACGCCATTTCGAGTCTATTTCAGTGCAAACTTCAGTAACACAGCAGTAGAACTAAAACGTTGATAAATAATTTCAAATAGGTTGATTCTAGTAGCACTACCAAAGGTTTTTAAAAAAACACTGCGCCAGCATGTCTATGATGTTGACCTGCCCGCCGGCAACACTCGTTATCCGACAGAAAACACACGTTCAACTGTACCGTTATTCGACTTCAGTACTACAGCAGTAGAACAAAAACTGCGATAAACAATCTCAAATGATGTGATTATAGTAGCACTACTAAAAGGCTTTCAAAAAAAACTGCGCCAGCGTGTCTATGATGTTGATCTGCCCGCCGGCAACACTCGTCATCCGACGACCAGACGTGTTTTAGACTACTTTCGAACTTTCAATCATATAGCAGTAGAACCAAAACTGTGATAAACGGTCTCAAATGGTAAGATTTTAGTAGCACTACCAAAAGGCTTTAAAAAAACACTGCGCCAGCGTGTCTATTATATTGATCTGCCCGCCGGCAACACCCGAAACCCGACAAAAACGCCATTTCGAGTCTATTTGAGTGCAAACTTCAGTAACACAGCAGTAGAACTAAAACGTTGATAAATAATTTCAAATAGGTTGATTCTAGTAGCACTACTAAAGGTCTTTAAAAAAACACTGCGCCAGCATGTCTATGATGTTGACCTGCCCGCCGGCAACACTCGTTATCCGACAGAAAACGCACGTTCAACTGTACCGTTATTCGACTTCAGTACTACAGCAGTAGAACAAAAACTGCGATAAACAATCGCAAATGATGTGATTATAGTAGCACTACCAAAAGGCTTTCATAAAAAACTGCGCCAGCGTGTCTATGATGTTGATCTGCCCGCCGGCAACACTCGTCATCCGACGACCAGACGTGTTTTAGACTACTTTCGAACTTTCAATCATACAGCAGTAGAACCAAAACTGTGATAAACGGTCTCAAATGGTGAGATTTTAGTAGCACTACCAAAAGGCTTTAAAAAAACACTGCGCCAGCGTGTCTATGATATTGATCTGCCCGCCGGCAACACCCGAAACCCGACAAAAACGCCATTTCGAGTCTATTTCAGTGCAAACTTCAGTAACACAGCAGTAGAACTAAAACGTTGATAAATAATTTCAAATAGGTTGATTCTAGTAACACTACTAAAGGTCTTTAAAAAAACACTGCGCCAGCATGTCTATGATGTTGACCTGCCCGCCGGCAACACTCGTTATCCGACAGAAAACGCACGTTCAACTGTACCGTTATTCGACTTCAGTACTACAGCAGTAGAACAAAAGCTGCGATAAACAATCTCAAATGGTGTGATTTTAGTACCACTATCAAAAGGCTTTCATAAAAAACTGCGCCGGCGTGTCTATGATGTTGATCTGCCCGCCGGCAACACTCGTCATCCGACGACCAGACGTGTTTTTGACTACTTTTGAACTTTCAATCATACAGCAGTAGAACCAAAACTGTGATAAACGGTTTGAAATGGTGTGATTTTAGTAGGACTACCAAAAGGCTTTAAAAAAACACTGCGCCAGCGTGTCTATGATATTGATCTGCCCGCCGGCAACACCCGAAACCCGACAAAAACACTATTTCGAGTCAATTTCAGTGCAAACTTCAGTAACACAGCAGTAGAACTAAAACGTTGATAAAGAATTTCAAATAGGTTGATTCTAGTAGACTACCAAAGGTCTTTAAAAAAACACTGCGCCAGCATGTCTATGATGTTGACCTGCCCGCCGGCAACACTCTTTATCCGACAGAAAACACACGTTCAACTGTACCGTTATTCGACTTCAGTACTACAGCAGTAGAACAAAAACTGCGATAAACAATCTCAAATGATGTGATTATAGTAGCACTACCAAAAGGCTTTCATAAAAAACTGCGCCAGCGTGTCTATGATGTTGATCTGCCCGCCGGCAACACTCGTTATCCGACGACCAGACGTGTTTTTGACTACTTTCGAACTTTCAATCATACAGCAGTAGAACCAAAACTGTGATAAACGGTCTGAAATGGTGTGATTTTAGGAGAACTACCAAAAGGCTTTAAAAAAAGACTGCGCCAGCGTGTCTATGATATTGAACTGCCCGCCGGCAACACCCGAAATCCGACAAAAACGCCATTTCGAGTCTATTTCAGTGCAAACTTCAGTAACACAGCAGTAGAACTAAAACGTTGATAAAGAATTTCAAATAGGTTTAAAAAATCACTGCGCCAGCATGTCTATGATGTTGACCTGCCCGCCGGCAACACTTGTTATCCGACAGAAAACGAACGTTCAACTGTACCGTTATTCGACTTCAGTACTACAGCAGTAGAACAAAAACTGCGATAAACAATCTCAAATGATGTGATTTTAGTAGCACTACCAAAAGGCTTTCATAAAAAACTGCGCCAGCGTGTCTATGATGTTGATCTGCCCGCCGGCAACGCTCGTTATCCGACGACCAGACGTGTTTTTGATTACTTTTGAACTTTCAATCATACAGCAGTAGAACCAAAACTGTGATAAACGGTTTGAAATGGTGTGATTTTAGTAGGACTACCAAAAGGCTTTAAAAAAACACTGCGCCAGCGTGTCTATGATATTGATCTGCCCGCCGGCAACACCCGAAACCCGACAAAAACACTATTTCGAGTCAATTTCAGTGCAAACTTCAGTAACACAGCAGTAGAACTAAAACGTTGATAAATAATTTTAAAAAGGTTGATTCTAGTAGCACTACCAAAGGTCTTTAAAAAAACACTGCGCCAGCATGTCTATGATGTTGACCTGCCCGCCGGCAACACTCGTTATCCGACAGAAAACGCACGTTCAACTGTACCGTTATTCGACTTCAGTACTACAGCAGTAAAACAAAAACTGCGATAAACAATCTCAAATGATGTGATTTTAGTAGCACTACCAAAAGGCTTTCATAAAAAACTGCGCCAGCGTGTCTATGATGTTGATCTGCCCGCCGGCAACACTCGTCATCCGACGACCAGACGTGTTTTAGACTACTTTCGAACTTTCAATCATACAGAAGTAGAACCAAAACTGTGATAAACGGTCTCAAATGGTGAGATTTTTGTAGCACTACCAAAAGGCTTTAAAAAAACACTGCGCCAGCGTGTCTATGATATTGATCTGACCGCCGGCAACACCCGAAACCCGACAAAAACGCCATTTCGAGTCTATTTCAGTGCAAACTTCAGTAACACAGCAGTAGAACTGAAACGTTGATAAAGAATTTCAAATAGGTTGATTCTAGTAGCACTACCAAAGGTCTTTAAAAAAACACTGCGCCAGCATGTCCATGATGTTGACCTGCCCGCCGGCAACATTCGTTATCCGACAGAAAACGCACGTTCAAATGTACCGTTATTCGACTTCAGTACTACAGCAGTAGAACAAAAGCTGCGATAAACAATCTCAAATGGTGTGATTTTAGTACCACTATCAAAAGGCTTTCATAAAAAACTGCGCCGGCGTGTCTATGATGTTGATCTGCCCGCCGGCAACACTCGTCATCCGACGACCAGACGTGTTTTTGACTACTTTCGAACTTTCAATCATACAGCAGTAGAACCAAAACTGTGATAAACGGTCTGAAATGGTGTGATTATAGTAGCACTACCAAAAGGCTTTAAAAAAACACTGCGCCAGCGTGTCTATGATATGGATCTGCCCGCCGGCAACACCCGAAACCCGACAAAAACGCCATTTCGAGTCTATTTCAGTGCAAACTTCAGTAACACAGCAGTAGAACTCAAACGTTGATAAATAATTTCAAATAGGTTGATTCTAGTAGCACTACCAAAGGTCTTTAAAAAAACACTGCGCCAGCATGTCTATGATGTTGACCTGCCCGCCGGCAACACTCGTTATCCGACAGAAAACCCACGTTCAAATGTACCGCTGTACAGACTTCAGTACTACAGCAGTAGAACAAAAACTGCGATAAACAATCTCAAATGATGTGATTTTAGTAGCACTACCAAAAGGATTTAAAAAAACAGTGCGCCAGCGTGTCTATGTGGTTGATCTGCCCGCCGGCAACACCCGAAACCCGACGACCAGACGTGTTTTTGACTACTTTCGAACTTTCAATCATACAGCAGTAGAACCAAAATTGTGATAAACGGTCTCAAATGGTGTGATTTTAGTAGCACTACCAAAATGCTTTAAAAAAACGCTGCGCCAGCGTGTCAATGTGGTTGATCTGCCCGCCGGCAACACCCGAAATCCGACGTCCAGACGTGTTTTTTTACTACTTTCGAACTTTCAATCATACAGCAGTAGAACTAAAATTGCAGTAGCAATAGCAGTAGCGAAAGGGGTTGTCTGTTAAACATGATTGTGGGTAAGTAGAAACAACATACTTGCGCAAAGAAAACCGATGATCATATATCGTCGTAATTAAGATGATATTGACTCTACTGCCGCTACTGCTGGCAGTAGCTACTGCTACTGCTGCTACTGCTGGCAGTAGCTACTGCTACTGCTGCTACTGCTGGCAGTAGTTAGATGTAGCAGTAGCAGTAGCAATAGCAGAAGCAAACATATGATGTTTGCGAAAGATGCGAAAGGGGTTGCCTCCTAAACGTGATAGTGGGAAAGTAGAAACAACATACTTGCGCAATGAAATATCATATATCGATAATCATATATCGTAGTAATTAAAATGACTATTGGCTCTACTGCTGTTACTGCTGGCAGTAGCTACTGCTGCTACTGCTGGCAGTAGTTAGCAGTAGCAGTAGCAGTAGCAATAGCAGTAGGAAACATATGATTGTTGCGAAATATGCGAAAGGGGTTGTCTGCTAAATATGACGGTGGGAAAGTAGAAACAACATAATGCGCAAAGAAAAACACTTGCGATGAATATACCTACTGAGATGGTGTTCTACTGCTAGCAGTATCTACTGCTACTGCTGCTACTGCTGGCAGTTACTACTGCTACTGCTGCTACTGCTGGCAGTAGTTAGCAGTAGCAGTAGCAGTAGCAATAGCAGTAGGAAACATATGATTGTTGCGAAATATGCGAAAGGGGTTGTCTGCTAAATATGACGGTGGGAAAGTAGAAACAACATAATGCGCAAAGAAAAACACTTGCGATGAATATACCTACTGAGATGGATGATCTGAGATGGTGTTCTACTGCTAGCAGTATCTACTGCTACTGCTGCTACTGCTGGCAGTAACTTCTGCTACTGCTGCTACTGCTGGCAGTAACTACTGCTACTGCTGCTACTGCTGGCAGTAACTACTGCTACTGCTGCTACTGCTGGCAGTAACAGCAGTAGCAGTAGCAGTAGCAGTAGCTACTGCTACTGCTGCTACTGCTACTGCCAACTTCACGTTCATTAATAAAACAGTTATCACATGTGTGTTTGGGGAACAGTCAAAACTGTTTTCCCTTGGTGTCGGGGGATGTCAGTGTGAACTGTTTCCCTCGGCCTATCGGCCTAGGGAAACAGTTCACACTGCCATCCCCTCCACCTCGGGAAAACAGTTTTGACTGTTCCCTAAACACACATGTGATAACTGTATATTATTACCTGATCTCCTATATAAATACTATATCGTCATTTCTTGCTAATTCACTAAGGAAAAGACTGTTCCCGGTGAAAACGAACTGTTACCGGGCTTTATTTTCGACTGTTTCCCTCACGTGCTGGAATTTCGTTTGCGTGACGTCATGTTGCTTTTTTCACCATAGGTTCCCATAATAAAACAATTTTTCATTTTCACTGTTTCTTACAGTAACATTAATCAGGTAATAAAACAGTTATCACATGTGTGTTTGGGGAACAGTCAAAACTTGGTGTCGGGGGATGTCAGTGTGAACTGTTTCCCTCGGCCTATCGGCCTCGGGAAACAGTTCACACTGCCATCCCCTCCACCTCGGGAAAACAGTTTTGACTGTTCCCCAAACACACATGTGATAACTGTATACTGTTTACTTAACGCATGTGTAATATTCCTTCCTCCTGTTTCTCAGTTTTTACTATTTTCCACTCCACTCTGTCGTCAGAGTGTTAATATTATTGAGGAACAGTCTTACTTTGATGCTTTTTATATATATTATTAATAAAGCCTTTGTATGCGGTAAACATATACAACATATAGAAGCAGGTTTTTCTGATTCGTGTTTTAGTTTTACTTTTGTTCTAAAAACAATAACAAATTATCAACAAAGTTTTGTATTTAGTATAGCTAAATCTTAACTTGTTTTATAGCGTTTGGCGTTTGTCTTAAATCTTATCTTGCCCTTAATGGTTTGTTTTCTAATTGCTCTGGCTACTGTCAAGTCACTGAGTACTTGCTTTGTGGATTTCCAGGCTTTTCCACCCACATTACGTAGGATAATTTAAATTTCTGTAATCAGGTAATTTTAACCAAATAACGGTCTTGATTGACTGGCAGTAACACCCACATCATCTCAATTTCTTCAATCGGATCATACTACCCAAATAACAGTACTGGTGGATTAATCTTCTATGCTATAATCTATAGCAGTTAGGCGTTATCAGTTAAATGGCTGAATGTAACGTATCCATTTTGAAGTGGTTATATTCACAAATTTGTTAAACATTTTTTAATTCGAGCTCATTATATATTCGAGCTCATTATATATACTCGGCCTTTTTGTACTTCGTATGATTGAAGAAATAAGCTGATAATCATGCACATTAATGGTTTATAATCACAGAATCAAACGCTCTGGCTTCTCCTTCTGAAAAGAGTTTGTTACATAAAACATGCAGTATTCTACCACATTCAATGTAATACGCATTGTCATTTAGAGATGTGTAGAGTGCCGTCAGCACCCGTTTGTCAATGTAGGACTTTTTATCTTTTTGATTGAGTGTTTATCTCGCCAGTAGCCTAGGACTTTATATCACCAGTCCACATCAGTAATTCTGGAAGTCAGGACGACGAGGTATATACATATATAACTGACATATTTTGAGAATCCAAACTCTATAGCGTACACAATATAATCGGTTTTAACCAGCCAGGCCAAACCCTAAAACTGCAGCGTTGAATTAAGAGCATACGCATATTCAATCGCGAGTATTTTAAGAACCCTTGAAAAATCCTATACTTTTCATCGGCAAATATACATTATTTTATAACCTGAACACCTGGACAGAGTTTTGATAAACGGGTTTGTAGCGTAATTGTTTCGTTATTTGGCGGGTTAGTTTCTTTAAAGGGAAAACGAGGTCAGACTAGACTTCTGAACAGTGGTTGTGTAATCACCATAAAACACAACATTTGTCCCTAAGGTGACATTAAGTGATACTTTTAAATACATCAACTGGAATGACAGTCTGAAATGTATGTTCAGGACGCAATTCCCAACTCGGAATGTGGATAACTTCCTGTTTAACACATGTAAGATAATATTTAGTCTTGATCATCTTCGACGCTTGATTTTAAATACGAACTAGTCAACCGGAACCATATGTCCGTATTATTATTTTTTTATTTTAGTATCTTTGACCATCAGCATTATGTTCATCGATAGTGTTTTCCTCTCGTTTATTAAATGGCGTAGTGAAATGTCTTTCTGTCGTTCCATCTATCTGGTGTGTCTGTGTTAACCAATCAGAAATGATACCCTTATTTCGGTAAAACTAACACCGCTTCAAAATTGTATTAGAAGAAAACTTCTAGACGGTTGTTTTACAAAAAGCAAGCGTTGCAGATGTTCTAGACTAGGTAACATGTGTGTGACTTATTTTAGGATATTAATTTTATGTTCGTAACAAAGAATTAATGAGAAAGACAAAATGTGATTGTGTATGGACATAATTTACTATATATTGTCCACACTGATCAACCGGCTGCAGTGAAGTCAGCATGTTGCAGAGAAGTCAGATTGGCGAAAGTGAATGGTGTGGTTAGTATTTTGGCTTTCTGTTGCGTATTTTCTAAAATATTTGGAAAAGGATTATGCAGGTTTGAAAAGAAATGACAGAAGAAGATTTCACTTTAAAAAATCCGGTAATAAAACAACGTTAGTGGGTATAGCACCCTGTATAAATGTCCAAAGATTTGAAATTTTCAGAATAAACACAAATAATGAACTGATATTGGCAAATGTAATTCAATTTAAAACGATTGTCAAAATCGTTAATCTTTTCTGTAGAACTATACAAAGTATCTCACTGAAATAATGAAAACTTTCCGAGTTAAAGAATGTTAAAGTCGACAGGGTAAAACAAAATTGCGAATGTGTTTTACAGTGAACGGTGAAGTCAGAGTGAGCATTTCAGATGCGAACGGGAAGAAGCAATTGTTTCGGGTTTTGGACGATTGCTAGGGTAAGCACTGTACATTTTGGATTGAAACTTACTCGTAATTACCTATAGATGTTTTCAGTGCACGTATTTAGTAAACATTGTGTTACATTTTGACATATTGGACACATCTGTATCAATTGTGTATTGCGGTAAATAGTAAAAGCAATGCAACCGCAGTTGTCAATATATGAAGTCTAAATTCAAATATTTTTTGAACAGCTGGGGTGTGTTTTTATGCCCCGAAGGGTGGGCATATGGCAATCGCACCGTCCGTCCATCCGTCCGTCCTTCCGTCCGACACATATTTCGTGTCTGGTCAATAACTCTGACATTTATGGAGGGATTTTCACGTGCAAAATACAGGTCCGTAGCTCCAAGATCAAGGTCACCCATAGACGTCAAATCATGCCATATGGCCCTATATTGATTTTAAGTCGGGCCAAATAAAAAAATACCTATGTTTCCGGGCCCGACCGACCCTATTTTTAAGGGGCCGACCCAAAAACTTTTTATGCAAAAACTGTTTTTTCTTTTTATCAAATAGCTTATATCATGGAAGTGAAACAAAACACCATTATATATTTTCTGTAATCCACTGGTCACTGGTATTATATGCAAATTATTACCAACTTAAGCAGTAAAAGTGGAAACTATTTAGGTAAGCTATATGATTTGCCTGGAATGGCATGATACATTCAGAGTTTACTGTTTTTCTTTCAGGTAAACAATGCGATGCTAATTAACTAATTAGTAAAATGCATGTTAAACAAAGGTATTGTGGTTTAAAGTATCCTATTATTTGTAACAGGAATGCGTAATTAACTAGGGCGGTCTTATTTATATCTTGGGAAACTGACAACATCACCGAGAAACTTTCAGATGTATCATCAACTTGTATGGGGTTTATGAGATAACATCAACTTGTATGGGGTTTATGAGACAAATAGAATCTCACAATATCCCATATGAAAAAAAAGGGGTAACAAAACACTATAACAAAACATGAATGCTATACTAGTATTTTATTAGTGCAGAATTAGTATCACAAATGACATGCAAATGAGGTTAACAAAATACTAATAAAACACTAACAAAACACTATTAACAAAACACCAATAAAACACTGTTTAATAACAAAATACTAATGCTGTACTGAAATCTGAATATTAACAAAACACCAATAAAATACTGAAACAAAACATTAATAAAAGACTCCTAACAAAACATCAATGCAACACTGTTAACAAAACATCAATGAAACACTGTTAACAAAACATCAATGCAACACTGTTAACAAAACATCAATGAAACACTGTTAACAAAACACTAATGATGTACTGTTCAGCAAAACACATATAAAATACTTTTAAAAAATACTAATAAAACACTAACAAAATTAATACAAAAAATATATATTTAACAAAAAATATATATATACACACAAAATCGGTAAAAAAAAATAGTCAGAACTTTCACAACTTTGAGTATACAGTTTGTGTATATCACGCATCAAAACAATAAACAAAGGAGAGAACATGTCAATAATTGACGAATGCCCCCAAAACATGTGTGACCTCTGACCCTAAGAGTGACCTTGGTCTTTGAGTGAAAAAAATAATAAAATTTAAGACAATTAAAAAACTGAACACAACCTACTGGTAGACATTAACATTAAGAACTGCTTCAAAATAATGTGTTATCCTTCTATGTCCCTTTTACTTTAGACAGTCACAAGCCTATCTCTATAACTCATGTGGAATTTTGACTGTTACAGCATTAGTGGAAAAAATACATTGTGAAAAATAATAATAAACAGTTTTGCATCCAATGGTAAATCCATTTTCACTGTCCATTCTTCCATTCAACTTGAAGACTGTTGTCTGGATCACAAACCCTGAAAGTTAATGTAAATAGTTTTATGTTAATAGTTGTTTATGAATTTATAATATTTTTGTTAATAAGGCATTCAAAATGTATAAAGATACAGCTTTAAAGTATTATTTGTAATTGTTAAACTGTCATGCTATTACACTTATGGCATAATTATTTGAGTTCTAATAATTTATAGTTTGGTATGGTATAAAGTATCTAAGGAACATATATTATGAGTAATATAACCACTGTCATAAAACAGTAAATTCATCAAATTACATCATATAGTCAACTATTATGTTACCAACACCTTAAGTTCACATCTTGTCATACAAGTTTTTTGTAAGTTCACATACAAAAGATTATTTAAACAAACATTATACTTACCATTATGTGATAAGAAATCAAATTAATCATTGTCCTGATGTAAACTTCAATGTTGTGCAACTGTCAGACATAATCAGCAGGATCGAGTTATCCTTAATTTGATAGCTGAAAGAAATTTAAATTAGCATGAGTTCTACTATTATCACTATTCTTATATAAGACATACAGATGAATATATATGCACGAATCAGATGAAACATTAACTTCAGTAAAGAAATTAGCTCATAAAACAACTAAGTAAACAATTAATTTCAGAGCTTTCTCAATAAGCAACCATATAAACATAAAGGACGAATGTCTTGCCATAATGTAATATTAATAGTAGTAGAGGTTTAAAGTAATTTACTTACCTGAATAATCACAAAATAGTGTTCTTTAATTCCTGCCTGTGTTTCTGGTTGAGTTTAAAATCCATCATAATGTTCATTCCTGAATGATGAAATCCATCAATGCATTAAATGTTTCATTATAGTTTTTTATGTTCCACCATTTGTTTTTCATTGTAACCAGGTCTTCAACTTATTTACATTAAGTGCTACATTCTGTAACTCAAGTTTAAAAATCCTAAAGTGCACATGTTAGTTTTTAGGTTTTATTTATGCTCGCCCTATGGCACTAGGCCTTTTGGCGAGCTTTTCGGTAGGTGGTTAAAATTGTTTGGAGGGGAAATTGGAGGGGAATAGTTGTTTCAATAGTGGCAAGAACCAGGTAGACAACTGTGTCAGTTCTATAGGATTGACCGTGAAATTCAGAAGGCGCTTAGATTAAAAATAATAAAGTATATTAACTGCCCTTAGATGTTTATATTAAGCTCTGGTTGGTCTATTTATTATTCTAAATTTAAATTTAAATTGAGGATATATTATATTCCAACGCCAGCGCGTCACCATTTATTGATTTTTTAAAAAATTATTCTATCTTAATATTTACATATATACATACTCCATGTTTTATCTGCCTCGTGCTCCCTTCCAGAAGGAATGGACATCATTAGATGAGAGCATATATTTTTAAAACACAATAAAATAAAGTAAAATAACCCAGTGTTGTTTGTAGGACATCACTCCAGATCTCTCAATAAAAAAAAACGAAGCCAACAGAGGCGTGCGCTATGAGAGTAATCACGTCAAGTGGAGTGTGTCCCTCCGCCAAAGCCACGCGGAGGCCACACTGGGGAGGGCACGGGGCAGAAGTATACATAGGATTTACATGTTAATAATATTACCACACTATCCCGTTGTGTGCATCAGACAAGATTAAAAAATGATTTCTTCCCCGCTGTCGTCATAAAACTAAGCATATATACAAAATAAATCGGACAGCCAGGAATTTCTATTATCTTATCATATAAAAACCGATAAGTATTAAAATCACACAGCGGGACCGGTGGGGACTTACAATATATTGTTACTATATAGACAGAAAAGTCGAGCATCTGTCGTTAATCAGTATGGGTTCGTAAAAATCGATTTACCATACTAAAATCCAACATAAGATAATATGTTTAAAACCTGTTACATTGTAAATAGGGCAGGACGGACGCTAGTCCGTTACAAAATGCCGATGTTTAAAGTTAATTAAAAGATATAGTATCCCGTGGATCCAATGGGACTCCTTAGTCTCAAGTATCCATTAGGAACAGATTAACAGCCGATGCTCGTTTTCACAGAAGAAAAAAAAATATGTTAAAAATGAGGTCTATTCCAATTGGAGGTAGTAAACTGTCTGTATTTTTAATACAGAGTTTGTACCCACTGATGAGTCTAAGTTCTTCCTCATCAGTGATAGATTATTAATTAAATGTGGACCGAATATATATCAGTACAAATTCTAAAACATATGGAAATGGGAAAGGTCAGGCGAAATGTGGATTACATTTAATTGAAGATTTTACTGTAGGTGTTAGAGGGATGATAGAAAAAACTAATGCAAATACTATTAAGCAATTACCATCACAGTAACGCGGACAATTTTGGTAAACATCTCCACTACCCCAAAAGGTAGGACAGTCCCCACACTCCCGTCGCCATGAAGTGCTTTCGAGCCCAGCAGACAACGCACCGGCTATTCCACTAGGCCTTCCAACATATCCATGACGCCAGAAGATAGGGCTGTCCCCACACTAATTTAGTCATTAATGTAGTTAAGGTGTAGGGTAGATTTTTACTTCCCTAGATAAATGAATGACAAGAAAAGATATAGATCCGAATTGATTGCCAGATGGGGAGCCAGTACAACGACCGTCTAGCCAATTGACAAACCTTTCAGACCAAAACTATCTGTATTTATAAATGAATTATTATATTTAAAAGGTGGGGAAAGTACATTTAGTAAATGTGGACCGAATATATATCAGTCCAAATTCTAAAAAATATAGAAGTGAGAAAGGTCAGGCGAAATGTGAAATACATTTAATTGATGATTTTACCGTAGGTGTTAATATAATAGGTTGGGATAAAAGGGGGTATATAAAGAAATGAACATATAACTAGTAGTCTGAAGATGATTATACTGTATACTACTAACCGGAATATAAGGGAACATAAGACTCTAAGACATAAGAGGTTATATCTTCTTTTGGAAATGTGAATCCTTAATGAAGTCACTAAGCGCACTAAAAACTATTTGTCTATATCGTTTTTCAGGATCTAGAATATTTGTAAGATTAAATGCAATTGATAATTGTTGAAGTTTAAATTTAAAATTATTTCGGGTTGCAACTAGCTGGTCACAATCGAGAAGGAAATGTTCAGTGGTGAATGGGACAGAGCAAGAGGGGCAATCTTTATGTAGATCTTTTATAATATGGCTTCCCATACTTGCTGGTAGTAGATTGTATCCCATTCTCAATCTAGTGATATCTTTATTTATTAATTTATTAGTTGAAAAAAGATCATGATTTCTAAAATTATTGCTAAGCCTTGTAATAGTATTATATTTATTTGTTTGGTCAGTTAGATAATGATTTAATTTCATGTTAATTATTTTATGGATGATGGAGTATATTTCTGAAGGGGCTAATGGGACAGGTTGATCAATTAATATGTTATTTAGGCCTGCCTTACAAGCAAGGTCTGCCTTTTCATTTCCAGGTATTTGAACATGGGCCGGACACCACTCCAATGTAACTGAAAGGTTTGAGAGGTTACAATCATTAATTTGAATTAAAATATCTGAAATTAGGTCCGGCCTTGATTTACTGGTTCTATCCCTTATGGCAGTTAGACTGGATAGAGAGTCCGAAAATATAACTGAATATGGGGGTTTGTTTTTGAATATCCATTTGAGGGAATTTTTTATCGCAATAAGCTCAGCAGTAAATATTGATAATCCATCTGTAATTCTTTTAATTTTTGTAATATTTAAAGTTGGAATAACAAAAGCAGATGCTACTCTACCAGTATTTGGGTCTTTTGATCCATCTGTATAAATGCTGATATGGGAATTATATTTATTATTTATATGTTCATTGAAGGCCAATTTAATATCTTGTTGGTTGTCTTGTTTACTAATCATATTCGAGAGGTTTATATCCACTATTGGAGTAAGTAAAGTCCATGGTGGAATATCTTTTTTACTAGAGTCTGAGATGTTTATATCTTTTAAGTTGTATTCTTCAACAAGATTAAATGTGACTGAACCAAAGGGTTTGGGCCTATCTTTGAACTTATTTTTACAATAAGTAGGTTTAATAATGTCGTTGACAGGATTAGTTATTTTATTAGTCTGGGATCTAGACCAGTATCTCAGCATCTGCTCTTCTCTATGTAAATGGAGGGGGAGGACTCCCGCCTCATGTTCTAAAATATGTTTTGGGGTAGATTTAAGTGCGCCTAGTGCTATCCTTAAAGCTTTGTTTTGAATAATATCAAGTTGCTGTAATAATGAGGAAGAAGCACATGAGTAAACGTGGGAACCATAATCTATTTTTGGTCTAATAAGGGTTTTATATAATATAATTAGAGATTTTCTATCTGATCCAAAATCCGTTCCTTTTAGCATTCTTAATAAATTTAAATCTTTCTCACATTTAGCTATTAAATTGTGTATATGTGTTGTAAAGTTAAGTCTTCTATCAAAAATCATGCCTAGAAATGTGGCTGTTTTACTGAATATAATTTTAGTGTCACCTAGAAAAAGGTCGACAGATTCTCGGGGGGTATTGCCAAAAATGATTCCCACTGTCTTATTTGGTGATAATTTAAAACCCCATTTTTTTGCCCATTCCCATATTAAATTTAGGCCCTTTTGAGCTTTGGTTTGTAGTTTATTTAAATTTTTCCCTGTTACCCACGTGCTACTATCATCGGCAAATTGGCTAACAACCATGCCAGTGTCTTTTACGATATCTGGCAGGTCGTTAATGAGAATATTAAAAAGAAGGGGGGATATTATGGAACCTTGGGGAGTACCTCTCTCTAGTGATTCTTCATCAGAGAGAGAGTCCTCAACCTTAACTTGTATCTTCCTGTCCTGAAGAAAGGCCTTAATGAAGGAGAAGCAATTTCCTCTAATGCCAAAATCAAATAATTTAGTAAGAATTCCTATATTCCAAGCAAGGTCAAATGCTGCTTGTAGATCTAAAAATATAGCAATTACAGAATGTCCAATGTTTTTTGCATATATTATATCATGTTGTAATCTGGCCAACTGATCTTGTGTACTGCGGCCCTTCCTGAAACCTGATTGAAATTTATTTAATAATTGTTTTGTTTCTAGGAAGTGTTCTAATCGATTTTTGACCATATGTTCCATTAATTTACTAGGATGAGAAGTTAAGCTTATGGGTCTATAGGATTTAGGGTCATTAGAGTCCTTATTAGGTTTTTTAATCGGGATAACACAGGCCAGTTTCCAGGAGGTCGGATAGATTTTGGAAGTCCAGATGTTATTATAAAGAATAAGCCAAATACTTAAGGTGGATTCAGGCATATGTTTAAATAGCTGATAAGAAATTTTGTCAGGTCCCACGGCGGAATTTTTTCTGCTATTAATTGCATCTCTAAGCTCCAGCATATTAAAGGGGAGATTAAGAGTAGGATCTATATCCTCTTGAATGTCGTTATTAATTTTATTATTAAAATCTGTTTCAAAATTATCTTGGAAATCATTTGTAATTTTAGGAAGATTGTCCTTACTCGAAACTTGGGCGTAATGCTTGGCCAACATGTTAGCTTTTTCTTTATTCGTTGTTGCATATTGAAGATTTGTTTTTAACAGTGGCACCGAGGAAGATGACTTTCCACGTATTTTATTAATCTTTGTCCAAAAAGTTTTAGTATTACTTTGTTTTAAAGAACAGGTATTTATAAATTCTTCCCAATTGCTTTTCTTCGCTGATGATATAATATTTTTAGAGTCAAGCTCTGCATTTTTAAAGTTAAATAGATTTGTTTCAGACGGGTCTTTTTTTAATTTATTCAACATGTATTTGCGTTTTTTAACCGCCTGTTTGCATTCCGAATTCCACCATGGGACATTTTTCTTTTTTGGCATTTTATTATAAATTGGGACGCTTTGATGGACTATATTCAGTATCGCATCAGTTAAATTATTATTAAATATATTTATATCTTCTGAGAATAAGTCTTCTGTATTTAAATCTTTACATAGGATATTGAAAAGGTCCCAGTCTGTTTTATTATAGTTGTATTTATCTTGATTATATTGTTCATGTGAAATCTTATCATTTATTAGTTGTATAGAGATATAGATTGGGAAGTGGTCAGACCCCCAATTATCGTCTAGGACTGTCCATTGAGTTTTTTGAGAGAGGGGGATGGTAGAAAAAGATAGATCAATATTTGACAGGTTTCCCGTTCTGTTATCAATGTGTGTTGGGGAGCCGTCGTTAAGAAGAATTAAATTCTGCTCGTCAACCCAAGACAGAATTTCTTTCCCCTTTTTATTTGAGTTTTCAGAACCCCATGCATGGTGGTGGGCGTTAAAATCTCCCGTGATTAAGACATGTTTAATTTTAAGCTCATTTATTTTATTACTAATTTTGTTTAATGATCTACTATCACAGTTTCTTGAATAAAGGTTAGATATAATAAAAGTGTAGTCTTTGTATAACACTTTAAAGAGCTGGACTTCAATTGTAGTATTATCATTGTCGTCCCTAGGATTTTCTATATTTATATTTTCATAATTGATGTAATTTTTAAAATAGACTGCCAGACCCCCACACTCATTGTTATTTTTATTATTAAAAAATTTGAATTCATGTCTGAATCCCGGTATAGTTTTAAAATTGTTCTTGTTAAATTTTGTTTCTTGCAGACATATAATGTCAATTTCCGGATTCAGGTCTAAGAACAGTTTTATTTCAGCATGCTTTATATGAGTTAGTCCCCCCGCATTAAAAGATATTATGTTTACTTGCTTATTCATTTCAACAGTTTGTTTATCCTATTTTTCACAGAAGTATTCTGTTTTTTTGCGCTTATCGAAGATATTGTGGATTTTCTAGGTGTTTTTGTTACCTTTAGAGCTCCTTGTAATTTTTTTGGTGTTTTTAGGACACGGGAGTTCCTACTTAATTTGTTTATAACTATGCTAGACTTATGATTATTGTCCTTTACGGCCTTATGTTCAATAGTAGGGGGTTGGGGTTGTTGAAGTAAGGGATCTTTAGTCAATGGTTGAATTGCTCTAAAGATTTCTCTTTGTACATGGGAAATTAACAGAGGGCCGCTGGGTCTAGTTTTTTCATTTAATAATTTAATTGTGACTTTAGTTAAAATATCAATATTTGTAATCATGGTTTTTGAGTAACCAGATACACTTATTTTATATGGGGAAGTTTGGGAGGAAGATTCTAAAAATATGGGCGTAATTCTTATTGGGATGCTAGGGGTAGGGGTCTCGTTTAAGTCCACCAGGTCTAGGATTGATTTGTTAAAAAAACTGTAATTCGACGTCCAATCTGAATCTATGCTTTCTCCGGATGATATTATAGAAGTATTTTGTGTTACATTGAAGATACTGCTATCACTAATTGTTGTAGAGGTATTGGGTGAGAAGACGGATGAGCAGTTAGATTTGTTGGAAATTTGATGTTTAAGATCCAAATTAATAGCAGGGTCTATGTTAGGTGTGGATTGTTTTGGACCTATCACCGGAGAGTTTATGGGGGTTATTTGATTATTTATGGCCGTTTTATTTGCATGTTCTGGAGAATTTTGGGTAGAACTGTCACTATCCCTTGTAGAAATATCAATATAAAGGGGATTAAACTGAACTGGAGAGTTTTCAGGAGTTTGTATATTGTTTATATCAGTTTTCATGACAGGATCTGATGATTTTTGAAAGGAACAGTCTATAGATCTGGTGGAGATATCAATGTAAATGGGGTTTTTAAGATTTGCGAGATTTGTAGCATGAATCTTATTTGTAGTAGCAATACAAGGGGGATTTGAAGAGTTTAGGGGATCTGGAGAGTTGGTTATGGCTCCGTTTGTGGGAGTAAACAAGATGGGAGGTAATACACTTATTTCCTTATGAGGGGGTGAATTTTTGGTATAGGTGATCTCTATGGGTTTTTTATTCTCCTCTATATTAAGTGGGTGTTGGTTTAGAGGAGTGGAAGGGAGGAGAGGTTTGCCAAGTCGGCAGATCTTCTTATCCTGACCTCTGGTAAATTTAATTATTTTCTTGTTCCAAAAAGAGCTAGAGAGCATTTCTGTGTCGACTGCTAGCTCATTATCTGAAGTGATGATTTTATCTGCGGGAGCTATATTTAAAGTTGGCATGCTTTCTGTTTTAATTTGAATTGTTGTAATCCCTGTTGTTAATGTGGCCTTATCAGGGTTACATGGAGCATTTGGAACTACTATTGGTGTGGCCATATAGATGGGTGTGGTAGGGGAATTTAATGAATTAGGTATAGTAGATTCCTGTTTAATGGGTTTGAGTTGGGACTGGGGGACTGTGGGCACCTGTATATTGATGGGGATCTGTGGATGGACAGTTTCAGCGGAGCGGATTTTAAACGGACGGGTCTTAATTTCAAGAAGTGAAGGGATATATTTGAATCTGGAACTAAACAATGGAGGGGATTCTGAGACTGTGGCTCGTTTATTTGGCAATACCTTCCTTGGCTGTCTGTATAAAGGGGCTTTATGAGGATATAATATTTTTTGACTTTTTTTAAATGGACGGGTTTGAATATCTAGTAGTGAAGGTATCCCTAAATGTTTTGTTTTAAGAGTTGGGGGTTCTGGATCAACATCCCAATCACTTTTTTCTGTGACCCAGATTGATTTTTTAGTTGTCTCGTTATTTAATGTATCATTAGAAGTATTATTTTCGAGGTGATGTTCGAGTGTTGAGACGTTAGATTTACGGGAGATAGAGGGGGGTATTAAATGTTTGGAATCCTTATGGATTTTAATGGCCACAGCCCAAGAAACTTTTTTTGTCTGGGTAATTTTAGTTATTTCTACAGCTTTTGTGTAGGCAGAGCATCCCCTATACCTAGTAGTGTGTGGTCCTCCACAGTTAGAACAGCAATAGCTTGTGGAGGAGCAGTCTCCAGTGTGGTGGGCTTGGGCACATTTGGCGCAGGATAAAGTTCCTTTGCATTTATTTATTTTGTGCCCAAAGCCCTGACACTGGAAACATCTAATTGGGGGGGAGACAAATTCCTCCACTTCAAAAGAGGTAAAAGTTTTGTATATTTTAAGTATTTTTGGGAGTGTATCCCCACCGACGACGACCTTTACTGCCCCTGTATTTAATCCGAATTTGTTTTTTAAGATGGTGAGGGAGATGAAATGTGGAGTTTTATTGTTTTCGTCCACGAATTCCTTTTTTAATTCATCCATGTCCGTGTCAAGTGGCACATGGTGGATGACTCCTTCTCTAGTATTAGATGAAGGGATGCTTATTGATATTTCTATATCTCCTAAGAAGAGGGGAGTATTATTCAGAATGAGGGATTTGGCTTCGGCCGAAGTTGTTTCTATTAAGAGGTCACCAGATTTTAGTGGGACTACTCTTTTGATTTTGTTTGGAAAGTTGGTTGATATGAGTCCTGAAAGTTTAATTAGAGATATTGTTTTAGTGATTGCTTGTCCCTCCTTTGATTTAAATAAAAGTTTATGGTCCCAATTGTTGTGAAGAATATGATGGTCGTCGCTGGCGGAGAGGGCATCGCCCAGTACTTTTTTGTAGCTATTTGACATATTGTTTTGTTATTATTAAGATAATTTAGAAAAAACAAAAAATAGAGAGTGATTTTCAAAGTAGAGATACTCTGACTAAGTAATTGAAGTGATCACACGCTATATTTATAGCGGCTTTACACGTTTTATAGTTTTAAATTGAATATAAATGTACAACACACTGTACCACGGCAGAATATAAAGTAAATGTACAACACACTGTACCACGTCAAATGTATTTGATGTAAAAAAAAAGTTATAAAAGAAATAACACTATTAAAACACTATAAGACTTTATAGGGCTAGTGCAGTACCATATAGTACAGTGTAGTGTAGTGCAACTAGCCTATATGTGTACGCTTTAAATGTCAGCGTATCTGTCCAACCTATGCACTCAATATCATATCTATATTTAGAAAAAAGTTCACAATCTACCCTAAATGTCAACGTATCTTGATCAGCTGATGTCCTTATTTTTATCTAAACGGTTCCACACGCCTTGTATAATTTTAATATGAAAGGTCTATAGCCGGAAATGATGTGAAACGTATATATAACGTTTCCAATTTATGTAATGGATAATTTCAAAGATCTTCGTTGATAACAAAGCTTCTATTTATAAAAGTCAGAAAATGTCTAAAGATATATTGTATATATTCATACAATGACTAAACAGCTGTATTAACTTCTTTTAATAGATATAAACTTATAACTAAACTGTTCCACAGACGCCTTGTTTAACTTTAATATGAAAGGTCTATAGCCGGAAATGAATTGAAACGTATGTAGAACGTTTTCAAATAGTGTAATGTATAGTTTCGAAAATCTTCTATGATAGCAAAGCTTCTAGTTGTAAGAGTCTGAAAATTTCTAAAGATATATTGTCTATACTCTACACACTATCAAAATTAACTATATTAACACGATGTTAACACAATGTATTAACAAGATGTATCCGTATTTGTACATGTTTCTTCATAACTAGCTTTGTATACATTTTCAGTTTTTCAAATCCGAACTGCTAAATGTAAACCAATCCACACCTAGACTTGAGTTAGAGGCAATTTGTAGGGTTTGCAGGTTTTTATTCTGAGCTGCCATATACAACATATAATGCCAGATGGATAATGGATGGTCAGTTACCCCTAAGTTCCCCAACATCTGTTTAGCGTTATCTAGACATTTTATGTCTGAAAGGTGTGGAGACTGGCAGCAATTATAAAGGAATCAGGACAACTGAAATGGACGTGCTACAAAACAAACAGAGTATGGTCCCATCTTGTTGGTTGATCCAACATCGGGATGTACCATACTCTATCTACAGTAATACTTATATATGACTGAATTAGTATATTAAAATATTCTTTTAATATTGACAAAGATATGTCTTGCCTCTTTTAACATGACTCATGCAATTGATGAATGAAACTGTGCCCTACAGTAAGTAAAGTGGTACTGTGGCAAGTCTATATTCCTGCAAGCGTTCTCAGTGACTTAATGATCAGCTCCAAGGTAATGGGGGATCATCTGTTAATTAGGAAATTATGAATCTACATATTAGGTCTGGTTAATTAAACATTCATTACGGTATTATCACAATGCTGAATTGAACATTTGGATAAAATGTCAAATGATATACATCTTCATTGTTACAAGTCAATATAATTTATTTCTACAAATCTACTAAATATTTAATTTAAATAACTGCATCTCACTAAAAATTTATTCTTTCTAACTATTATCAATTGTAATGTCATAAACAGAATCCCAAAATGTGACAATGAAATAAGTTTTATATTAATTTAATTTTAATTGCAGACTTATTTTTATATTATAATTTATAAATATCTAGTGTTTAAATATTTTGATTCATATGGATGTGTGGAAGTCATAGAACAAATACACTGAATGTTGTTTAACGGCTCAGCCATCAACACAGTATATGTTATTTGGAGCCGCCCCAGAGAGAGGGGAAGGATACGTAGGAATCCGGGAACCTGCCCTACTCGTATTATCGAATAGATTCCTATGGTTCTTTAACGTGCTCGGAGGATAGACCGATACACGGGACCGCCCGGTTTACGTCCCCATCATAGAACAAATAATAATTAGCATTACATCTGCTAGTTTCATTTTCCAGTATTATTTTCAACGTAATTTGTTAAAGCGCAAACTTGTTTTATCAGGGAGTAAGTATACATACTCCCTGGTTTTATCGAGAAAATTCTAAGTCCACTTTTTCCATTGATTTCCATCCCCCAAAATGTTTGCTATTTTTCATGCTATTTTCCATCTTTTATTTTCACCAACTTTCCATGGCATTTTTCATTTTACCATGGAAATCCATGGCAATGTTTCCTGATGTCAGATAAAATCCATGGAAAAATGGTACGTTGTTCAAATTTTCATAGATTTTTTTTAAGATTTCACAGAAATCTTTGAAAATTCCATACAATTCCATTCCAACTTCCAGAGAATTCTATGGATTTCCATGGAAACTGCTTCATCTAGAGATATGTGTTGAAAATGACGTAAAACATCATACAAACAAACAAATACTTTGTCACATAAATGACTAAATCCACAATTAAATATATATATTCATTTGTCTTAGTGACTATGTATTATGCATCATGTTAATTTGGCTTAGATTTCAGCATGAAGATAATAAAACGCTCAAAGTGCTAAAGTAATGCCACATCTGTTTTTATTCTCAAGTGCAATGTTACACTAATACTGTATTCTTACATGAATATAAGTTTAATGCAACACAAATGCTGTACTCTTACATAAAGAGAAGTCTAATGAAACACTAATTCTGTACTCCGACTTAAGGTATAAAGTCTAATGCAACACTAATTCTGTACTTTTACACAAGGAGAAGTCTAATGTAACACTAATGCTATACTCCAACTTAATGTTTAAGACTAATGAAACACTATCAAATTATCTTTACCATTTTCTAAGTTAATGAAACATCAATAAAACATTTTTCTAAAAAGTAAAGAATTGATGTTTCATTAAATGTGATACTAATAAAACACTCTAACAAAATACTAAAGAGTGTTTTGTTAGTATTTTATTAATGCAGGATTAGTATTTTGTTAATATTTTTTTTCATATGGGATCTTGTTGTCTGCATAGATCGGTATGTCAATATATTTAGACATGCTCTGGGTGGGCCAAGCCGCCGCGGAGGGATATTTACTTAAAAACGTCACGCGCAAAAACGTAAACAAACTGCGTTTTGAGCAGATTTTAGGATGGCGGTCAAAATGACTCCAGTGATGTTAATTGTATTCAGCTGACAATGTACAAAGATGACACAAATAAACATAGATCGGTATGTGCAAAATACTTAGATGCGTTAGTAATGTAACTTTGAAAATTCCCTATATATTACCGTCTTAAATCCTACATTATATCCATATCTGATGTCAAATAAAACTATGATTTAAAAGAAAAAAGGTAGACTTGAAGTCAAAACTTGGCCAGCCAATATCCTTAAATCGTTTTCTTTTTCGTAGGCGTGCTTCATGGCGAAACTGGGTATTTCAGTGATCACATTTAACGCATGACATCGAAGTCCAGTGTGTAGTGGTTGGAGTGTCTGCCTTTCACTTGGGAGGTCGTGGGTTTAATCACCAGTCGCGTCATAACAAAGATTAAAAAAATGGTAGCAGGCACTTGTAACCCTTGCATGACGACAAATAACGCAAGTGCTACGCCTGTTTAGTCCCTTGTCAGTATCCCCTAGATATTTTCGTGCATTTGCCTTAAACACATGCGATGACACGTTCTTCTGTGTGTAAACATGTTATTCTCAAAATCTGAATAATTAACACATTTAAACAAATGACACAACTAAATAATTCAGACTATCCATCGGATAACTCGGTCGAAAGGGAAAACATAAGCTTCTCAAGTATTTATAATCATTTCTGTGCTTTAACTACCACTATTGTCTTCACAGGGAATGTTTTTTGTTTTTGTGTTTTTTTAAATCCATTTGCAAAGACAGTCAGCTTCCCGTAATTTGGAAACATGCTGTGGCAGAACGTTAAATTACGATCGAAATAGATTATTGCAATATTTACAAATCAATGGTTCTACTTTAGAGTAGTAAAATCTTTGAAAATCTAATGATCGGCGCATTACGTTGTTTTTATCTATATTTGCATTGCCTTAGTTAAGTAGATTTGTAGTTAGTTAGGAGCCTTAAATGGAATGAAATACTCTGTATTATTGAGAGTTCTAAACAATTTGGAAAAGGCTAAAGTAATTATCAGAATCGGAGATCATTTGAAGGTTCTGTTTTTAAACAGATATGGTACCCGCCACTTTGAGAGCTATGACATCACAGTTTTAAATTACCATGATATGGAATATGAATATAAATTTACTGATTTATAGTGAAAAAAAGTACAACAACTGTATGGAAATATGTATACTTAATGGTAACAATGCTTTATATGACCAGTAAAGAATTTTGTATTCATTTTCAGTGATCTTCTTTGCTTTAAATGGTATTGATCTATATTCCATATATGGTAAAAATAAGTATAAAGTCGAACAGGAAATGCAGCTTTTAAAGAACAGATTAAACCCCAAAATAAGCAAAACGATAAACATGAATGACAATGTTAATAAGGAATAAAGGCATAAGACGTCACAAATCAAAACGGGTTGACAATAGGGCTACCGCTTTGGAACGGTCAGTATCAAATAAGGCCGCTGGGGGTTTAAATCAGATTCTAGGATACACCAAACCTCACATTTACCATACTGACCAATAAAATGGGACAGTGTGAATAAAGAAATCCCCGCCATGAACTATATTTGAAACTATAACGTCATAGTTCTAAAAATGGCGCCTCCCAATAGTTTTAGAACGACCTTTAAATGGTCATATCTCTTTTGTTTATCGTCCGATTTTGATAATTCTTTCACCCTTTTCCAAATTTTTTAGAACTATCACTAATTGGGCTGTTTTACATGCCCTTTAGCAATGATATGAAGCATGATTCTTAGAATCATAGCCAATGCTTATCCATAAAATGACGGAGGCTCTTCCGATTGTAACATATTATGTGTCGGAACGTTTTCCTGCGAAATACACGGAAATATTCTTGACAGTAACTAACAGTCTGCATCGACCATACATATATAAAACACGTATTTATTTGTTTTAAAAGCGCATCAACATATATTACTGTTTAGTTGTTCGCTATGTACCTCTTTTAAATAGATGCGTTCCATCTTTCAATCTTTCAAGTTACAACATACGATGCGTAGAAATATTCCATCTATTTAGAGCATTGCGGACGTTGCCAGGCAATCTTGAAGTTTTTATTATTCGATTTAATTAGTCAGTATCATGTTTACTTTAAACATGCTTGCATATAATTAAATTAAAAGTTGAGCTGCCATATTTACTTCATTTTTTTTACCATATGTTTGAATATATCATTGGTGCAATGTAATCAATAGTAATCAATGTAATATGCAAAAACAAATTGATTTATACTAGTCTCCTAACTAATATCAATGATAGAACAAATTCAAGTTATGTGAAAAAATTAACTGGACCCGGCAAGTTTAAAAAAAAAGAAGCAAAATTGCCGTGTGTCTCTTTAACCCTCAAAGACCAATTATGCCAATTTACAAACATTTGGTAAAGGTAGTGTGTCAAATGTGATTGTTTGTTACATTATAGTATTCAGAATTATACTTACAGTTTGAGTTTAAAGGTGATATCTGAATTAGTTCAAAAGATACAATCGCTACACCACTGACTCATTGTAGCATGTTACACGTAATATTTATAGCATAATTTTTCGAGTATATGCGATTTATACTCCTTTTCGAGTGCCGCAGGCCCGAGAGTGCAGTATAAATCGCTTACGAGAAATATATGCTATAAATATTTTATACCAGAGCCATTTATCTAACTACGCATGTGCAAGACGTTTTAGGACGTAGAAGGTTTCAGTAAAAATAACAGCTCGATCCAATCAAGAAATAGCATTATCACGTGGCATGAGCATGACCCATGTTTTGATTATTGCAGCCTATCGCCTTTGTATATTATTGGGCAAATGCAATGCAAGGAGTGCTGTTTTGGTAATGGTTAAGTCGTTTTGATTGACAGGTTGTGTGTAAATTACATCTGCACGGCTGAAATATACCGGCATTTATAGCACGGTTTAGGCTCAGACCTTCAGGTTTATGAATATTATATCATAAGCAAGAAAAAAGGAAAACCATTAGAGCTATGGTACAAGTATAGGATAGAGCATGAGTTATGCATAGTGTGTATTTAGGCTATTGTGGTATAATAATTATTGTACCACAGCTCTAATGGTTGCTTATTGTACCATAACTCTAATGGTTTTCCTTTGTTCTTGCTTATGATATAAACCGTGCTTTAAATGCCGGTATATTTCAGCCGTGCTATAGATGACAGATTCGGCAGTTATACCATGGTCTACTCATTTTTACACGTGCGTAGTTGCAATGTTTACACACAACCTGTCAATCAAAATGTCAATTACCGACATTGAATGGCTATGGTAAAAAACATCTACCCAATTTTATTTTTTAAAGGGCGTTCTGTTGCGAGTTAAACACGACTAAACAGCACTCCTTGACATGGCCTCGGTGTGCTCGGCGTAGCTACGGGCTTGCTTCGTGAAACTATATGTATCGATCTAATTACAGAACGATCGTTGCTGGTATCTTCGAGAACTGTATGTATTAGTCTACTAAACCGATCATTGAAGATATCTTTATGAAACTATATGTATCGATCGAACTACATAACAGATCGAGGTATCTTCATGGAACCATATGTATCGATATAATTGCTAAACGGACCAAGGTAGGTCTTTCATCAGATCTAGTAATTGAGCAAGTGCTTAAGAGAAGTATTAATATATGTCGTAGTCAAACCAGAGGTAGGGGTAATTTTGAAAGTCAAAGGACTGCTTGATGACCTTAAATCCTAAGGTAAATGTAAATCGTTTTATGCTTGATTTCACTGGTGCTTCCAAATACATTGCACATGAGCAACATGTCTCTAGAGAGTACAGAAGACCACTTTTGCAAGAGACTTCAGCGACAAATACAACTTGTGCAATTTTAACATGCAACAAAGCTACTAGTTTTACGTCAGGTGAAGTTGTTGTCGAAGCAGATAATGCGCATACGTTGGATGTGCTGCCATCAAATATATGATAAGAAAATCTACTGTGCATTTCAGGTTGCCTAGACGTGGAATATGAATCGAGATTCTTTTTTATTACTTTCTATATGTTTTCGTACATGATATGATTAAATAGAATGAAAACGGACGCTCCTGAATCTGTTTGCGATCTTCGCCATCCTCCAAGGTTCGCAAAGCCAAAAATTCATTATGACCCCATTGTTTACATGTAATTTTATTGACAGCCGATAACCAAAATGGCGAAAGCGGAACATTCCATTTTTCTAGGGTAGAGTGACTTAAAAAATCATTTGACCAATAGTGGTGTAAATAATAAAATACAATATAGCAGTATACTATTTACCTACCTTTTATTTGCTAGATATAATGTTTTTCATTCCAAAATAAAAGATAAGTATGATCGATTGCTGGAGGTGCTGAACATTAAACAACAACACCAACCTGCATAACCTACGTTTACTTGGTACATACGAACCCTAGAAACAGACATGCGCAAACGACAATTTCTAAAAATATTTTTTACAATGTAAACAAGGATGTCAAAATGAAATTTAGGCTTTGTGAAGCATAACAGATGGATATGACAAGATTGTAAACAAATCCAGGAGCGTCTATTTTCATTCTATCTAACTATATCTGGTATGAAAACATATAGCAAATAATAAAAAAAAATCTCGATTCATATTTGATTTCCAGGCACCCTGAAATGCACAGTAGTTCTGAAATGTATTTTTAAAGAAAATATCAGGCCATAACACTGAAAACAAAACCAACTATTCGAATTAACGATGTCACTATCAACGTAGATCCTCAACTTCTGTTTTAAAGGCTTACCAAACCTGCAAGAGATATGACTGTGAAGAAGGAACCATCAAGTTGCATGCGTTGTGTACACATCCTCCTACTCTTATGAGAGAAGCAATAAACTAGCTCTTTCAGACTAACTAAACAACAAAAACACAGGATTATGTTTACATACATATTGAAACGGATCAATCGTTGTGTTTGATGGGTTCACAAACGAACCCAATACAAAATACACAGCTCATTAAGAAGAACATCTGCGAAAATAGGGAGAATATTTGATGTTACATATCAGTGTAAATGAAGAAACCTCTTTTCTTCAAATACAGAAAATAATCTCAAAACTCATAAGTATGTTGAGAGAACGACTGGTCGAAAACGGAATCCAAACAATCCATGCACATGATGATGCAGATGGCTTGATTGTTAAAACAGCAGTGGACTCTTCTGTTTTCAAATATACTTTTGTAGTCGGAGAAAACTCTGATCTTCATGTGTTTCTTATTTACCACACACAATTGAATAACTAGAACGTTTTATCTAATACCAGAATCCACGCAAAATATAAAAATGAAACAGTTTGGGAAATCAGCAATAGCCAACCAAGTCTGGGTGCCAATGTCTGTAAACACATTTTGTTCATCTATGCAAGTTTAGGCCCTACTAATTTCAAGGACTTTTGTTATTGAAAAAATAGTATAAGAACTATAGGTAATTCCGTCTGAATACAGAAGCTTTCAATGGAGAGACAATTGAAAAGAGGGACATAGCTGAGACTGAAAAAAGTATTTGCTACCTTTACAGTGGGTAAAAACTAAAGCAGGTAAAAAAAAAACGAACAGGAAATGTACCTTTCACAGAACACAGTCAACCAAAAATAAAAAAAAGAGTATCGATCATCCAGACCTCTCGCGAGACTTTTCTAAAGAAAGTCCATACGCTAGCGCTCGCAGTCAGCTTGCGTGTGTCTGGATGATAGAGACTAAAAAAAAGCTGCTTTAAAACAAACAACAATTACAAATGACTTGTTAATAAGCAAGGCATGTGACATCAAAAACACAAACGGGTTGACAATATGGTTACCACATTGGAATGGTTAGTGACAAAAAGACCGTTAGGGGTTTAAACCAGGTTCCAGGTCTAGGGTGCACCAAACTTCACTCTTACCCAATTGTCATCCCAATAAAATGGGACAGTGTAAATAGAGATACACCGCCAGCTTATATTATCTAACAAAAATGACAGCCTTACTAGGCAACATAAATATAACACATAGATGATCATGCATATATGAATATCAAAAATCCTAAAAAACATCAAAGCGTATACTCAATGACTTGGCACTCAGACTGAGTAAGCCATTTCAGAAAGTGGCCTTTCGCCTTAAATATGTCGGGCCTGAAAGTTTAAACCCCAACATCTGAAGCAGCTTCCCACTCCAGCCTGATTCAGAGCCAAGTTTGGAAAGGACATTAACACTTTACACTAAAGAAAGATACACATATCGGACAGGGAAAGCAGCATTCAAGGACGACAGTCAACCACAAAACACAAAAACAAAAACGCAAACAGACAAACGAGAAGGCAGAACTAATAAACAAATGCAAACGACATCTCAAACACAAAAGGGTTAACAATAGGGCTACCGCCTTGGAACGGTCAGCGGCAACAAAGGCCACTGGGGGTTTAAACCGGTTCTAGGGTGCACTAAACCTCACACTTACCCTACTGTCATCCCAGTAAAACAGGACAGTGTAAATAAAGAAATCCCCGCCATGATCTAATATCTAACCAACAAGGCAGCATCAATAGGCAATATAAGTAATACACAAATATGCTCGTGTAAATATAATATAAAAACAACGTTAGCCTTGAAAGCCACAATGAAGGTCGATGGGGCTATACAGTAAAATAAGTAACATGATTGCAATTTACAAAGTACAAAACCACTTGCACCGAACACATTACTCAAGGTAGTTTATTGTTAGTGTATAGCGGACTGTAAAACAGGAAAATGCACATGCAAAAAGCATGGCCTTCAGTGTTTATGTAAGTTGGCACATTTAAAGGGTGTAGGTTGTTTGAATTCTCCACATGTAGAAAGCGATGATGTATAATTATAGTTATGTAGAATTATAGTTCAAGTGATGTAGCACCGTTAACTAGGCAATTAGCTTTTAAGAAACATACCGTATTACTTATATGTGTTACTTATATGGAAAAACGTGCGTGGGGTAATTTAACATAATTGTTTAGGAAAAACATAAAATAATATTTTGTGCATTAATAACTGAAAGCATCATACATATTTAATAACTAGTTCATTTGACACATTTTAGTTTATTTTAGTCGCAAATAGCTTTGTAAAATAAAGCGGTGATCTGTATGATACGAAATATATATTATTTGGTGTATCTGTGCGCTGGTTTTGCGCATCATTTTTACGGTCCATATTTGTATTCGGTATATCTGATGTTTTGTGGATTCCAAAATAGTTTTACGATATTACTTTTACATTTTTGTCCGAGTTATTCCTCTATTTTTGATAGAGTTACTGGACGAATCACACTTTTCTAGTTTTATGCGAGTCTTTTAACACTTATGTTATACTGTTTACTTAACGCATGAGTAATATTCCTTCCTCCTGTTTCTCAGTTTTTACTATTTTCCACTCCACTCTGTCGTTAGAGTGTTAATATTATTGAGGAATAGCCTTACTTTGATGCTTTTTATATATATTATTAATAAAGCCTTTGTATGTAGTAAACATATACAAAATATAGAAGCAGGTTTTTCATGTTGGCAACATGATTCGTGTTTTAGTTTTACTTTTGTTGTAAAAACAATAAATTATCAACAAAGTGGTGTATTTAATATAGCTAAATGTTAACTTGTTTTATATCTATTGATGAGTGTTTAGTAATATACAGCTTTACCCTGGATAATTTTCAATATATACAGGATAATTGTTGGAGTGACCGTAGGATTTATTTTCATCGAGAAGTTAACAACTTATATTTTCACGAATGCGTTATTCTATATTCACGGTAAAATAGAAAATATTAGTAGTATTATATACTCACACCCCAAAACTGAGGCTGAATGTGTTTTTTTTCGAAGTCGTCAACGTATGGTAAGATTTATATTTTTAACTCGCCATAACTTTTGAACCAACTTCAATGAACTATGACTCATTATCTTAAGTAAGTGATTTTCAATCCAATGATATAAAGCGCACCACCCCACGCACCCACCCTCCTAACCCGCTACAGGAGAGAGAGAGAGAGAGAGAGAGAGAGGGTTAGAGAGAAGAAGAAATTGAGTTGTAATATATGTATATATAAATACAAGGCTGGAAGCTAATTTCACACTCGTTTTTTTCTGAATTTTTTTTTACCTCTTTAAGGTTCCTCTCAACTGCCCAAAATGAAAAAAAGGTAAAATTTAGTTTTATATGTGATTTTGTTGGACATTGTGCATGTTTTGCATATCATTTTAAGCGTCTTTGAACCAATATTTTGAAAATAATAATATTTTTGCACAATTTTGTTATTATTATTAGTATTTTGTAAAAATATAACCGTAATTTGGGCATCAAACGACGGAATCTCAAGTTACTTCGAAATGAGAAATAAATGAAAATTCATAATGAAAATAATTATGTTTTGATATACTGAAGGCTGTGCCAAGCCGAAAATCCCATGCCAACTAATATAACGTTACGTATTTTGACCTCGAAAGTGACCTCGTGTTGAACTGCATGTCGCCATTTTTTGCCCAAGACAGTGGTAATGCATATTAACCAAATACACGCGTTTAAGTGAAGTTTCTAGTAAAAGATGAACATGCAATATATCATCCTTGTTATGTCTAACCATCTTCTTTGATCGGACATAAGATGTCGCTTTATTTATAGGTTCGCCGACGTTTGTTTACAATAATTTTCTGGCTTCACTCTGTTTTTGGCGAAATTGTATTCTTACGCCAGAAATAGTCTTCTCAAACTCATCGAGTAAGATGGGGAGTTTTTTTTCAAATTTAATAAAGTTTTCTATTTCCGTGTTTATTTTAGATCATAGGCATCCTAATTTTGTATAAATATTACAAAGTTACTATATCCTTTAATATTTTCACATTTACGACGTGCACCTGCAACGTGGGACCTACTTTTTTGGTTATAATTTCCGGTGTATGTTATTTGACACTTCCGAAATTGCGAAACGGATGATAAATTGCAATATTCTTCTGATTATGGACGATTTTTATACAGCATTTGACAAAACAATGTAGCTATATGATTGTTTCACCTAGCTAAAGTTGCTTGCTTATGCGATCGCCTCCCGATCAGCATGAAACATTCATAAAACCGTACTCATATCCAGCTGTCAAACCTCCATAATAGCCCATGCACTTGAAGATATAAATGACAATGGTAAAAATAGGCCCAAATTGTAAATATTTTTGAAAATATAGATGTTTTATTTTATAGGTGTTTTATTTTTTTTATAAATTATGGGTATTGTGACATTAAGTTTTGAAAAAATTCAATAGGCACTGCCTGAGGTAGACATTGAAGTTGACTTCTTCATAATTATTTTTTCCAAAGCCGTAAAATAAAAAGAACTTGAGATTCCGTCGTATGGTGCCCAAATTACGGTTCTATTTTTACAAAATATTAATAATGATAACAAAAAATTGTGCAAATTCTTGGTTCGAAGTCTCTTAAAATGATATGCAAAACATGCACAAACTCCAACAAAATCACATATAAAACGAAATTTACTTTTTTTTCATTTTGGGCAGTTGAGAGGAACCTTAATAGTCCATGCGTAAATGTCACTCAGCGATTGGATCAGGTATATATTTTTCTTCGTTTCTGCAACATTAGTTCATCAAAATATGGTTTATTGACTTGGAAATCCATCAACAATTACAAAAAATCCAAGACAAGAAGGAGGTCTGCACAAAAAAGACAACATTTACGAATCCGTCACGCGACACTCACGCGACAGTTACCGGGGGCATTGCATCTAATTTAAATTTCCCGTTGTTCTCGTAGTTTGTTTACATTTACAGGTCAAGGTCACATTTTATAAGTTGTAACGAAATAAAACAATATTGATATGAAAGTGTTGTAAGAGATTTATTTAACATTCAGCTTTTATGAACAATTATAGTTTATGTACAAAACATTTTTCGTAAAAGTATAGCGGTATTTATATCATGCGTGTAAGCGAAGCATTTTGATTCACCACATCAAACGGATATCTGACTGAGTGAATATCAAAGCACAAGGAATACCATGAGATCAACATGTTTTGTAGTATATTGATTTAGATCGTTCACATTCACAGACATGCATGTAGTAATAGCCTCATTAACTGATGCCAAGGACACCCACATGACGTAGTGCTAATTTAAATTTCTGTAATCAGGTAATTCTAACCAAATAACATGATTGACTGGCAGTAACACCCACATTCTTAGTGCTACTCTCAATTTCTTCAGTTAGTTTATACTAACCAAATAACAGTACTGGTGTATTAATATTATATGCTATAATCTATAGCATGTACACCGTTCCTAAACCTGCTGACGACGAGGTATATATATATATATATATATATATATAAAACTGACATATTTTGAGAATCCAAACTCAATAGACACAATATAAACGGTTTTAACCAGCCAGGCCAAACCCTAAAACTGCAACGTTGCATTAAGAGCATACGCATATTCAATCGCGAGTGTTTTAAGAACCCGTGAAAAATGCTATACTTTCTCAGGCAGTTCATACTCTTGGTATTTGTTCAAACCTTTACCACTTGGACTATAATGCTTCTTACGCTATCAGGTGACATTTATCCTAATCCAGGACGAGGTCCTGGCATGATAAATACGTCATCCAGCTCAAACTCTACTAACGATAATTCGTTTTCGTTCATTTTCGAAATGTTACACTTTTCACAGAACCTATCTGTTGTTCATTAAAACGTTCAGAGTATTTTCCACAAGTTAGACATCCTAAAAACAGAACTATTTCGTTTTGATATTTTTAACATTTTCTGAAACCTGGCTAAATGAGTCGATTGATACAGAGGAACTTATATTTCCGTCCTTTCACACACCTGAACGCAGGGATCGGATAGGGGATAGCCATGGCGGAGTCTTAGTTTATATCAAAGAATCTTTGTACTTTATTCGTAGAAAAGATTTGGAACTAAACCGCTTAGAGTATATATGGATTGAGATTACACTTAATAACAAACGTATACTCATAGGCGTATTCTATAGACAACCTAACTCTGATGCGATTTACAGTAATACAATAGAAGACTCAATAAATCTTGCCGTCGATACAGGCATAACAAAAATAATCATTACCGGTGAATGTACTCCCAAACTAGTTCGCGAAAAATTGAATCGCTTTGTCAACAATTCAGTTTCAACCAAACAATTAATGAACCAACACATTTCACTGAAAATTCATCCTCCCTTATAGATATATTATTAGTTTCTGATAACGATATTTTGCAAACTAGTGGTGTAGCTGAACCATTTCTTAATCAAGATCAACGGTATCACTGTCCTATCTATGGTATTTTTAAGTTTAGAAAACAGAAATTTAAATCGTATACTCGAGGTGTTCGACTTTATGATCAGGGGGACTACGATCAGCTACGGGAAATGATTGGTTCACTAGACTGGAGAGCATTAGCAAATGAGGACATTAACATTTATGCTAAACAGGTATCTGATAAAATCCTGGAATCAAGTGACTCATGTATTCTGAACAGAAATATCAAAATAAGGCCGTATGAGCCACCATGGATTAATAATACTATTAAACGACAAATACGTTCAAGGAAACGTGCTTACAAAAAAGCCAAACGCACTAACTCTTTAGTTAATTGGGATCAATTTAAACGAATTCGAAATGAAACAGTGGCCCTAATCCGCAAGTCTAAACAGTCTTATTATCACACTCTCTCAGAAAATTTAACGTCGGGATCAGTTTCTTCTAAAGACTGGTGGAAAACTCTAGAAACCTTTATCAAACCAAACTTTAAACAATCGATAATTCTTGAAGTTCATGAAGTACTGAAAATACTTCCCAAGGGAAAAGCCGCTGGCCCAGATGAAATAAACAATCGCGTTCTTCGCGTAATAACCAAAGAAATTTCCCAACCTCTGTGTGACCTCTTTAACAAATGCTTAACCACTGGTCAGGTTCCTTCTACATGGAAAGAAGCATTTGTGTGTGCTGTTTTCAAAAGGAGTGACCCGTTACAAGTACATAACTACAGACTTATATCTCTCCTAAGTGCAATCGAATTTGAAAGGCTTCTTTTCAAATACATATTTAAGTTCCTTCGTGATAATAATTTCCTATCTGCTTTCCAATCAGGCTTTATGCCAGATGACTCCACTATTAACCAACTTACGTTTCTGTATAATTTATTTTGGCAAGCGTTAGATGATGGCAAATAAATTCGTGTTATTTGTTTGTCATAAGTAACGCATTCGACCGTGTTTGGCACAATGCGCTTCTTCTAAATCTAAAGGCGGCCGGCATATCCGATGACCTTCTTAAGGTGCTTGCTGATTACATGAGTAACAGGCGTCAACGCGTTGTCATTCCAGGAACAAAATCCAGCTGGAACACTATATATGTTGATGTCCCTCAAGGCTCGATTATAGGTCCCTTACTTTTTCTTGTTTTCATAAATGACATCGTTTCTGAGATAAACTCCAACATTAGGCTATTTACAGATAATACAAGCTTGTATATGATCATTGAAAATAATAACGAAATTGATAACACTGCTGCTACTTTAAATGGCGATATTGCAAAACTTACAGAATGGTCAAGCACATGGCTGGTTACGTTCAATCCCTCATAGACGGAGACCCTGCTCATATCGCGGAAACGAAACAAACTTTTTCACCCTCCTCAAATAATGTTAAATCAACATATTACTGAAGTTCAAACCCACAAACATCTGGGTGTCTATCTTTCAAACGACTGTAGTTGGCACTCGCATATAGATTATACTAAGAAAAAAGCCTGGTCTAGAATAAACATAATGAGAAGACTTAAACATCGCCTTAGTAGGAAATCTTTGGAAGTTGTGTACCTTTCGTTTATTAGACCGCTCTTAGAGTATGCAGATGTCCTCTGGGATAACTGCACCAATTTAGATAAACTTGAACTTGACAGAATACAAAATGAAGCGGCACGTATAGTAACCGGAACTACTAAATTAATATCTCTACAGTCTCTCTATACTGAAGCAGGGTGGGAATCACTTCAGACCCGTAGATCTAAACACAAACTCGTGCATGTTTATAAAATTGTCCATAACTTAACGCCACCCTATCTCTCTGCCTTAGTTCCTCCTCTAGTTAGCATGACCTCAAATTATAGCCTAAGAAACGCCAACGACTTCCAGGTACTTGCTTTTCGTACCAATCTGTACGGTAACTCATTCATTCCCTCTGTCAATGGAATAAGTTGCCTATGAACACACGCAATGCAGTTTCAGTTGTTTCTTTCAAGCACCATTTAAACCAGGATGTTGTCCAAATTCCTAAATATTACTATCTAGGAAACAGACGCGAACAAAGTATCCATGCTCGCCTACGTACTAAGTGTAGTTCTCTAAATCACCATCTGTTTCTCAAAAACATAGTTGACTCGCCATTATGTACGTGTATATAAAACAGTCAACACTTCTTCTTATTTTACCTTGTTTACAACCATATACGCGCTGATCTCTTAAACTCTATTTCACCGCTATGCACAGTATCGCTAAACAATATACTATTTGGATTACCAACGCTGTCTTACGAAATGAATGCATCAATCGTTGAAGCTGTCCATAAGTATATTTTAGCAAGCAACAGATTCTAATTTACATTTAGGGAGTATTTTAGAGAGACTGGATTCATTGTCAAACTCGATGTGTGGCCCAGTCGATCCTCGCAACATGAGGGGTAGTGTCCAGTGTGTCCAATTGTCCAAACCATTTTTGTTACTTATATACAATTAACTCACAAATTATTCTCTCTTTCTCTAGCATGTTTTTTAATTAGATTTTTCAAAAAACTCAATTTTTCTTCTGTCTTCTTTCTTTTTTTTCTTCTATATATATAATCATCTATAACTTTGTGTTGCACTGAAAACATATTTAAGTTATCCACAATGTAACTTGATATGAATGTAAATCATTGTCCCCATGGAGAGGATCTCTATAAGCATTTTGCTTTCGTTCCAATCCATTTACCTAGTGTATGATGCGTTATCTTTGAAATAAAATATGTTTAAACCAAATATACATTATTATATAACCTGAACATCTGGACAGAGTTTTGATACGGATTTGTAGTGTAATACTCGTATATTGCCTTAAACACATGCGATGACACGTTTTTCTATGTGTGAAAACTTGTTATTTTCAAAATCTGAATAATTAACACATTTAAACTAAATCATTAAGACTATCCCTCGGAAAACTCGGTCGAAAGGGAAAAAATAAGCTTCTCAAGTATTTATAATTATTTGAAGCATCCATTTCTTTGCCTTAATTACCACTATTGTCTTGACAGGGCATGTTTTTTTGCTTTTGTTTTTTTTAAATCCATTTGCAAAGACAGTCAGCTTCCTGTAATTTGGAAACCTGCTGTGACAGAACGTTAAAAGAGCCTTTAAATATTACGATCGAAATAGATTATTGCAATATTTGCAAATTAATGGTTTTACTTTAGAGTGTAGGTCAGTAATTATAGCTGAAAATAAATATCAAGGTCAAACAAATTCCAACAGAAAGTATTTTAGGATATTTAGAATCATTGACATGTAATGAGTTTCAGAAAAAAACTCCTCAAGATAAAGATGATGGGAAATGCTAAATTTTGGGGTATAAGTTGCGTTTTTAAGAGAAAATCTCCGGAAACTGGAATAATTTCATAAAAAATCATTTGAGCAAATAAGAATCATTTAATAGTGCGGGAATGCTCTTCCAAATGCATCACTATGTAAATCAAGGTTTTATAGAAGGATATGAGGTTAATAATATGAGATTTTGGGGCAAAACTTGGAAAAAATGAATGAAATCGTTGATTTATGTAATACTTTGGTGTTACTAGGCTATAAATGAAAAAAATACTAAATGATCTATGAAGAATTAGTTTCTTACTGATTTGCACAGAGAAAGGTACAGAGATGTGCCAGAAAAAAGTCCTTTTGAATACGATGATCTGAATTACTTTATTTTTGGGTCTAAAAATGTGTTTTTCATAAAAAAAAATTGCTGAAAACAGGAATCATTTTGTAATAAGATGTTTGAACATAAACTAATATAATGGAAGTGATAAAATGGTGCACAATTATATATACAAATGTTTCATTGTATCGTAAGTTAATGTGAAAGTTCACATTGTGAGAGTTTGGGGCAAAATGTTGAAAAAAATGAATAAAATCGTTGATTTCTGTAATACATTCGTAGTACAGTGGCCCGTTTTATGGAACATATTACAACGATTTTGCTCTTAAGAAGTCGAATTATTAAATTTATTGCTATAAAAAAGTTCATAAACATGTTTGTTTAACTATCTAATACATATATTGTTCATTCAATATTTACACCCTTAATTGTTTGCTTCAAATGCTTTTAAGAAAAATGATGGAAGGTATTTTATTTTGACTTGAAAATACAGCATATTATATTCAAAACCTTCTTCCAAACCCATCTTCATGTGAAACACGGAATCAGAGATCGATAAGACCAGGCGCATAGCATGCCATACTCATTTACTCACGTGAGTAAACTTTTAAAACGAAGGCTCAAAAAATAAAAACAAAAAAAAACGCAATAAAAATCATTATACCATAATTTTCAGTTCAGAAATGTTAAGGAATAATGGTATTTTCGACAGGATTTAAATCTTTCATCCTGACCCTAAAATGCATCAGCGTTTATTTTTTAAAACATTTCCGGCGGAGGCCCCCCGGATACCCACCAGCGCGAGGGGGACAACCCCCTCCCGCATCTACCCCCGTGAGTAATTGAGATTTTGGTCACGCTACCCCGCTGAAGACGCTAATTAAATTAAAACAATTGTCCTTCATCAAAAATCACTGAAAAAAATCTCAAGTAAGTATTTCAACAAATATAATTGAAGTGACATATGGTGTATAAAACGTACATTATGTTTGATAATATCAGAACTTAAAAGTGAATAAGATGCTCAAAGTGCGAGGTCAGAGTCAAAACGTGGAACAGAAATGGAGAAAAAACATCAATGTTTTTGCAATACAATCAAATTACTGGTATTAATAATGAAGTATGTATGAACTAAAAGAGACATTTTTAAAAAATACTCGGTCTACATTTGGAATCACACCTATGTGTTTCGATGAAAATCTTAACATTGTGTTATCCAGAAGTCAACGGGACAGAAACTAGTTCATTGTTGCTGTATTCTAAACAGTATGGCCGTTAGCCACATGTGTAAAATGTAAGATCTGCATTGCATGTTTGTTACTACAATAAAGATGAAGGTTATATCAGCGATTCCATGTAAAAAAAACATATATAGATCTATCGGCCAAATCACATTGTTAAACTGATGATAATTTTGAGTTTGACTTTTAATGGCTTTTGGAGGGAATCTGCTGGGGTCTAAAGCGTCGCCATATTTGTATGACATACCCAGTATGGATTCCTTCTACATAAATTCGAAATATGAGTCTATGGAATTTATCGAGGTGTTGCGAATGCTAAGAGATCATTTCTAACGGTTTCCCACAAGGCAATGAGCAACGATGTGTCAGTATCCAAGGGTATGATGAATGGAAATGGCTTTTTTTGCGAAACAATGCAATTTTCATCAACATTCGCTGAAAACCAGAATCGTTTTTAAAATCGTTTTAGCTTAAACAAAAAATACAATGATGTAACAAAATGTTTCACTATTCAATGTACATAATTATCACAAAGTTTTTCATTGTATTTGAAATTAAGAAGAATGCTCAAACCGTGATTTTCTTTGACGACTTGCTTAACAATTGCATAGAATCAACCTTTTCATACACAAAGTACTTGGTTATAAACTAAAAAAGTAATTTTCTTGTATCAGTTTGGCGCATTATAAGTGTTGCGCATGTGCACTACTGTGTCAGAAATAAGTCCACACACACACGAGGCTTTATGATTTGGGTGGAAAAAAAGCAAAATATACATGAACCGATTTTCAAAAATCATTTGAGCAGTATAAACAATATTTTGGGAGTTATGAAATTTTGCCTTATATATGTACTCGCCCAGTTACATTATTTCCAGATTGAATTAGATACTCACACTGCGGACATGTTGAAAAGAAGTATATTCAAACATTGATAATTTTTGTAATTGATAGGGATAGTGGACTAGAAGAGTTTCATGTGTCTAGATTAAAATATATTTTTACTTTTTTGTAATGGATAAAAGGATGCATGTTGGAATAATTAAATGTCCAAACCCCTGTGATGCTATGAACTGTTTTGATATGCGTATAACATAACATTTTCAATTGAGTAATTGAGTATATCAATAATATGCACGTCACAGATGCTATTTGTATTTGTAACCCTGAATGAAATGGGGTTAACAGTCATATTAGGTTATATTGGGAATGCAATTTCAGATGGAAATGCCATGAAGGGTGAAGGTTCCCATCAGACATGCCTCCGCAAAGGAGCGAACCCATGCGGGGCAGAGTATTTGAGATGTAGGATGAAGTTTCCCATCATGCATGCCTCGGGAGCGAGGGCCAAAGGCCTGGGGCTCTAAAGCCTGGCCATATCCACTGGGTTAGCGAGGCCTCTTGTTTGTAACCAAGCTCGTATACATATGTAAATATATGTATATAGCTTTTTACAGAGTGAGAGGCGTTTAGTCCAAAACACAAAGTTTATATTAACTTACAAAGTTATTTTGGAAAAATAATAATAGTGATGGATATGCATGTTTTACAAGTGTAGTAATATTAGTTCTACAGCTGAAAACACCAGTTGTGCAAAGTTTGTACCAAACATTTTCGTACAAGGGATGTCTGATGTTTCATTTGGAAAAATGCCTTAAGTTGAACCCCTGACGTAACGAGTCCACATGGCCATGCCATGGGTGGACAATATCTGGTAAAGAAATATCCATAGACTGGATGAAACTTCCACCAGCACCAAGAGCCATTCTTGAGTTAATTAAATGCAATTGCTCAGGAGACTGTTCTGGAAATCGGTGCTCATGCTTCAAAAACCGAATGCCCTGTACCGAAACATGTAGATGCCTACATAATTGTGAAAATTCTACAATTGTTGATTCTAACAGTGATTCAGAATCTGAATATGATGATAATTGACTGAAAGATGATTAACAACACATATTTATGGCTTATGCATAAGTCTTGATTTACAATGTGTTATTACTTTCAGGTAGGAGTAAAGTAAGAAATTTAGATCTGTAAAATTGTACAGAAACTATAATAAATGTAGAATAGCTCCTCCAATCCCAATTATTTGTTCAATTTCAAATGTTGTGTAAATTACTGTTTGGTTGAAGCTTGTAAAGTTTTCCTCACAATTATGGAATCAAAACAAATGTAATGCCTCGTTTTGTCAAGTTATACACACTATCGGTTTACTATAACAATTGGAACATTTAAGGAAAGAAAATCTCAATATTTGGGATTTTCTAAAATTGTATGCAAGATTGATTTTGTTATTACTTCCCTTTTATACATATTTTGTCTGAATATGTTATTTTATTTCATTACGTCTTTCTTATTTTGTTTATATTAGTATATTTTATTATATTCAAGTTAATTGATTAATAAAACATGACAGATAATGACAGAAAATAATTATATAATGTATTACACACTAACATATGCAAAATAGTTTTCAAATTACCTCCCCTTTTTGTATTAGTAGTGCAATTGATTTAAAAACCTGCATGAAATAGATTCAAGTGCATTTTATGCATTTTCAACCCAATATTACCGCTATTATGCGCTACAGTCATACATCAGAAAAAACAACGGCAGCCATCTTTGATCATCGTTACCATGGAAACGGACACGTCTAACAAAGTCTAACAAGTTGCAAAATATTGAAGACATTCTAAGCTTTCCAACGATACCAAAAAAACTTTGCCCCCTCTCGTGGGGACCTAACTCATTTTTTCAGGACTCAGGTTGTGTACTAATAGAGATGAATTTGGAAGAGCATTTCCGCACTGTTAGAAAATTCTAATTTACTCAAATGATTTTTTATAAAATTATTCCAGTTTCCGGAGATTTCCTCTTAAAAACGCAACTTTTACCCCAAAATTTAGCATTTCCCACCATCTTTATCTCGAGGAGTTTTTTTCTGAAACTCATTTCATGTCAGTGATTCTAAAAATCCTAAAATACTTTCTGTTGGAATTTGTTTGACCTTAAAACCTATAATTACTAGACTAGTAGTAAAATCTCGATAGTTTTGTAGTGAGTTAGGATCCTTAAAGGGAATGTAGAGACACAGCCAAATACTCTTTATTATTGGGAGTTCTAAAAAACTTGGAAAATGGTGAAATAATTATCAAAATCGGAGATATTATCTCTTGAAGGTTCTGTTTTCAAACAGATATGGAAGACGCCACTTTGAGAGCTATGACATCACAGTTTTAAATTATCATACTATGGAATATTAATATAAAGTTACAGATTTATAGTGAAAAAAGGTACAAAAACTGTATGAAAATATGTATACTTAATGGCAACAATGATTTATAAGATCAGTAAAGAATTGTGCATTCATTTGCAGTGAACTTCTTTGCTTTAAATGATATTTATCTATATTACATATATGGTAAAAATAAATATAAAGTCGAACAGGAAATGCAGCTTTTACAGAACACAGTTAACCCCAAAACACCCAAAACGTTGGAATGTTAATAAGGAATAAAGGCATAAGACGTCACAAACTCAAAACAGGTTGACAATAGGGCTACCGCCTTGGAACGGTCAGTATCCAAATAAGCCGCTGGGGGTTTAAACCTGGTTCTAGGTTACACCAAACCTCACACTTACCATAATAACCAATAAAACGGGACAGTGTAAATAAAAAAATCCCCGCCATGAACTAATTTGAAACTATAACGTCATAGTTCTAAAAATGAATACAGATTTATCCAATACAGTTGTAGAACGACCTTTAAATTGTCATATCTTTTTAGCTCGACTATTCGAAGAATAAGAGAGCTTATGTAATCACCCCGGCGTCGGCGTCGGCGTCCCACATGAAGGTTTGCGTGTAAGCTGTGTTTATAAGTCTATATCTCTTACATTCTTATCCTAGCACAACCAAATTTGATCATGGGCTTCCTTATAGCATTATCTTAAGGGCTGCATAAGCAATTTTGGTTCCTGTAACCCATGGGCTCCCATGGAACCCAAATTATGATAGCCCATAAATTGTGCCCCATTTCACATCAAATTTTGCGTGTAAGCTGTGTTTACAAGTCTATATCTCTTACAATTCTTACCCTAGCGCAACCAAATTTGGCCATTAGCTTCCTTATAGCATTATTGTAAGGGCTGCTTAAGTAATTTTGGTTCCTGTAACCCCTGGGCTCCCGTGGAACCCAAATTCTGATAGCCCTTAACATATGTCTGTTTCACATCAAATTTTGCGTGTAAGCTGTGTTTACAGGTCTATATCTCTTACATTTCTTGTCCTAGCTGAACTAAATTTTGGAATTGGTTTCCTTATAGTATGTTGTAAAGGGTTGGATAAGTCATTTTGTCTTCTGCAAATTCTTGGCTCCCATGGAACCCAAATAGTGATGGCCCATAAAATGTGCAATAAAGGCAGATCTAGGTTTGCATGTAAGCATGTATATATCTATAATTTTGCTTTGGGATTTGTTATAGCATTATGCATCTTATTACTTCACCCATACTGGGGCATGGGCTCCCTCCTCCCCCCACCCAACCCCCACGCTCCTCCATCTTTTTTTTTTTTTTTACATATTTCTGTGTTGTTTTAGTCAATTCTTACACATATATGTTGCAACCCTCCCCGCAACACCCCCGCCCCGCTTCTCACCCCCTCCCCCCGCCCCCGCCTCTCACCCCTTACCCCCTAGACTTGAAACTTTTCTTATTTTTATTTTTTACATATTTCTTTGTTGTTTTTGTCAATTCTAACACATACATAGTGTCCCCTCCCACCAATCGCCAACCCAAAGCAAAATTGCCGTGTTTAACCCTTCAAGAACAAATATGCCAATTTATAAAACAAGAAAATAGACTTTGTGGTATAACAGTCTCTACCATGAGTTTGCTGAAGGTAGTCTGTCAAATGTGATAGTTTGTTACATTATAGTATACATAAATATGCCTACAGTTTGAATTTAAAGGTGATATCTGAATTAGTTCAAAAGATACAGTCACTACACCATTGACTCATTATAGCCTGTTACTATGGTACAATAATTATTATTAATGGTTTTCCTTTGTTCTTGCTTATTGTACCAGAGCTCTAATGGGTTTCCTTTGTTCTTGCTTATGATATAATTTTCATGAACCTGAAGGTCTGAGCCTAAACGGTGCTATAAGTTATAGATATATCATTTATATTCTCGTAGTTTTATGTGTAGCGTAAATAATACCATAGTTTGGTAACCTTTCCCTTTGCATTAACTGCACGAGACGAACTTTGCATTAACTGCACGAGACGAATTATTTTTCGAATACTTCTTCTCGTGCAGTTAATGCAAAGGGAAAGTTAACCAAACTGTGGTATAATTTACGCAACACATAAAACACGAGAAGTAATGGTTACCGGCTAAGTACTAGGTGTTCATGAATTTGAAAGACCCGCGCACGTGCGAATTGTGACACCGAGAGCGCGAAGCGCTCGAAATTATCGCACGTGCGCGGGTCTTTCAAATTCATGAACACCGATGTACGAGGCCGGTAACCGACTTACACAACGGCTCACAACCACACATGATGGCAACAAACGAATACGATTCGGACGATTTTTGCAGTCCGGCCTTGGCTGATTATGACTCCGATAATGTACTTGGTCAAGCTTTATACATGTATGAGGAATATGAAGAAAACAGTGTTTTCCTGACTCAAAACACATATAGAGAAGTACCCGAAGAGGAAAAAAGGATATTATCGACATTTTAGATAAAGCAATTGACGTTTCCGACATGTGTGAACCAGGAAGGCCATGTCAAGTTGAAGCAACGCGTGTCAATCAAGGTAAGGTTCGCTATTTAAGGTATATCAAATACGGCTGCCATGTAAAAATGAACAAATCTGACCCTGAGAACTTGAATGCTACTTATGGCATAAAATGGTTCAAATATTGTGAAATATCACCTTAAACTATAATTATGAACGTTTTACTATAAACTATTGTACTCAGAATTAAAAAATAAAAGATAGCCCTTAAAATGTGTCTCATTTCACATCAAAAAGTGAGTGTAAGCTTTGCTTACAGGTCTACATCTCTTACATTTCTTGTCCTAGCTCAACTAAAATTGTGAATTGGTTTCCTTATAGATGTTGTAATTTTGTCTTTTTCAAATCTGGGCTCCCATGGAACCCAACTTCAGCCCTTAAAATGTGTCTATTTCACATCAAATGTTGCATGTAAGCTGTATTTACATGTCTATATCTCTTACATAGATGCCCTAGCTCAACTAAATTTGGGAATTGGTTCCTTATAGTATGGTGTAAAGGGCTGCGTAAGTAATTTGACCTTCTGCAACTTCTGGGCTCCCATGGAGCCGAAACTGTGATGGCCCATAAAATGTGCAATAAAGGCAGATACATATTTCTGTGTTGTTTTGGTCTATTCATACACCTATAGCTATGTTGCCCTCCAACCCCACCCCACCCCTGCCCCCACCACCCCAAGCACATACACTGGAAACTAGATTTTTATCATTATTATTATTTTTTATTTTTTTGTACATATTTCTGTGTTGTTTTGGTGAAGTTTTTACCCCCATCCCCTAACCATCCCCCACCGCATCATCACCACCACCCGAATGTGTTGTTAATAAAAAATAAAATTTCACACCGTGCCACAAATTTCTATTATAATTTCTATGAGATTCAAACAATAATTTTATATCGGTCCGACTTTCTATACCCGCCCCGCACCACAAACCCAACATCACATTGTTTTAGTATTGTTTTCTGGTGGTATATACTGCCTATATAATTGATTATTCACTGAAAAATCGAATAGTCGAGCTGCGCCGTTCTCCGAAAGCTCTTGTTATGCACCTAATAGTTTTACATTCAAGATTCACATTCCAGTTTTTGGTTAAGACACCAGCTAGATGCAATAGAGCATTCAAACCGCACACATGTTTACATCTAAATGACAGCGGCATATTCCAATGAAAAGTAGATCAATATGAATTACATTGACCTACTGTTATCACTTTGTTCATTTACATTGATATTTTACATTACTCTTTTAGCATTAAAGTTTTTTATTATCTCCATTTCTCAGATACCAAAAGCAATACAGCTTAAAACTTCAATCGCACTTACATCTGTATAGCATCCGTATGTTCCTACTTCAAGTATGTCAGTATAAATTAACTTGACCTTCTGTTTGCACTTTGTGAGTTTTACATTCTAGTGTTTTATTATATCCATTATTCAGATACCAAAACCTGTACAGTTTTTGAACTTCATAACACTTACATTCACATGCCAGCAGTATGTTCTTGACTTTGACCTACGTGTCATACTCTGTTAATTTAGTTGATGTATCGCTTAATAACAGCTGAATTAAGTTAATTTCTCACACAGTAACTTCCATACAGCTTTCAAACTTCACGAATACTATCATTTACAAGACAGCAACGTGTTCCTATTAAATAAGTTCATTGAGGATGACATTGAGTCATACTTAAACACTTTATCGATTTTTGAGACATGCGAATCCGCGTAGTTCTTGTTTTTTAAATGAATGTAAATCACATCTTTATACAAAGGGTTGTTACTTATTTCAGGTGAATGTTCGAGATTTGGGCCAGTGACGGAAGCTCTACTGACAACTATGTCAACGCCGTTTGTTCTTGACAATACCATGAGGAAGAATACATGGGCATTGAATCTGTATGCTAAATGGAGGCACCATGTTTTGGAAAGTGGAAGCAGTGATGTGAGCCCGGAACTGGTGAACATATTGAAATCTCATTCCGATCTTATTAACCTTTCAACAGACCAGTTGAACTATGTGCTTTCTGTTTTCATAATATCTTTAAAAAAGCAAGACGGGGGTCAGTATACCAGTGGTAGTTTATTTTCTGTTGTGACTGCTCTACAAAGGCATCTAGAGTTCAGTGGTAGAAAGGTTTCTGTTTTAGTGACCCACACTTTAATTCCCTCAAAAATTGTATTGATAATTCGATGCAGAACGTAACCAGACAAGGGGTGGGTTTAAATAGAAAACAGGCACAAGTTATCACTGTCGAGCAGGAAAATATTCTGTGGGATAAAGGGATTTTAGGTGATCCAGATCCTAAGACACTTCTTTATACCGTTTTTTGGGCAGTAGGAATCAATTTTGGATTGCGCGGGGGAGAAGAACATAGAAATCTTACTATGCAAAACTTTCAGGTGCTTAAAGATACAGATGAGGAGGAATATTTACAGTATTGCGAGAGTATTAAAAAGACCTTCAAAGTGGGGCTGAAACATCGCAAGATTGACCCGCACAAGGCCCGGGCCTATGCTGTGAGAGATTCAAAACGTTGTCCTGTAAGCCTGTTTCGGAAATATCAATCCAAACTTCCACTGAACTCAGATCCCTCGGTGTTTTATTTCCAACCACTAGTCAAGCCTAAGGGCGAAATTTGGTTTTCTAACTGCCCTGTAGGTCACAATAAATTACGGGATTTTGTAAAAACTATTACCACAATTGCTGGGTTTCGTGATTTGTTTACAAACCACTCCCTAAGGGCCACAACAGCAACGCGATTGTTTCAGAAAAAATGTTCCAGAGCAACTCATAATGGCCCAAACAGGTCACCGTAGCAATGCAATGTACAGCTATAAAAGGCCTAGTGATGAACAAAAAAGACAAGTTTCTAGGGTTTTGCAATGCAATACAGGAGAAGATGCTCAGGGTAAATCCGAAAATCCCACTGGTTTACTCCCCCCAGATTCCGCTGGCAATGTGTTCCATTTTTCAAATTCAGAAATCCATTTTCACATGTTACACGTTTATAAGCACGCATGAAAAGGATACTTGTTTAGTCAGTGGAAGTAATATTAAATGGTTATTGTTAATGGCGTTTAGTGTTGTGTTTATTTCACGTTAAATATAGATTATGCAAGGATTGGGAGGGGCGCGCGCACGGCACCCATTTCCCTTCAGCCAAAACCGAATCTGAGTTATGAAAAAATTCATCTGAAAATTCATCTCTGTTTTTGGTTGTCAAATGTTTTTTAGTTGCACGTTTGTAAAATCGGACAGGTTGAGATTAGTAAGAGTATGTCCCCTTTAGTGTAATCACATTGAGATTGCATTAAAAAAAAATTAGAACTCAAATAATATTGAATATTTTACATACAACTTGCAGTTTAATATGTTTACACATTTATCTAAGTAGTCCTATCCTTGAATTATAAATACACACTTCATAAATATGTGCATTAATCAATACACACATTACCTTGACGATGACATACACTCAGAGCATGGATCAATAAACACATTTATCAAGATTATATTTATTATTCAAGTGTAGCATTGTCTAGATAAAGGTGCTTATATATGAAACTAAAAGTTGCATGTACAATTGCACTGAAAGACTTTAAAAACGCAACAGGGAAATAAACTAAGATAACTGACATATTTCAATAGAAATTAAATTCTATTTTCGTCTATTCTATTTAATATCTACAGCGGAATTGCTGAAAATTTCATTCAAATTGATCAACATTTAACTTCTTAAATTCAAAATATAGCAGTAAAAAAAAGAGCAAAAGTCACAATATCCACCATTAGCGGCAATGCACGCCTGACATTTGTGATATACCGGGTATTAGTTTGGTGACTTTTGCTTTTGGGGGTCGTACTGTTATGCTCTGAATTTAACAAGTTTATTGTTGATAAATTTGAATGAAATTTTCAGCAAATCAACTGTAGATTTTGTTAAATAGAAATTAAAATTTAATTTCTATTAATTTCTATTGAAATATGTCAGTTATCTGAGTTTGTTTTTAAAGTCGTTCAGTGTATGTATAATTAGCTGAGCTCTATCTTTTTTCTTTTTCTAACGCAATGTCAATGGGATTACAGAAATGTGGACATAACCATTGCGCACCCGAACTAACCTCAAATCCTGGATTTAGTACACGGACAGAGATCATCATTGTGAAATCATGTGTTTTATTGTTTTGAAAACACTCTTTAATATTCCAATTGTATGATTATTGTCTTTGTCATCGGAAGTAATCGGTGCAACCCACCGCTACCCCGCCACCACCCCCACCCCAACCCACCCCACCCCGACCCAACACCACCATACTCAAATTTGTTTTATAACATCATGTTACTTCTTAAAATTCATATGACAAAGCTTGTTTCTTTTTGCTTGTCAATTCTTTCTTAAATTGCTCTCACTAAAACCTGACAAGTTGGTGTTCTCAGCTTTTAAAAAAAGTTGCACCACACCGCATAATCTCAAATCCTGGATCCGCCACTGTATACTGAAAACCTGTGCACGTGCGCAGGTCAGGTAGGTATACGATATGAACACCCGTGCACGTGCACAAGCCATTCAAAACTAGGTGTTCATGTTGAATACCGACCTGATACAAACAAAAGAGTCGTTGTGTAATATCAGTGATATATTTCAGCCGTGCTATACATGACAGATTCGGCAGTTATACCATGGATGGTCTACTAAATTTTACACGCACGTAGCTGACATGTTTACACACAACCTGTCAATCAAAATGTCAATTACTGGCATTGAATGGCTATGGTACAAAACATCTACCCAATTTTTATTTTGTAAAGGGAAAACACGACTACCCATTATCAAAACAGCACTCCTTGACCTGGAGCGCTGTGGTCTAGTGGTAGAGCGTTGGACCCATGATCCAAAAGTCGTGGGTTCGATTCCCGTCATTGCCATATGCGTTGTGTCCCTGAGCAAGACACTTTATCTGCATTGCTTAGTACTCACTGTAGGGATCCGTACACCGGATCTTGGTCAAGACCCCGTTCACTAGTACGGAGTTATGGTCAGCCATGTTGTAAAAAACGTGCGGATAACAACAGCAAAGGTAGGTTAACCACTTTTTTCTCCTATTTTTGTTCATGTATATGAATAATCAGTATTGCTATATGTTGCGGAAACATTTCCCCGTTCAAATATTACCGTACATTGTTGACATATTACTTTAAATGCTACAATTCGGATCAAAGAAAAACAATTGCCGGTGCTGAAATTCGCCCAAAGTACCCTTCAGCAATAAATATCTCATTAATTTTCTAGTTAATGAAAATGTTGAATTGGCAGATTTATTTGTTTTTCCAATATACGTGCATGTTCAAAATTTCAGCATCATTCATCCGAAATTGGCCGAGATATGAATCGAAACAAAACGTGCCCAGCGTAACTAATTCATATAAAAAGACGCTGATTTGTGTACGGAGTCTTGTCCATGTACTGTACGGGGTTTTGCAATGCAAAGATTGTTTTCGCTGCTCTGCACTGATGTTATTTACTTATATATGTAGTAATTCGTAGACATTATTTAGGTCCTATATGTCTTATACCATTTTGTATTGTTAAGACGAAAAAATGTAGAAAACTAAAACTTAAAAGGGGTAATTCTTGAGAAAGACTCCGTACTTATTCCAAATAACTACATGTACTACAAACTAAGTCCAGACGTATATTATTGTCTGTTAGAATTGATACAGTTGTCCAATTTTAGCTCATTGTGACCACAGTTAACGTCATATAATTTTTTTTTGTCATTTACAACAATCCATTACATTGGTCAATGTTTATACAACTTAGAATGAGGTAATTGCTTTAATCCGCGAATCTAAGGAATCATACAAGTCGAAACTTACATCCCAGTTAACTGATAAATCAATTCCACCGGGTAAATGGTGGCGTATAGCAAAATCGATCTCTAAATTGAACAAAGTAACTCAACCAAACTTTCCAATAAAAAATAACGGTCGTATTTTAATACATCCAGTAGACAAAGCAAACGCATTGAATTCTTCCTTTTCTGCAACATCTCATATTGAACATGAACCGGAATTACCTACTTTTCATAATCGCACTGACAATAAAATGAATGACTTTATTATAAATGAAACGGAAGTAATTGATCAATTGAAAATCTTGAAATTATCGAAACCTCCAGGCCCAGATATAATTAGCCCAAAGGTGTTAAAATTAGTTTTAAATAGCATCGATGCTCCATTGACGCGACTTTTTAATCTGTCATTGTCCACTAGAAAAGTACCATACCAATGGAAACAGGCGAATGTAACTCCTATTTTTAAGGGCAAGGGAGAACCTGACATGCCGGGCAATTATAGGCCTATATCCATTACCAGTATTATTTGCAAATTTATGGAAAAAATCGTATTTAAACACTTGTTCAACTATATCAAAACGAATAACCCTCTGTGCAAATATCAGGCAGGATTTCAACCTAAAGACTCTACAGTAAATCAGCTCATAGAAATATATAATAACATAATAAGCAACCTCGACGCTGGGAAAGATGTACGATTTATATTTTGCGATATTGCTAGAGCATTTGACAAAGTATGGCACGCTGGGTTGCTTTTTAAATTAGCTAAATATGGTATCAATGATTCATTATGTAACTGGATACGTAGCTATCTCTCTGATATGCAGCAAAAAGTAGTCCTAGATGGATTCTCTTCAAGCTTTAGTACTATAGATGCAGGTGTTCCGCAAGGCTCTATTTTAGGTCCGTTTCTATTTCTGCTTTATATAAATGACATCACAGATGCCTTATTGAATGATGTACGGTTATCTGCTGATGACACTTCTCTTTTTGTTGTAGTTGATAAAAACCCAGTAGAATGTGCCAACTCTCTTACAAATGTTCTTTGCAAAATATCTGAATTGTCAAAAAAATGGGCTGTTAATCATGTTAATGTAATCCTCAAACAACCAAAAGCCTTGTTTGCACTAGAAGAAACTATAACCACCCACCAGTCTACTTTGATAATGATATAGTACAAGATGTAGCGTCACATTGCCACCTTGGATTAACAATTCAATCCAATGCAACTTGGTCGCATCATATAGAAAATATATACGAAAAAGCATGTGCCCGATTTAACATTCTAAGAATGCTTAAGTACAAACTTGACAGACATTCTCTATTGAAAATATATATCGCCTTTATAAGACTTATACTTGAATATGGAGATTCAGTATGGGATAACTGTACACAGGGAGATCTGATCTATTAGAGAGCGTCCAAGTTGAAGCAGCACGAATAATAACAGGCCTCAGATGCATTTCCTCTAGATCATACTTATATACTGAATTGAACGTAGAAACATTAACAAAAAGAAGAAAAGATCATAAACTTGTAACTATTTACAAAATAATTTATGGCATAGGTCCAGATTACATGTATAACTTAATCCAGCCATACTTACCTGTAAACAATAATTATAACCTTCGAACTTCAGGATTAAACTTACGTCTCCCTCTTTGTCGTACAACATCATATTATAACAGCTTTCTGCCGAGTACAATTAAATTGTGGAATGCTTTACATTTAGACGCTAAAAACGCACCATCTGTTGAACAATTTAAGCATAAACTTAATGCTACTGACAGTCCATATCAATATAATATAGGAAATAGGAATGATAACATCATCCATTGTCAATTAAGAAATAATTCAAGTAATCTAATTACGCATTTATTTGACCACTTCTTGACAGATTCATAAGTATGTCCGAAATGTGGCAATCCATGTGAGGACAATACTCATTTCTTTTTCAACTGTCCACTGTATAACCAATTCAGAAATGACTTACTTGATACCCTAGCCAATCTTGTTGATGTCACGCATATCAACGTTGACTTGATACTGAATGGCAGTTCCAATCTAGACGATACTACGAACTCAGAAATTGTACTTATCGTCCACAAATACATCAAGTGTACCAGGAGATTTTCGTAGAATTATAGATGTATGTACATGTACATATGTATATGGGTATATAGGTATGTACATGCATGTGTACATGTATGTATATACTATTGTATTTTCAGATATGTTTTGTCACAATGCTAGATTTTTTTTTTATATATTATCATCTTTCTTCCTTTTTTATTGTCATTTTTATTTTTTTGTTTGTCTGTTTTCTCAGTCATCTTAAATTCCAAAATTAACTATTGGTTACAGAAACTCGTACTAAAACCATTATATTTTGTAATAATCGGTACATTTTTATCTATATTTCGTATTGGTTTCCAGTATGATTTTCTTTCTGTTTATTCTTTTTTTTTCTCTCACTTAAATTCTTTCTGACAGTACAAAGTGTTAATACTAAACAATCACGGTACACGTGTTTCAAAGATTCTAAGTTAATTGTCAAACCAATATATGCAAACTGTACTACAATTCCACATTTTATGTTATGTTTGATATGAATTTATTGTTTATATGTACCTTGATATGGGAGAGGTCTTACATAGGCATTGCCTGTTGTCCAATCCCATTCAGTACTTGAATAAAATATTGTTTAAATAAAGTATTATTAAACGTCCCACAGGCGTTAAAAATCCTTACCGTATTTTTTCAAACAGTTTGCCTGTCAGGTTAAAATTAATTCTATGCCCCATACTGACATCTAAACTATGTCAAACTTTCCTAAGCATGTTAATAGGAAATGTAAAGTTCTTAAACTACATTGACAACACATGATATAGATAACGGCATGGGTTAATATTAATTATCTGTATAGCTCGCATGATTATATCATTTCAAGGAAATCTACGTTGATTCAGTTCTAATGACACTACATTGACTGTTTACAAACATTCAATGAATGGTTTATGTATTACATGTAATGCAAGTACCATTAAAACCATAGTTTCATACAATATATTTAAAGCAAAACTCCGTACAGTAAAAAGAGAATATTTGCAGTACTCCGTACACAAGTGCCCAAGACCCCGTACACAAACATTAATTTTGTTTCGATTCATATCTCGGTCAATTTCGGATGAATGAAGTTCAACATTTGAACATGCACGTATATTGGAAAAACAAATAAATTTGCCAATTCAAAATTTTCATTAACTTGAAAATTAATGAGAAATTTATTGCTGAAGGGTACTTTGGGCGAATTTTAGCACCGGCTATTGTTTTTCTTTGATCCGAGTTGTAGCATTTAAAGTAATATGTCAACAATGTACGGTAATATTTGAATGGGGAAATGTTTCCGCACCATATAGCAATACTGATTATTCATATAGAATGAACAAAAAAAGGAGAAAAACGTGGTTAACCTACCTTTGCTGTTGTTATCCGTACGTTTTCTACATTATGGCTGACCAAAACTCCGTACTAGTGAACGGGGTCTTGACCAAGATCCGGTGTACGGATCCCTACAGTGGTACTAGTTCTACACAGGAAGACATCGAGAGTGATTCAAATAAGTTCATAGAGCTTTCGTTACAATCGATGTAAAATAAATAAGTTTAAACTAAACTTGACCTGGCCTCGGTGTGCTCGGCGTAGATACGTGCTTGCTTCGTGAAACTGGATTGGATTGAATTGGATTTTATAGTCGCACCAACAGCTAAGGTCATATGGCGACTTTTCAGCTTCCACTGGTGGAGGAAGACCCCAGGTGCCCCTCCGGGCAATTTTCGTGCACGGGCGGGCACCTGGGTAGAACCACCGACGTTCCGCAAGCCAGCTGGATAGCTTCCTCACATAAAGATTCCTAGGCCCCTGAGGGATCGAACCTACAGCGGTGAGGGGCAAGTGATTTCAAGTCAGAGACGTTAACCACTCGGCCACGGACGCCCCGCTTCGTGAAACTATATGTATCAATCTAAGTGTAGAACGATCATTGTTGGTATCTCATGAAACCGTATGTATTAATCTACTAAACGGATTATTGAAGATATCTTCATGAAACTATATGTATCGATCGAATTACAAAACGGCTCGAGGTATCTTCATGGAACCATTTGTATCGATCTAATTGCTAAACGGACCAAGGTAGGTCTTTCATCAGATCTAGAAATTGAGCAAGTGCTTATGAGAGGTATTAATATATGTAGTGGTAGGGGTATTTCTGAAAGTCAAAGGACTGTTTTGCTACTTTAAATCCTAAGGTAAATGTAAATTGTTTTATGCTTGAGTTCACTAGTGCTTCCAAATACATTGCACATGAGCAACAGCCCACCTTTTCTAGAGACTTCAGCGATAAATACAATTTGTGCAATTTTAGCATGCAACAAAGCTACTAGTTTTACGTCAGAGACAAGTTGTTGTCGACGCAGATAATGCGCATACGTTGGATGTGCTGTCATCAAATATATGATAAAAAAATCTGTGTATTTCAGGGTGCCTAGACATGGAATATGAATCTAGAGTTTTTTTTATTACTTTCTATATGTTTTCCTACCTAGGATTGCATAGAATGAAAACGGATGCTCCTGAATTTGTTTGCGATCTTCAAGTAGCCATCCTCTAAGCTTGGCAAATTTTGACTCCCACTGTTTACATGTAATTTTATTGACAGCCGATATCCTAAATGGGGACAGCGGAACATTCCATTTTTCTAGGGTAGGGTGACTTAAAAAATCAGTAAACCAGTAGTGGTATAAATAATAAAATACAAACGCAGTATACTATCTACCTACCTTTTATTTGCTAGATATAATGTTTTTCATTCCAAAATAAAAGATAAGTATGATCGATTGCTGGAGGTGCTGAACATTAAACAACAAAACCAACCTGCATAACCTACGTTTTACTTGGTACATCCGAACCCTTGAAACAGACATGCGCGGACAACAACTTCTAAAAATAATGCCGCCATGTTGTTTTAATTTTTACAATGTAAACAAGGGTGTCAAAATGATTTTTAGGCTTTGTGAAGCATAACGGATGGCTATGGCAAGTTTGTAAACAGATCCAGGAGCTTCTATTTTCATTCTATCTAACCATATCAGGTATGGAAAGATATATCAAGTATTAAAAAAAATCTCAATTCATATTTGACGTCCAGGCACCCTGAAATGCACAGTAGTTCTGAAACGTATTTTAAAAGAAAACATCAGGCCATAACACTGAATACAAAACAAACTATTCGATTTGACGATGCCACTATCAACGTAGATTCACAACTTTTGTTCAAAGGCTTACAACATCTGCAAGAGATATGACTTTTAAGAAGGAAATAGCAAGTTGCATGAGTTGTGTGCACTTCCTCCTATTCTTATGACAGAAGCAATAAACTAGCTCTTTCAGACGAACTAAACAACAAAAACACAGGAAAAACACATCTGCACGATTCCAAAAGACGTCAATTATTTTGTTAATAGTGTTGCGCGCCGGCTTCTCGAGTTTGGTAACGTCACTTGCGCAATAAAGTTTAAATAAAATGGACTCCGTCTTAAATAATTAACTCAAAATGCCTATTAGAATATTTGGGTGATGAATACAAAACTGGCTGATTGTCCTATCTCTTTTATTTTGATAGAACTAAATAAACTTTAATAAATATAACAGTATATGTTTTCTTATTTTAATTTTTTCTTATTTTCTTTCCTAAAGTATCCATTATATATACAAGCAGAGCACATACATCTTATTTTACATATTGATAACACTATCATATATACTGCAAACAAGGTGTAGTCATACTCATTAATCAGCGCATCGTTTTATTCTATTTTGTTAAAGGGGCACATGGCGAACTTGAGTTACATTCAAACATTTAAATAAGTATCTCGCCTCATTTTGACTTTAGAACCGCCTGCATAGAATCAAACAAAAACTCGAGATTTCAACCCTCTTCCATATTCTATCTAAATTTTCATGTATACAACTAATGCATTATTATCAAAATTTAGTAATATGCAAAATCAATTTACATGGACCTTGAACTATTTAAACACTTAAGTTTAATGTCATACTGAAGACCAACAGGACGCTGTGAGTTTTAAACTAATTAAGATTGTCAAGCGTCCCCATAAAATAAACTCAGCATATATATATATACAGTATATTAATCTTTATTATTTTAAATAAAGGTATAGGAAGGTAAAAATGATATGAGCCGCAACACACGAAAACGTCCCTTCGGACGTTTAGACGACAACGTCATAACGTAACAATTTATGACGTCGGCCGGTAATCAATTAATTACTAATCAAATTTCACGTCACTTCTGTGTCTTACCTAATTATTATATCATAGGGAATATGTTTCTTAATATAAATAGTTGATGCTATAGAGAATGGTAATTGTTTATGTGTTTTGTTGTTATTTAATCAACGACGTCGTCCAAGACGCCGACGTCAACGTCAAAATTAATGGTGATTACAATCTTTAATTTTCAAATTGAGATAAAATCATTTTTAATTAAGATACGAACATAAAATAAAGAGATTTTTAAAGACAAAATCACTGTGTTTCATAAACATCAAAAAACATAAAATGTGAACATTTTGTCTGAAGGGTCGTTTTCGCGTGTTTCGGCTCATATGTTTTAGCAAAATAAGATAACTGTAGATCAAACAAAGTGGTGCGCCATCATGTGGTTTATGTTTTAACATGTGTCAGTATATTTAAATGTACTATTATTTATAGATTGATTTGCATCAATTTATTCACAAGTATGCACCCTTATATATCTCATATACACACATATGCATACACATCTACACATACACACATATATATATATGTAGAAGTAATAAATTCAAATATTCACCATTATTTAATGTATAGACACGTATCCATATATTCTCAAATATTCACATTCTATATTATGTTTAAATATTCTACCCATTATCTATATACGAGTACATGCATCAATACTATATTCTCAAGTATATACACCTTTGCAGATATACACAAATATGTACACACATATCTCATTATCTACACACTCACTGTATGTATTGTTTTGTTATATGATCCTGCTATTGAGATAAATAACCCTTCAGAATATGCATGGATTACTTTTCTTTCCGGTGGGGAAGGGGTGGGGGAAACAAGTACACAAAACATTTTTGGGAGCATATATATAAGACAGGAAAAATTACAAAATAAAACCTGGTTTAAGAGACCGCTCAGGGGAGAGGACAAAAGTGGTCTCTTAATACAGGTGGTCTCTTAAAACAGGGTCTAACATTGCTCGATTTGTTTATGAAATATTAAGAGAAAAACATGTACATGTATTAACATTGCAGGTATCTTGTATTATTTCATATATGGGGTAGGCCTATCTTGTAAAGGAATAATAAACACTTATGCAACTAAGACAACTTTAATCTACGTTTTAAATTTAAGTGTATATGAAATTTAAACATGTGAAATAGATCATGGAATAAATAAGATCTTTCATGAATTGCAATGCCTTCAGCTGAATCAAATGCCCAGACACTGGCATGCGTCTTGACGTAGCATATTGGAACCAATTCCAACATAGATCATTTATGCCCTCGTTCCCCGTTGCGTAACGGGCACGTTTTCTATCACCAGACACATTGTTATCAAAATTCTCTAAAACCTCCGCTTTTCGTTTTAATATGTTCTAAATTTTTGTTTTACCGACACCTAACTCGTCTGCTATTTTACGCGCATGTTTCAATTGACTAAGTTCAATCACATTAATTCGCACGTCTAACGTTAACACGCTTCGCTTCGACATGATTTCAATAACATTATTTATTGTAATCAGCTGTTAAAAATAGCGAGTAAATATATTACTGTTGCCATCACGTGATATAAACAAATTATTATGTTATCCAATCACTATACGTCGTATAAATATACCTTCATCACTATTAATGAGGGTACATGACAGTATTGACAAATCCTATCTCCGTATTAAAATAATCTTATGAAAAATGGACCAGAATATTTATGAATAATTCAACCTTCCAATGTAACGCTCCCAATCATCGATGTCTGAAGGTAATAATTGGTATTGCAACTTAATAATTGGTACTTATATTAAATATGGCCTACAGGGGGATGATTACAAAGGCTAATTAGGTTATTGTTTGATTTATGTTTGATCTCGTCTCTTTGTGAATTACCGATAGCTAAACTGTTTTTCTTTTTCAGTTTGATTTTCTGAAGAAAAAAAAACGGCGTCGCTAATTGATTATAAGATCGGTATTTTGGCATGAAAGTTTACGGTCGTTGGTCGCGTTAGACAGGTGGTCGCTTATTACAGTATCAATTAATAGCAAAATTCGTCGGTAGTGGGGGGGGGGGGGGGGGTGAATTCAAAGTGGTCGCTTATGGCAGGTGGGCGCTTAAACCAGTTGGTCGGATGACCAGTTTTTGCTGTATATCTATTTTATTGTCCTATTTACCAATGTTTATATATCGACTCCATATGGCTTCAACTTTTTTAACTTTTAAATTTTTATAGCTATCCACTTTTCCACTTTGTATAAAGACATAAAATGTTTTTTAAAGACATCTAGTAATGGGTTTTGCTTTTGCATCTTTTGCTGATATAAATATAACAGTATTGTGATATATATACTGAAAGGAAAAAGAAACGCAGGGTGCGTATTTCCGCTATATATTGTATGTTTAATATGCTACTGATAATCGAATGGTACAGGGCGACATTAGGCCTGTCCTTTTAGAAAGAAGGTTTAAACAGCACTGAACACACCAATGGTTACCCCTTTAAAGTTTCATTATCGTCAGAATTCGCATTTGGCTCAAGCTGGTGAGCAAACTTAGGCTTTAAATGTTGCAATCAGTTAACATTAAATACAGTACTGAACTGGCTCAATTTGTTCAAAGAGGAACTTCAGCATTTATGAATTTCTTGTTACAACGTGTACTGTGATTAAAACGTCTACAACATCACAGTTGTGTCCTTTCTCTAACTGCACTTTTTTTTGTTACAAAACATCTTGGGATTTCCTTGGAATATATATGGAATTAAGTGTGCAGTATATGCAATATATAGCGGAAATACACACCCTGCGTTTCTTTTTTCCTTTCAGTATATATACATATATATATATATAAGGGGAGAGATACAGTTCATCAACGTGTTTTGCAGCTACCTTTTTAAGGAGTGAAATCATACGCTTGCTTTCTGTGTATGAGGGTGAGAAAATACATACATCTACAAAATACCTTTCAAAAAGCACTGGATCCCCGAGGGGATACGAAAATGTTGGAATAAATTAATAGATGGGGAAAAAAACATTTATACAGTGCTACAGTTTACAAAAACTCAAGCGCTTTCGGCTAACGCCTTCATCAGGAGTACACAAACACGAAAATAACAAATACGAAACAAAAAACACTAAAATACACGGCAGTTTAAATAAAACTCTTTGAGAAACAACTTATCGTTTGGCAGTGTTGCAGAAACTGTTTTCTTTGAATAGACACTCTGAAGCCAAATGTGATACTAATAAAAGAACATATCTGGTTGGATGAGGGAAGAACTGTACCCTGACATTTAGTTATGAAGAGAGAGTAAAAATGTGAAAAAGATAACACAAGCCCTACCTCAAAAGCTTAAACCTAAAATCGATACTGCAGGCTAAAGTATAAAGCAACTCCAAAGCTAGTGAAAACAATGACTAGGGCTAAACAAATTAAATTAAATAAATGGAGATATTTTGATCAAGGGAAGTAACAAAAGTACTAATAATAGAACATTGCTGGTTGGATTAAAGTAAAAGTGTACGCTGACATTTATTATTAGTTATGAAGAGAGAGTATGTGAGTGATCGATTCTTTGTCTTATGTATAGAGGTAGGGTTATTCACTCACATACTCTCTCTTCATAACTAATAATAAATGTCAGCGTACAATTTTACTTTAAAGGGCTAGCGTGGTAGTCCTGGAGAACTTTTGTGTGATTGACATGTGCTGCAGTGGGGCTATTATTCCTAATTTTAGCCATAAAAATAACAGCATGGGGTGCTAAGTGATATGGTTCAAAGTGGTCAGTAGGAAGTTTAGAGATATTATCAGACAGAGAATTACACATGATTGGGGGAGTGTTTTTATTGTGTAATAAAGACAAAATACTTTTTATCATTACATTTTAATTGTTCATTATCAGGAAGGTTCACTGAGAGTTACATATTTTGTAATCCACCTAATTATAATAGTTCCTTGATATACACTTTTATTCCCATTTTATTTAAAGTGTGTACATAAGAAAGCATGTAATGGGTGTATGACACCGCTACCTATAACAAAGAAAGGACATACATACATCTGTCTTTATGTACAATGTTTCCTCCAGCTGTGTTTATCATTACTGCAATGATTACTTCTTATATGTATATGTACCACTTATACAATGGTTACTGTATATACCTCTCATACAATCGTTACTGCATCATATTTATATGCAACTTTTGTACAATGGTTACTGCATATATGTATATGTACCTCTTGTACAATCGTTTCTTCATCTATGTATATGTACCTCTTGTACAATCGTTTCTTCATCTATGTATATGTACCTCTTGTACAATGGTTTGATTGGTTACTGCATATATATATATATATGTATCTCTTGTACAGTCGTTACTGCATCATATTTATATGCAACTTTTGTACAATGGTTAGTGCATATATGTATATGTACCTCTTGTACAATGGTTACTGCATATATGTATATGTACCTCTTGTACAATGGTTACTGCATATCTGTATATGTACCTCTTGTACAATGGTTACTGCATATATGTATATGTATCTCTTGTACACTAGTTACTGCATCATATTTATATGTAACTTTTGTACAATGGTTACTGCATATATGTATATGATGTACCTCTTGTACAATCGTTTCTTCATATATGTATATATACCTCTTGTATAATCGTTACTTCATATATGTATATGTACCTCTTTTACAATTGTTTCTTCATATATATGTATATGTACCTCTTGTACAATCGTTACTTCATATATGTATATGTACCTTTTGTTAAATCGTTACTTCATATATGTATATGTACCTCTTGTGCAATTGTTTCTTCATATATTTATATGTACCTCTTGTACAATGGTTACTGCATATATGTATATGTACCTCTTGTACAATGGTTACTGCATCTATGTATATGTAACTTTTGTACAATGGTATATATATATATGTACCTCTTGTACAATCATTACTTCATATATGTAAATGTACCTCGTGTACAATCGTTTCTTCATCTATGTATATTTACCTCTTGTACAATGGTTACTGCATATATGTATATGTACCTCTTGTACAACGGTTACTGCATATATGTATATGTACCTCTTGTACAATGTTTACTGCATCTATGTATATGTAACTTTTGTACAATCGTTACTTCATATATGTATATGTACCTTTTGTTAAATCGTTACTTCATATATGTATATGTACCTCTTGTGCAATTGTTTCTTCATATATTTATATGTACCTCTTGTACAACGGTTACTGCATATATTTATATGTACCTCTTGTACAATGGTTACTGCATATATGTATATGTACCTCTTGTACAATGGTTACTGCATCTATGTATATGTAACTTTTGTACAATGGTATATATATATATGTACCTCTTGTACAATCATTACTTCATATATGTAAATGTACCTCGTGTACTATCGTTTCTTCATCGATGTATATGTACCTCTTGTACAATGGTTACTGCATATATGTATATGTACCTTTTGTACAATGGTTACTGCATATATGTATATGTACCTCTTGTACAATGGTTACTGCATCTATGTATATGTACCTCTTGTACAATGGTTACTGCATCTATGTATATATGTAACTTTTGATCAATCGTTACCGCATCTATATATATATATATATGTACCTCTTGTACAATTGTTACTTCATATATGTATATGTACCTCTTGTACAATCGTTTCTTCATCTATGTATATGTAACTCTTGTACAATGGTTACGGCATCTATGTATATGTACCTCTTGTACAATCGTTACTGCATCTACATATATATATATATATATGTACCTCTTGTACAATCGTTACTTCATATATGTATATGTACCTCTTGTACAATCGTTTCTTCATCTATGTATATGTAACTCTTGTACAATCGTTTCTTCATCGATGTATATGTACCTCTTGTACAATGGTTACTGCATCATATTTATATGCAACTTTTGTACAATGGTTACTGCATATATGTATATGTACCTCTTGTACAATCGTTTCTTCATCTATGTATATGTAACTCTTTTACAATGGTTACAGCATCTATGTATATGTAACTCTTGTACAATCGTTACTGCATCTATGTATATGTAACTTTGTACAATCGTTACTGCATATATGTATATGTATGTACCTCTTGTACAATCGTTACAATCGTTACTGCATATATGTATATGTACCTCTTGTACAATGTTTACTGCATCTATGTATATGTAACTTTTGTGCAATGGTTACTGCATCATATGTAAATGTATCTTTATTATAAATGGGTTCTGCATACTGTATGAGTCAGTTTGTATGAATGATTATAGATGTATTTAAATGTGCCATTATGGGACAATTAATTATGTTGAATTAAGTTTCAAATATTTTTTAATTACATAACAACAGTATTTATAATCATACTAATATATATCTAGGTATCTAAGGATTTGCTTAGTATTGTTTTATTATTTTATTAAAAGTCATTGTAACGGAATATGATTTTGTTTCATGTTTATTTACCAATTTCATTAATATTTGTTTATGACAAAATATTTCACTCTAGGTTTTTATTTGTCTGATTAATATATGTTTTTTTTAATAATGTTTTTCTCTATTGAAACCAAGTGATTTTAAAGTTAAATTCATGTATCCAGACATAAAGGGTGAAATTCCTATTACTGACCATAGCACTGACCAGCTGGTGTTGGTAAACACATCTTGTGGCTAGAGAGATCAGCTCCCATAATAATCATTGAAATCTGCTGAAGCGACAGGTTAATGGCTTGATGTTGATGGGAGATTTACGACCAAGTTAGCCCTTTAATCCAACCAGCAATGTTCTATTATTAGTACTTTTTGTTACTTCCCTTGATCAAAATATCTCCATTTATTTAATTTAATTTGTTTAGCCCTAGTCATTGTTTTCACTAGCTTTGGAGTTGCTTTATACTTTATCCTGCAGTATCGATTTTAGGTTTAAGCTTTTGAGGTAGGGCTTGTGTTATCTTTTTCACATTTTTACTCTCTCTTCATAACTAAATGTCAGGGTACAGTTCTTCCCTCATCCAACCAGATATGTTCTTTTATTAGTATCACATTTGGCTCCAGAGTGTCTATTCAAAGAAAACAGTTTCTGCAACACTGCCAAACGATAAGTTGTTTCTCAAAAAGTTTTATTTAAACTGCCGTGTATTTTAGTGTTTTTTGTTTCGTATTTGTTATTTTCGTGTTTGTGTACTCCTGATGAAGGCGTTAGCCGAAAGCGCTTGAGTTTTTGTAAACTGTAGCACTGTATAAATGTTTTTTTCCCCATCTATATATATATATATATATACACACAGAGTAAGCAAAATGGCTATGATAACAGTGACCTTATCTATAATCAATATCAACAATAAATTCTTCTTTAAAATCTGTCTACTTAACCAATTCGCTATTAAAATATCTACCCTATCAGTTTGATTCAATTTACTTATTATATAGTAACTATTATTTATAAATGATGCCTAAACGTACCCTTTAATGTTTAAGACAATTTCCAATAATAAATGTAAGTCTTATCCTTTTGAAGAAAAATTACGGAGTCCTTGCTATATTCTGAGGGAGTCCTTTTATAGGTTGCAGAAACTAAATACTTTCCCATAGACCTCCTGTTGCACCTGTCAGATAATATCTCAAGAATTATAAACCAGATTTTCTTTAAATTACCTTATTTCATAGATATTTCCATCACAAAGCCTTTGAAAGTGTGAAAAAGACAACTTTTTCAGCTCAACCTCTCTGCACATGTCTGTGTTTACAAACACTATTGAATCCGCACTGAATATTGACATGCAATTTCAACGGATGTTAAATTTTCAAAAAGATTAAAAAATATTTTTTCTTTAATTTAATGATCCTAGCTGATGGGGATTATTTTACCTATAGTTTATCCTTCCTGAAAATGCATATTGAATATTTCAAAGTTATATCTGCTGACCTCTGTGAACTCTGTGAACTTTCATTTCTGTACTGAATCGTACACAACAAAAGGCGGGGCTTCAGTCAGGCTATATTTAGCTGTACGCAACCTATACTCCTCCAGCTACCGACGTTTCCCATACTCCTCACATTCCCGCAAATCCCACAACGTCTTCCCTCTGACGTTACGTCGCCTTTCCCGCATAGAAAAATGAGGGGTGGGGATCGGACTTAGAATATTCACCTTGATAAAAACAGAATGTAAACGTTATAGTCGAATGAAATTAATACAATAACTTTAGCAATGCAAACAATAAACATCAAATTAAATGACCAGTACATAGTTTAACTCTTTAAAATGTAAATAAACAGTTATTTTAATAGTCGAAATGAAAATTTCGTGAATGACAGAAGGATATATATTTGACCTGTGTGACGTCACATGACCCCTAAACCCACACAAGCATACATCCCAGAAGGCAACATTGTTTAATACACGCAATGTAAATAAACAATATGAATTCTGCACATGTTCTCAATAATAAAACAAACTTTGTGAAGAAACTATCAGTTGACACTCTGAAAACGGACTATGGATGACACAGGTAAACTATCCTTCAATGAATCAAACAAATTATACTGTGTGCAATTATGAAATTAAAGAGAAATTACTTAAAATGTAGTGATCGAAAATGAGCTAAAACTTCCTGCATTCAACTGTACATAAATTCGGACATGCACTAATCATACACTATTGTCCTTGTACATTCCTATCAATAATTGCTGACAGTAATATACTGTATTGGCACAGGCACACATATGATAAAAGGTCAAGAAATAAATAGTTTAAATTGAATTAATAAATATTATTAACTCTCAACATCAAACATACTTATGTAGCACATAGCATATACATGACCCATTGTTCTGTAACAGGGCATCACAATAGTGAATCCCTTTTGCAACGCCTTCCACAGCATAAAGGACAAACATATCTGGATATATTTCATTTGTACGTAGATTATGTTTACATACATATGGAAAAGGATCAATCGTTGTGTTTGATGGGTTCACAGACGAACCCAATACAAAATACACAGCTAATTAAGAAGAACATCAGGAAAAATAGGGAGAACATTTAATTTTACATATCAATGCAAATGAAGAAACCTTTTTTCTTCAAATACAGAAAACAAGCTCAAAACTCATATATATGTTGAGTGAACGACAGGTCGAAAACGGAATCCAAACAATCCATGCACATGATGATGCAGATCGCTTGATTGTTAAAACAGCAGTAGACTCTTCTGTTTTCAAATTTACTTTGGTAGTCGGAGAAGACACTTACCACACACAAATGAACAACTAGAACGTGTTATCTAATATCAGAATCAACGGAAAATGTAAAAAAGAAACAGTTTGGAAAATCAGCAATAGCCAACCAAGTCTGGATGCCAATATCTGTAAACCCATTTTGTTCATCCATGCAAATTTAGGCCCTAGCACTAATTTCAAGGGCTTTGGTTATTGGAAATATATTAGCTTAACAATAGTTTAAGAACTGTAAGCAATTACGTCTGACTACAGACGCTTTCAATGGATAGATCATTGAAAAGAGGGACATAGCTGAGACTGATGAAAAGCATTTCCTATCCTTTATAGTAGGTAAAATTTAAAGCAGATAAAGAAGTCGAACAGGAAATGTAGCTTTCACAGAAACAGTCAACAGAAAAACAAAAAAGAAGAAGAGAAAAGTCTCGATCATCCAGACTTCTCGCGAGACTTCTCTCAAAGAAGTCCATACACTAGCGCTCGCAGTCAGCTTGCGTGTGTCTGGATGATAGAGACTATAAAAAAGCAGCTTTAAAACAAACAACAAGTTAATAAGCACGGCATGTGACATCAAAAACACAAACGGATTGACAATATGGCTACCGCATTGGAACGGTCATTGACTAAAATATCGTTGGGGGTTTAAACCAGGTTCCAGGACTAGGGTGCACCAAACCAGCTTCTTACCCTATTGTCATCCCAAAAAACGGGACAGTGTAAATAGAGATACCCCGCCAGGTTTGGAAAGGACATTAACACCTTACACTAAGTCGATGGGGCTATACAGTAAAAACAGCAACATGATTGGAAATTACAAAGTAAAAAACCACTTGCACCGAACACATTACTCAAGGTAGTTTATTGTAAGTGTATAGCTGACTGTAAAACAGCAAAATGCACATGCAAAAAGTATGGCCTTCAGTGTTTATGTAAGTTGGCACATTTAAAGGGTGTAGGTTGTTTGAATTCTCCACATGTAGAGAGCAATGATGTTTAATTATAGTTATGTATAATTATAATTCAAGTCATGTAGCACCGTTAACTAGGCACTTAGCTTTTAAAAAACATACCGTATTACTTATATGGCAAAACGTGGGTGGAGTAATTTAACATAATTGTTTTGTAATAAAATAATATTTTGTTCATTAATAACTGAAAGCATCATACATATTTAATAACTAGTTCATTTGACACATTTTAGTTTATTTTAGTCGCAAATAGCTTTGTAAAATAAAACGGTGATCTGTATGGTACGAAATATATATTATTTGGTGTATCTGTGCGCTGGTTTTGCGCATCATTTTTACGGTCCATAATTGTATTCGGTATTTCTGATGTTTTGTGGTGTTTCAGGATTTCAAAATAGTTTAAGATATTACTTTTACATTTTTGTCCGAGTTATTCCTCTATTTTGATAGGGTTACTGGACGAATCACACTTTTCTAGTTTTATGCGAGTCTTTTAACACTTATTTTATCGTTTTTAATATTTTATTTCTCTCAGTGCATAATATATCACAAAATGTTACAAGCATTTATGAACTTTAACGTACAGTTGTATAGCAATGTGTTACATTGATGCAACATCTTATAATACATGTATGCCCTATAAGAAACTTTAGAAGAATTTAGAATTAGCAGACATAGAAAGATTTGACAGATAGTAGGAACAGGAGTATTGGAGTGTTAGACTTAGGCTAAATCAATGATGTCGTTGTATTGTTTTATACAGTTTTAATTATATACGTTGATTATTTTATTGTATATCTCGGTCATCATATGGAAGCGCAAAAGTTTTGATCACTGTGATCTTACCTATCAATGATAAATCATGTTTTTTCCATTTATTTAAACACGTATAAAATTCATCAATTTGTGTATTTAAGTTGAGTTCATGTAATTTATTTCTATTATTTGTGAAAACCATCCCTAAGGTAACTGCTTTATCTGATGTCCATCGACATTTTTTGTTTTTACAGTATTCAATTTTAGTATCTTTAAGGCTTCCAGTTCTTAAAATAGTTGTTTTATCTGTATTTAATTTTAACCCAGATATATTTCGAAATTGTTCAATAATGTTAACAAGCGTTTCTAATGATTTTTGTGAACCATCTATCATACACGTTGCATCGTCGGCGAAAAATGAATTTTTAATTTCTTCTTCGGCTACAACTATCCCCTTAATGTTTTTCTCAAGTTTTACAGCATTCGATAAAATTTCAATAGCAATAATAAACAAAATTGATGACAGTGGACATCCTTGTCTAACTCCTCTTTGTACATTAAAGAATTCAGATTTATGTCCATTATTTGATACAGAACTTTGTATATCATGATAAAATAGTTTTATCCAATTTATTATTGAATCACCAAAGTTAAAATATTTCAAACATGTAAAAAAGATAAAATCATGATCTATACTATCAAATGCCTTTTCAAAGTCTGCGAAAAAAAGTAAACCTGGACTTTCGTTGTCGTTAAGATAATCCATGACATCAAATAAAAGTCTTACATTTTACCCTAAATACCTCCACTTTATAAAACCGGTCTGTGATGCATTAAGTATATGTGGAGTAACACTTTTAATTCTATTTACGATTGTTTTTGTAGCGATTTTATAGTCAATATTTAATAAAGTTATTGGTCTCCAGTTATTAAGTGTTGTAAGTTCCTTATCCTTTTTTGGTAAGAGCGTTATTATACCTTGTTTTTGTAGCGTGGTTAAGTTACCGTTGTCAAATGAATAGTTTATCGAATTCAAGTAGAAAAGTTTTAAATCATTCCAAAAATATTTTATAGAATTCAGTGGTTAAACCATCTGAGCCAGGACTTTTATTGTTTTTCATATCTTTAAGTGCCATTGTACATTCGTATTCATTAAGGTTTCCTTCAAGATTATGCTTCTGTTCTTCGTTTAGTTTCGGAACAATTATATTAGGAAAAAAATCGTGATTAGAATCCATTGGGTTAACTTTTTTGTATAGTTTTTCGTAATATAATTTTGTTTCTGCAATTATATCTTTTTGATGTTTAATTTCGTTACCATTTATTAATAATCGTGTAATAGTTTTTCTCTCCGATCTTTTCTTTTCTAAATTTGAGAAATATTTAGTATTTTTCTCTGCTCCTTCGATATATTGTGCTTTTGCTCTCAAGATTATTCCGTTTGTTTTCTTTTCAATTATTTCTGCCAGTTTAGTTTTCTTTATTATTAGTGTTTCATGTAATTGCCCATTGTTTGGGTCGTTTGATAATTCATGTTCTAATGTATCTATTTCCCTAGTTACTGTGCTTTCTTCATTTATTTCCCTTTTCTTTTTAGTAGAGCAATATTTTATTGTTTCATTCCTTATTGCGCCTTTAATCAATTCCCATAATGTATTATGGTTAGCGTTCTTATTTATATCGGATATTTCTTTTATGGCATTTCGAATATTTATTTGATAATCCTCATTTAAAAGTACACTGTTATTGAGTTTAAAATACCCGGGACCGTGATTTTGTTTTGACAGGTTAATGTTAAAATATACTAATGAATGATCCGAACGTAGACCTGCAGATATTTTACACTTTGTAATATTATTTACTATATTTGAGGATATTAAAAAGTAATCAAGCCTACAAAATATCTTATTTTATACTGTTTACTTAACGCATGAGTAATATTCCTTCCTCCTGTTTCTCAGTTTTTACTATTTTCCACTCCACTCTGTCGTCAGAGAGTTAATATTATTTCAGAACAGTCTTACTTTGATGCTTTTTACATTTATTAGGAAGGTACCAACTTGACAAACACAAAAGAATATATTATCATTATTAAATTGCTTGATCATTTATTAAATTGTTATGGCAAATATTGGGCGCGGCTCCAAGTAGCGGGCTGCCGGCAACACATATATATATCATGGCAGCCCTTAACATGTTTCACAAAAGAGGGCATGGCCCATAAGCCTGATACCCTTAAAGAAGTCCCAATAGGCTTAAACAAAAGATGAAGCCTCAATAGGCTAAAACAAAAGAGGGCATGGCCCATCAGACTTATACCCTGGAGCCGCACCGATTATCGAACTTCTGGTATATTGTTCTGCTGCCGACGTCGCTCCGGCACCGATCATCAGGTATATCGTTCCGCTTATGGAGCCGCACCGATGACGGATCCTCTTGTATATCGTTCTGCTTTCGAAGCCACACATGTTCTGTAGCATGGATGTTCCTGAAATTATATGCAGACAGCAGCAGGATCTTTTTCTTAATGGAGGATTTACAATGTTTGACCTAAAACATAAACGAAACAGATGAAATATGTTGAAAAATGAAAAATAACTACATCATTAGGAAAAGAAAGGGTGAGGTGGGTGGGTAAAAATAAGTATTTTAGTCAACCTAAAACATTACATACCGTTCACTTAAATTGTTGGCCGCAAGAGAATGCAAAGGCCCGCGCATGCGCAATAAAAGGAACACCACAATAGCAGATCTAGCTTACATAACAGTGGGGTACCTCCCAATAACTCTGGCTAATAACGAGTATTAGCCCGTATTATTAGGAAGGTACCAACTTGACAAACACAAAAGAAAATAGTATCATTTATTAAATTGCTTGATCAAAGAAGCCCCAAATAGGCTTAAACAAAAGATGAAGCCCCAATAGGCTTAAACAAAAGAGGGCATGGCCCATCAGCCTTATAACCTTAGTGAAGCCCCAAAAGGCTTAAATAAATTGTTTATTCAAAACTCTAATTCTAAAGTAAAATGTTTCTTCATTTAATTATCTTTTCTAAAGTTTACAATAATGTGCACGACCGAACTAGGCATGATGCACCAACAATAGGCCCCAAAAGGCTTAATATTTCATGCTGTAATCCCGACCCTGGGAAACAGTGGTAGTATTACGTTGAAATTGACTAATTATAAAATTGTTAACTGTCATTAAATTTGATTTCACTGAATTGAAGGATTCGCTGATGGCCATATGGCAGCGATCAAAATGAAATTTTGACAATGCCACAGAGCAGCAATCAAAATGAAATTTGGATAATGCCACCGCCAAAAAAATAAATACTTTTGGCAAAAACGAATCCCTCACAGCCTTAGAAAATTGGATATATCATTGTTGGATTATGCAATGCGCATACAGTACATTATATATCATAACGTGAGCCGCGCCCTACCACAATCAAAAATAATGTGCTTTATATAACTTGCAAAGGAACATTTCTTGGACTGACGCCATTTGTTTAGGAGGAGTGATTCGTTGGTTTCCCAACATGGACGTGTAAACACCGAAACATACTGATAGAATCTCATAGCATGTCGTGAGACCTGCGTGCGGTGTTCAATGACACAACGTCTAATTTGGTATAGCGACACTTGAACCTACAAATTGCCTAACAAGCTGCGTTAACAACTGGTAGCTCGCTGGAAAAAGTTCAACAACTTTGCAACCGCTTGTCTACTGTGCCCAACAAACTGCAAAACTGAGTCATAGCCCCCACCATTGACCAACAAATGGAATGGGTGGGACTGACGTCAATCATCGCCCAACTTTGCTTAAAAATCACCCAAGCACATAGTCCCATAGCTGAGCCAGTATACTGTACACCCAACGCGACGGACCCTCGGTTCGGCCCCCTCGACTTTTTTTTGGGGGGGGGGGGCGAGGGGGCGTTCGCCTCACCACCAGCTGACCGAGGTCAAGGTCGCTTCCGCTAACAACCTGCTGAGTGCTGAGAATCCGGCGAATAACTAAATTTTGCTACATATATATTATACAGTTGTATAACGTATTAGAAATTGCGCACATGTTATAAGACTTAAAGTTGTCCATTCATAATATAATAAGGTAAAATTACAGGTGTCTCCGTAAAGTCTAACCCCAATAAATATAATTATATAAGAAAGACCAGTTTACACCAGTTGTGTGAGAGATAGTAGACTTGAAAAGAGAGACACGATTGAATAGCAAAACGCAGGAACGCATCGAGGCAGACAATAAAGACAGTGGAGGGTACTGTCGTATAACCATTGTAATCAAGATTTAGCAGAGACAAAACTCTTCAGTACGGATGAAACTATGTCGGTGTTTAAAATTACAAGGTGAAAATTAAATTTCTGCCCCATCTGATCAGTCTTACAAACCTCTGCAAAGGCTGTGGGCTTGTCTAACCAGATGAATAAGACGGTAATAAGTCGGTGCCTAATTATTAATAACTTTGACCAGTGCTTCAGTACCAGTACTCAATATCATTACTATATGGCTAGGCCAAGGGATTCGTACTGAAACTGCTAACACTACCGGAACCGTCTGCAACTTTTTGTAATATCAGACCTTATAGGAGTGCCTTTCCGAGTAAAAGGTCAAGGACTGAAAACGACAAAGTGTTGCAACAGCAACAGCCACAGCCCACGACTATCATTAAATGATCCGTGAATACTTCATGACGATAGTTCGACTTTTGCGAAATATATGGAACCGAGAAAAATCTAAACTCAATAGTGGAGCAAAAAGACATTCCATCAACCCCTAGATGATCAAATATAGTAAAACATGCCACAAATCCTGACAGCAATTGGACTGTTATGAAGTGTATCTCTGAAAATGAAATTCATTCCTCCAGAACATAATCTAGTGCTGCTAAGAGGTGGTATCAAACTCAAATCACAATCCGAGTTCTTAACTAAGACAACCGGCAAAATAGGAAATGCGCCACCCGGGAAGTATTTAATGAGCCGCCTATTGTAAGTTAACATCTGTGGTGGTTGCTCATTATGAATATCAGCTGACTGAATATTGTGTTCGAGAGAACCAATTCTTGAACCCGATTACTCGATACAAATTAAAATATCTTACTCGAATAGAAGTATTACTAGGAGTGGTGCCGATTGGCCAGACATGAGAACCATGGTAACAAAGCGGGCCGACCAGGCATGAATAAAGTTGGAAAATTCATGCGGGCCCTGTGAAACCCATGCTCGCACTTGCCTCCACCCCATTACCTGAGCGGTTTTACTGAGGTCTGTTGTGGGTTTTACTGATGTATGTTGTGACACCGCCGCTAACCAGTATAAAGGCTGATGATTTGCTGTGCCCGGACCATTCAGGCTTGTCCACCCCAACCGGGGCAATTAAACGAGCTGCGCACCACATCGTCATTACAGCAGGCCTGGTCTCTGACACTGGCTGGTCACTTCCCTGCCCGGAAGGCACAACACCTCTTGAACGGCTAGATTCATGAAACAGAATAAAACATAAATGAAGAACTAGTTTCTAACCATATCTAGTTTTATTAATTAATTTACTTTACATTTCCTTTCGAAGTATGTTATGTTATTATTATCATTGTTATTATTACTATTATTATTATTAAAGCTAATGATAATTTTGCATTGGCAAAAATCTATTTCCACTAGGTGAGAACATTTGTGTTTCTCGGGTTTTATCCTTATGTTCTATAGTAAAATAAGAAATATTTGGCTGAGTATACAGATGATAATTTTTAAGATTCGCTTTTGAAAGAAATATTTATGGAAGCATTTTGCATAAAAATGCATGAAATTTGCACGGTTGTAAAATAATTGTACTGTAAAGATCATAATTTGAACAGTAAACTTGGATGAACAGCTAAGAAAAAGACCGCGGTATCTAGAGAATTGAAATTCCTGGTCACCAATTGGACAGTTTCTCAGAATTAAGAATTAAAAGTAGTATTATAAATATTTATTATTATTAGTATTATTGTTATTACTGGTTTGTGTATGTAAGGTACATGTATCTCAAATATCTATTAAAATGTATTTATCTATTTATTTATTTATATATTTATTCATTGATATATGTTATGTATTTAGCTAATTATATATTTATTTATTCATTCATATATTTATGAATTTATTGATGCATAATGTTTTTATAATGGTTATTATTATTATTATTTTTTTGTATTTATTTATTGATGTATTTATTTTTGTTATTTTTTATTTTGTAACATTATGTAATATCTCATTAGTAAAGCTGATGTTTTTTTCTTTTCTTAGCACTATTGCTATTTTTATTACTATTAAAATTATTATTAAAATTATTATTATTGTTTTATTATTATTATTAATGTTATTTTTATACATTTTATTATATTATTGTTATTATTACTATATTATTTTTATATTATACGAATAGTAATACTGTTTATTTATTAAATATTTATTTAATTTGTTTAACCCATACTCAACACGAGCTCATCCAGTTTTATTATTATTATACTATTTTATTTTACCCCGTGTGGTTCCGGGGCAAAGAATAGGGCCGCTGTAGACCAAGTTGCAGGGGTAGGCAGAGGGGTATAACCCTCAAATTCATGTTCATTTATCATGTTTTGTTCATGCTCATTAAAGGTCTTCATCATGACCTCAGCATTGTTTCAGGTGCCATCTCACTCAAATCACTAGAGCAGTGGCAGAAAAACAATAAAACTTGGCTCTAGCGTAAATGGAGTGTCTACAATAGAATTTGCAGCAACTCTGCAGTTCTGCAGGTGGAAGGTTCTAGGCCTATTCTCCATATTTTATCTCGATGTACATGGAGGATGAGCCTGGCATGTTTATTCCTGTGTAGCGCCATATAACCTTTCATGTGTTGGTGCACCTTAAAACCCAATTCAATTCAACTATTTTATTTTATTTTTAAAATATTATTATTATTTTTTTTATTATTATTATTATTTTTATTAGTATTATTATTATTTATTTTTTCTCCAATTTTATTGATTTATTACTTCATATTTTTATTATTTACTATTATATTATTTGTTATTGCTATTAATTGGAAAACCAGTACTGCCCTACAAGATCATTATGTAAATTATTAGAATTGTTATTATTTAGTAAACATTTTCCTATTCTGTTATCGCCAATGTGGTAACGTCGAATGCCATTCAATGAATAATATGCCCAGATCTGCCCTTACTGAAGACACAGTGTTAAGCGGTGTTCTGGCAAATTTCCAATAACGCCAGTCAGTGCTGGTGGGTCGTTTGTACCAGTGAATTATGTGAACTAATCTCTTCTATTTGTACTGATAGAATGTGTGTAATAAGGTCACGAATGTAAATATGATGCGTGAGAAATAATGGCGCCCGCCTACTTATGTGCTTACTAAATTCAAATCAAATCATTATATTTGTGTGAAATCCAAACAACAATACACTGGAAATATGCAGTACACAACTCTACAAACAATATAATTCCGCCAATAAGAGACAAATGATCTTAGAATGCATGATCGTAATTAACGGCCACATAGAATATGTTTACGTTACGAGACAAAGGATTTACAATCAGACAAAAACATTAACTTCAAAATTCTGATTAATTTCAACGCATCATGAATTTAAACTATGGCGGAGGATGTCTGAGCGACATAAAACTGCAAAATAATAAGAAAGACGACCTGAAGAAAAGGGAAAAATAAGTATTTTAATTTTAGTCAACCTAAAACATTACATACCGTTCATTTAAATTGTTGGCCGCAAGAGAATGCAAAGGCCCGCGCATGCGCAATAAAAGGAACACCACAATAGCAGATCTAGCTTACATAACAGTGGGGTACCTCCCAATAACTCTGGCTAGTAACGAGTATTAGCTCTGGCTAGTAACGAGTATTAGCCCGTAATATTATTGATAAAGCCTTTGTATGCTGTAAACATATACAAAATATAGAAGCAGGTTTTTCATGATTCGTGTTTTAGTTTTACTTTTGTTGTAAAAATAATAACAAATTATCAACAAAGTGGTGTATTTAATATAGCTTGTTTTATAACTATTTATGTGTGTTTAGTAGTATACAGCTTTACCCTGGATAATATTCAATATATACAGGATATTTGTTGGAGTGACCGTAGGATTTATTTTCATCGAGAAGTTAACAACTTATATTTTCACGAGTGCGTTATTCTATATTCACGACAAACCAGCAAATATTAGTAGTACATACTCATAACCCCAAAACTGAGGCTGAATGTTTTTTTTCGAAGTCGTCCACGTATGGTAAGATTTATATTTTTAACTCGCCATAACTTTTGAACCAATTTAATAAACTATGACTCATTATCTTAAGTAAGTGATTTTCAATCCAATGATATAAAGGCCCTCCTACAGGAGAGAGAGAGAGAGAGAGAGAGAGAGAGAGAGAGAGAAGAGGGATAGAGAGAAGAAGAAATTGTGTTGTAGTATATGTAAACATAAATACAAGGCTGGAAATTAATTACACACTCGTTTCTTTCGGAATCTTTTTTAGAGAATGGATCAGGTATATATTTTTCTTCGTTTTGCAACATTGGTTTACCAAAATATGCTCTACTGACTTGGAAATCCATCAACAATTACAAAAAATCCCAGACAAGAAGGAGGTCTGCACAACAAAGACAATATTTACGAATCCGTCACGCGACACTCACGAGACAGTTACGGAGTGCATTGAATCTAATTTAAATTTCCCGTGTTCTCGTACTGTTTACATTTACAGGTCAAGGTCACATTTTATAAACTGTAACGAAATAAAAGAATATTGATATGAAAGTGTTGCAAGAGATTTATTTAACATTCAGCTTTTATGAAAAATTATACTTCATGTACAAAACATTTTTCGTAAAAGTATAGCGGTATTTATATCATGCGTGTAAGCGAAGCATTTTGATTCAACACATTAAACGGATATCCGACTGAGTGAATATCAAAGCACAAGGAATACCACGAGATCAACATGTTTTGTCGTACATTGATTTGGATCGGTCACATGCATGTAGTAATAGCCTCATTAACTGATGTCAAGATGACATAGTGCTAATTTAAGTTTCTGTAATCAGGTAATTCTAACCAAATAACACTCTTGATTGACTGGCAGTAACACCCACAGTGCTAATCTCAATTTCTTCAATCAGTTCATACTAACCAAATAACAGTACTGGTGTATTAATCTTCTCTGCTATAATCTATAGCAGTTAGGGGTTATCAGTTAAATGGCTGAATGTAACGTATCCATTTTGAAGTGGTTATATTGACAAATTTGTTAAATATTGTTTAATTCGGGCTCATTATATATACTCGGCCTTTTTGTACTTCGTATGATTGAAGAAATAAGCTGATAATCATGCACATTAATGGTTTATTATCACAGAATCAAACGCTCTGTCTTCTCCTTCTGAAAAAGAGTTTGTTACAAAAAAACATGCGGTATTCTGCCACATTCAATGTAATACGCATTGCCATCACACATTTGTCAATGTTCACACATGTGTCAATGTAGGACTTTTTATCTTTTTGATAGAGTGTTTATCTCGCAAATAGCCTAGGACTTTATATAACCAGTCCACATCAGCAATTCTGGAAGCCAGACACAATTAAAGTAGCTATGAAAAAGATAAAAAGAAAAAAAGGAAAAAAAGAAAAAAGTAGTTATCCCGCCAGCAGTTTACAAAATATGTACACCGTTCCTAAATCTGCCGACGACGAGGTAACTGACATATTTTGAGAATCCACACTCTATAGCGGACACAATATAAACGGTTCTTATCAGCCAGGCCAAACCCTAAAACTGCAGCGTTGAATTAAGAGCATACGCATATTCAATCGCGAGTATTTTAAGAACCCGTGAAAAAACCTATTCTATTCATCGGCAAATATACATTATTATATATCCTGAACACCTGGACAGAGTTTCGATAAACTGGTTTGTAATGTAATTGTGTCGTTATTTGGCGGGTTAGTTTCCTTAAAGGGAAAACGAGGTCAGACTAGACTTCTGAACAGTGGTTGTGTAATCACCATAAAAACACAACATTTGTCCCTAAGTGATGGTTTCTATAATTAAGTGATACTTTAAAATACATCAACTGGAATGACAGTCTCAAATGTATGTTCAGGACGCAATTCCCAAATCGGAATGGTATGAACGAATGGGTTTTACTTCCCGTTTAACACATGTAAGATGATATTTAATCTTGAATATCTTCGACGCTTGATTTTAGATACGAACTATTCAGAAACATTTGAAACCGGAACCACATGTCCGTAGTTTTTATTTGTTTTATTTTAGTATCTTTGACCATCAGCTTTATGTTCATCGCTTGTTTATTAAATGAAATAGTGCAATGTCTTTCTGTCGTTCCTTCTATCTGGTGTGTCTGTGTCAACCAATCAGAAATTATACCCTTATTTCGGTAAAACTGACACCGCTTCAACATTTTATTAGAAAAAACTTCTAGACGGTTGTTTTACAAAAAGCAAGCGTTGCAGATGATCTAGACTAGGTAACATTTGTGAATTGTTTTAGGATATTAATTTCATGTTCGTAAAAAAGGAATATTGAGAAAGACAAAATGGGATTGTATATGGATTTAATTGACTATATATACTCGTATTGTTCCTTCTGCTTAGACTGGTATGTGCAAAATACTTAGACATGCGTTAGTTTCATAACTTTGCAAATTCCCTATATATAACCGTCTTAAATCCTACATTATATCCATATCTGTTGTCAAATAAAAGTATGATTTAAAAGACTTCAGTATGTCAAAACTTGCCCAGCCAACATCGCTTTCTTCTTCGTAGGCGTGTTCTAGTTCATGGCGAAATTGGGTATTTCAGCGATCACATTTAACGCACTTTGGCATCGAAGTCCAGTGGTGTAGTGGTTAGAGTGTCTGCCTTTCACGTTGGAGGCCGTGGGTTCAATCACAGTCTCGTCATAACAAAGATTGAAAAAATGGTAGCAGGCACTTTTAATCCTTGCTTGGCGACAAACAATGGTCAGTGCTACGCCTGATTGGTCCCTTGTCAGAATCCCACTAGACGTTTGCTTTAAACAAATGCAATGACACTTTCTTCTATTTGTGTAAAGAAAAACGTCACGTGATTACCTCTGAATCACGAAAATAATACGACATATAAGGACGAATTGCTACGACCGTCGAAAACACATGACGCTGGGACATGTTATTCTCAAAATCTGAATAATTAACAAAATTAACTAAATAATTTAGACTATCCCTCGGATAACTCTGTCGAAAGGAAAAAAAGGTTCTCAAGTATTTATGATTAGTTTAAGAATCCATTTCTTTGCTTTAATTGCCACTATGGTCTTTACAGGGAATGTTGCTTTTTTAAATCCATTTGAAAGACAGCCAGCTTCCCGTATTTTGGAAACATACTGTGACACAACGTTAAAAGGTCGTTTAAATATTACGATCGAAATAGAGTATTGCAATATTTGCAAATCAATGGTTTTATTTTAATGATTGGCGCATTATTTATACATATCTACAAGTGTTGACTTTATCTATATTTGCCTTACCTTTCTTTAATAGTTGTGTAGTGAGTCAGGATCCTTAAAGGGAATGTAGCGATTCAGCCAAAGGGTGAAAGAATTATCAAAACCGGAGATATGATCATTTGAAGGTTCTGTTTTTAAACCGATATGGAAGCCGCTATTTTGGAAGCTATGACATCACAGTTTTAAATTTCCATAATATGGAATATTAATATAAATTAACTGATTTATAGTGAACAAAGTACAACAACTATAAAAGAATATGTATACTTTATGGCAACAATGCTTTATATGACCAGTAAATATTTTGAAATTTGCAGTGATCTTCTTTGCCTTAAATGATATTTATCTTTATTCCCTATATGGTAATTTAAAACTATGACGTCATAAATTGGTCATACATTTTTTGTTTATCGTCCGATTTTGATAATTCTTTCACCCTTTCCCAAATTTGTGGGAACTATCAATAATTGGGCTGTTTTACATGCCCTTTAGCATGATGATAAAGCATGATTCTAAGAATCATAGCCAATGCTTATCCATAAAATCACCCATGCCGTTCCGATTGGAACATATCATGTGTCGGTGTGTTTCCTGTGAAATACACGGAAAGATTCTTGACAGAACTAACACAATGTAGTCTGCATCGACCATAATGTATTTATTTGTTTTAAAAGCGCATCAACATAAATTACTGGTTTAGTTGTCTGCTATGAATAGATGGATTCCATCTTTCAAAATTTCAAGAAATATAAAAAGATCGGACAGGGAAAGTAGCATTCAAGGAGGACAGTCAATCACAAAACACAAAAACAAACACGCAAACAGACAAACAAGAAGGCAAAAGTAATAATAAATACAAACGACATCACAAACACAAAAGGGTTGACAATAGGGCTACCGCAAAGTTACAACATACGATGAATAGAAATATTCAATCTATTCGGAGCATTGCGGACGTTGTCAGGCAATTTTTAAGTTTTTATCAACCATTAATATAGTCTCTCGATTTATTTATTCAGTATCATTTTTACTTTAAACATGCTTGCATATAATTAAATTAAATGTTGAGCCGACCAATTGTCTTCGTTGTTTTACCATGTTTGAATATATCATTAGTGCAATGTAATCAATAGTTTATAATATGCAATTTGCTTTATACTATTCTATTAATTAATATCAATGATAGAACAAATTCAAGTTATGTGGAAAAACTAACGGGACCCGGCAAGTTGAAAAAACAAGAAGCAACATTGCGGTGTGTCTCTTTAAAGGGACACTGTGCATAAGTAAGCAGATATTGAACATAACCAAATAACTGTCTGACTTTTATTCAGTGAAATGTATACATGAAAACATGAGGATATACCCTAAGAAGTATGTAGGAATACATTCGTGAGTTTGAAAAAAAGAAGTTTTAATTATTATATGTAAATAAAGTGGGACCCACAATATTTACCTTTTCTGCGCGATCACGTGACTTCCATTAGCGCATTAGGTTTTCACCATAGTATGTATTGTGTAAATATGTATAGCCCGCTTAGCTCAGTCGGGAGCGATGTCGACCACTTTACGCTTACGCACACTATTATTACTGCAAGTGTAATTTTAGTTTGGGCTGCGAGTTCAAACGCACGAAGCGAATTATCTTTTTTTGTTCCACGATTGAATTCCGTAAACAATCTTGCTTTTAATTAGTAAATTTTCAATAATGTTTAGTGTGTACTGTTTGCGAACATAATTAGTATGTGTTTTATAAGCTAAAAGTTACGGACAGTGTCCCTTTAACCCTTCGAGACCAAATATGCCAATTTACAAACAATAATAGGCTGTGTGGTAAAACAGTCTCTACATTACATTTAGTAAAGGTAGTCTGTCAAATGTGACATTATAGTATACATAAATTTTAAAGTGATATCTGAACTGGTTCAAAAGATACAATCACTACACCATTGACTCATTGTAGCATGTTACAACTAAACGTTTACATCCATTAATATTCGGAAACCTAGAGAAAGAGATATTCGAATTTACACAAATATACTTTACATATGTGGGACTTTCATTTAAAGAAATTCAGTCAGTGTAAGTACAAACACATCTAGTTTTTGGAACTAAGAATTTGTTTAAGATTGATTAATTCTTTATTTTCCCCACAAATGGACAGCATTTCAATAATAAAATAATATAAACAGTAAAAAACATATATCTCGTATATGCATGACAATGAATATTTTATGATATGAAAAAATTAACAAATATGCACAGTAACGATGAATATATCTTGATACAATATCATAATAATACTCAACTTATTGAAACGAAATAGAAAGACACGTTTATGTCCCAACATTTTAAATTTAAAAACTGACTGTTATAGTAATGTTCAGCCAGTTTATTTCTTTATTTCCTCCAGAGTAGGGGATTTACAAAATATATTTAAGATAAACACAAAATCATACAAACTTCATTAAAAAGTAGTAGCACAACATATATTATACAAATACGATGATATTAATTATAAATGTACAGATGTATAAACAAGAAATTGCAGCACAGCTGCTGGAAAAAATGTTGGACAATTCTGAACATAATATTAATAATTCAGGGGTCAAGCTAGGGGAGAAGGAGAGTACAGTGAAGTGGGAAATTCACAATTATTTATATTGGTTTAATAAAACTGGATGAATGATTGATATATGTTGTCAATTTTTATTTAAATATATGATATATCTAGGCCTGTTGTTTCATTTCAAATTAAAGTGTTTTTTAAATTTCATGTTTTAATAATTTTAATTTTGAGTGGTCATATTCATTATCAGAGAATTTAATATGAATGCCATTAACGGCTCAAAACATTATAGATTATTTAGAGCCGCCCTTGAGAGAGGGTAATGATACGTGTATAGGCCCATACGCTTACTCTTACCGCAGTTTCTTTGTTTTCTACATGACATAATGTGAATTCTAATGCATTTTCAAAACATTTAATTGCTAAATCCTATGATAATGACCCCGTGCGAGGCCCTTAAAATCTGACAAGCATAGGCTAACATTGCTTGTCGAATTTTAGGTGTGTGATGGTGTGGGTGGGTGCGGTGAGAGCCTCTGGTTGGCTCTTGTTATTTGCGGATAAGCCAATTCAATCTGTAACCTAAAGGTTCTTGGTATGAATTGAATGTTGTTTAATGACTCATCAACACATTATTCGAGAGAGGAGATCACACACAGGAATCTGGAACCTGGAACCTGACATACTATACTAAAAATATAGTCTTATATATAGTTCTTTAAACTAACGTGCTTGGAGGATAGACTCCAATATACAAAACCTCCCAGTTTACGTCCCCATCCGTCGGACGAGGCTAATGAAAAGCGTCTTGCTGAAGAACACAAAGACGAAACTCAGTGGCGATGGTAAAGTTTGACCCCGGGTTCACCGGATTTCAAGTTCAGCGGTTATTTATAGGGCCACGCCAGCCCCTTTATAAATTATGAAGCGGTATTTAAAATATTCCTTTAAACATGTTAATGAAATTGAGACTAGACGCTCGTTTGCGCTCGCAATCATCTTGTGTGTGTTTGGATGATGGAGACTACAACTGTAAATAATTAAACCTTTTGTGAGATACACACATCTTGTTAAATTGTTGTTATACACCTCGCTGCGCTCGGCATTATTTTGGCGTTTACAGCACCATTTCACCATGTTTACCACACTGTCATAAACATGTTATAACATATGAATTTGTAAGCGATTTGGGGCTCGAAGCTTATGTCAGTATGTGATCTATGAGTTTGTTTAATGTTCGGGGTCTCGCTTCGAGCGAATTGAAAATGTCAACTAAGGTCAAACTACGAAATTGAAGAACAGGACGAATCATGGCCTATACCAACATATTATTGTTTTATTTAATGTTCGGGGCTTCGCTTCGGGCGAAGCTCAATACTTTGTAATTATTAAATTTTCACGAATTACATCAGTTTACTCCGGACTACATGTACAGTAACATAGCTAGGCCCAAATGACAGTATAGGCCTATGGTTGGGGGCGTGGAGGCATGATCCTCCGGACTTTTTATTTCATTTTAAAATGTATTAATTAGGTAAGTAAACTGTCACAGATGTGTATCTGAAAATACCCACATCCCCTTCCCCATTGCCAGATTGGCAAACATTGTAGACCAATTAGCACATGTTCATGCACATGACCGTTGACGTCATGTTTACACTATCGCATGACGTCATATTTACAATATCGCATGACGTCATGTTTAACATATCGCATGACGTCATGTTTAACGTCAGTCACTGATGCACCAGTTACCCCTTCTCACATGCTGCTTCTCACAAGAACAAAGTAAGAAATTTACATTTATACGCTTATTGATGCAAGTCTAAATCCGCGTACCATACGCCGTTCTGAAAAATATGAAGCAGGTCGGACGAGGTAAACTCCGGACATGAAGAACGCGGTCGACATAATGTCGTTAATATGAATAATTTGGGGCTTCGCTGCGCGAAGCTTAGTGACAATATAAATGTGTGTTGTTTAATTTCGGGGCTTCGCGCTTTGCGCGAAGCTCTGTGGCTCGTTTGTCGAGCTTTGCTCGCCCGTATTATTTTCACGACTTTCGCGAAAGTTTACTTTGTGGATTTTTTTGACTTTTTACGGTAATCGCCGCCATGACCGAAAAAGTGATTACTAGTGGACAACTTCGACGCCGGGCTGCGCCCGGCGAGAATTGTCCAAATTAAATCACACTTAACTGTGATAAGTGATTTCACATCAGGCACTCATATTAGAAGAATTAGCAGAACAAAACAGAACATAACTGTGGCCGCAGTAAAACGTCTCCCCGCGCTTGCAATCAGTACTGTTATTCATTCGATCTTTGGAGATCGCTGAGCCCGATACTTATATTTAGTTATCGGTGGTACATTTTCAATTGCTTCTGTTTTTTTACTTAATTTTTGATTCGATGGTTCCACTACTCCGGCCTATAAAATGCTCTGGGTATTGTTTAACCACTTATAGGATATGTTGTCTGCTTTTTAATTTAGTCTTTTTGCTGTTACTTGTGATACGCAGGCTTCATACCCGCTGCTCCCAACTAAATTCCATTATGTTTATTTCGCTCTTCGGGGCATTTAATTTTATTAGATACTGGGACCATACGCCGTACGACATGGGGAAGCATATAACTCCATGTCCACCGCCGTATGCATGCCATCTTTGGGATGGTTAAAATTGTGTACTATTGATTTTATGAATATTGTGTTCTGCTCAACCCGGGGCTAGAGAGCGTGAGCGGTAGCTAGCATATTTCACTACCGCTCATGAACAGTCTCAATCAAACCGAGACTGCAATATTTGTATGTGTCATGCTCGGCCGTTTCCAAAGGTCCATTATCATACTTCTTTTTATTTACATGTCAGGTATACATATATGCAGTAAGAGGAAATGTAAAAGAAAAACACAAATAATATATTATAGTGTGTATCCAAAGACAAGAAAATTGTTCATTTAGTACATTTCATTGTTGGGAGAAACAAAAGCTATATTTGTAAATTATGTTCCTACCGATATATTTAGCTTATTTATGTCACATTGTAGAGCATAAGGGATTTAAAAAAGCAAAACAAATAATCTTTATACACAAGTCCAGCAATGAACTATATATGAAGACTAGTAATGATAAGGCATAATAAACTAGTAATCTTACTTGCCGTGTGGCGACCGTAAAAAGTCTCCCCGTGCATCCAATCAATATTGTTGTTAATCATCCAACAGGGATTGCAGGACGTTCATGGATCCAGTTTTTCCTTAAACACGTGTGTTTCATATACCGCGTTGAAGGTTTTGTGCTCATCGACATTTTGGGCCATTTTATTAGGGGTTTCCTTTACTTTCCTCATGATCTTGGTTTAGACACTGATGTCAAGTTTTGGAGCTATTTTAACAGTGCGTAAGTTTACTAATATTATTTCTTATGGATCTTTGATACGATTCTTCGTATCTCTAAAAACTACTAATTGGCCCTTATTTCGCTTTTCACAGAATGGTATTACTTTCCAAAAACAGTTATGAGTCTATTAGTAAAAACTCTTAAAATAAATCTTTCACCTCTACGGTTACACTCTGCGTTATCAATACAAATTCCAAAAAATAACTCTTCATTTCTTAGAACTAAACCTTATGTACGCCTTACACCTTTAAATAATCTTCATTCGGCAACCTCGTTTCATGTTCCTTCTAATAATATTACCAGGATTTTTAATAATGGCTCAAAAGTTTCCATAACTCCTCTAGAATCACCTGTTTTGAGGAAATACCATATAAAATCTCCTTTCAGATATCATATAGTTCATTCAAGACTGACTGTGTTTCCCTCTATTAATAAGTGCAATGCTAAGAGGTGCAGTTGTTGCAATTATTTATCTTGCAAGTCCACTATTAAATCAGCTGTTAATGGTAGATTGTTTAATGTATGTCTAGCTTCAAATGTTGATTGACGTACATCTCACGTCAATTATGTTAATATATCTGATAATAGCGCTTCTTTTCCTGATTTAGAACTCTCGATTGAAAATGGTGAAATAATTAACAAAATCTATGACAAGAGAGATGATTTTAATTTTGACATTGTTAATTATCCTCACTTGGATGGGGATGTTCCCTGAGCAACTTCTTATGGGGTGTATGTGTCTCAACTTATTCATTTTTCAAGAGCTTGTACTCCAGTTGAGGACTTTAATATTCGTAATCTGTGTATAACTAAAAAGCTACTCAATCAGGGTTACCGTTACCATAAACTTCGTAAAACCTTTGCAAAATTTTATTATCGTAACCCTGATCTTATTTCCAAATATAAAAGTTATTTAAGGACTCTTCTGCGACAAGGACTATCACAACCTGACTTCTGTGGTGATGTGATTTATAAACTTCGTAAGATTCTTGGTCATATATCTTTGTTAAACTTGTTAAAAAGTTTATCAAAAGACGTTATGACCCTATCATTTTACAACGTACTGCATGCTTGGTGGTGCGCCACTATGCTTTCCTCTTTAATTGTACGATGACCGGACAGGCTGTGGACCCCATGATGGCGCCTACCTTAAGCCCATTGGGACGGTGGCGTTTGATGTTTGTCTATGATCTTTCTTGTCGTGCCCTTAATGGTTTATTCTCTTGTTGCTCTGGCTTCTGCCAAGTCACTGAGTACCTTCATTGTGGCTTTCTAGGCTATTGTGTTTTTGTATTATATTTAGACGAGCATATTTGTGTTTTACTTATATTGCCTATTGATGCTGCCTTGTTGGTTAGAGATTAGATCATGGCGGGGATTTCCTTATTTACACTGTCCTGTTTAATGGGATGACAGTAGGGTAAGTGTGAGGTTTGGTGCACCCTAGAACCGGTTTAAACCCCCAGAGGCCTTTGTTGCCACTGACCGTTCCAAGGCGGTAGCCCTATTGTCAACTCTTTTGTGTTTGTGATGTCGTTTGCATTTTTTTTTACGTTTGCCATCTCGTTTGTCTGTTTGCGTGTTTGTTTTTGTGTTTTGTGGTTAACTGTTGTCCTTGAATGCTGCTTTCCCTGTCCGATATTTTTTATCTTTCTTTACATACCAAATAAAGGCCGTTATCCTGATTGAGACTATGTAAGGAGTGTGTTTGAATCAATTAGTTGCATAAATCAGCGAAGTGTTTCACGTGGAAAATTCTTAAACATGTAAGTAGCAAAATCACTAAATTTTAAGAGATTTTCAGATGTCGATAAAGTTAGAAGAAATTTCACATCATTATCGGGGTTCGTTTGTCTAATTAGGGAATGAAGGTGTTGCCTATTGTTCCAGAAGTAACTGCATTCTACTAAGTAGTGTTGTTCATTTCCTATTTTATTTGCGTTTCATAAGTGACATATTCTTTCGTTTTCCGCTGTTCCATTCCATCTACCAGTTTCTATGGGGGAAATTATGATTCGCCGTTCTAAGTTGATAAATGTCGATACATTTTGATATAGGCAGAAGCTTAAAGTACTTTTCAATTTCAAGATTTATTTTAAACGAGTTGTAAAATGTTCCTTTTTTAGATTGGGTCATTTGAGAATTCCAATTCTGTATATTTTGATCTAGTAGAAATATCATGGACTGTAATCACGCGCAAACTGTGACGATCACACGCTATAGTATTGAGAATATCACACGTCACACACTTTCACATAATGTGAAAGATAGTGGAACATAACTGCTAATGTTGTGATGTGATGGTCACACGCTATAGTATTCAGTATATCCCACATCACATACTCTTACATAATATGAAAGATAGTGGAACATAACAGCTAATGTTGTGATGTGATGTTAAAAAGACAAAAAAGTCTGGCGACGGACTCGTTTACCTCGGAAATGTTTATAGAAGGGAGCACTATTCTATCATCAACTTTATGTAAACTTTTTAACCATATATATAATAGCGAAATTTATCCAGATAGCTGGACAAATGGTATTATTGTCCTGTACAAAAAAAGGCGACAACAATGATGTGAATAATTACCATGGTATTATGCTTACGAGTAGTTTTTCTAAAACATTTTCTCAAATTCTAGACTGTCGACTACGAAAATGGGCAGAAACATATAATTTATTGTCAGATAACCAGTTTGGTTTCAGACAACACACAAGTACAGTTGATTGTGTTTTTATCCTTAATTCGATTATTGATAAATATATGCTGATAAAGGTGATCCCTTGGGAGCAACAAACACAATTAAGAGAATAAAGCAGCAGTCTCGGTTTTATTGAGTCTGTTCATGAGAAGTAATGAAAGAAGCAACACCTCTCACGCCCCCTAGCACCGGCTTAAGCGGTATTCTACTTCAAAGCCACCTATATTGGGCTCGCTGGTCCCAAAGGACCAGTAAAAATAACACTTAGTCTACTGATTCGTAGCACGGGGAGACTAAAGTCAACTTTAGTCATCTGAAGTACCTGTTCATCTGGAATACATTTTGTTGTAAGCTCGTAAGCTCTTCTGCTTACATGTTCGTGGAACATACAGTCCACATTCTTCTCATGAGATTCCTTTAGAAAAAAACAACATTCTGATTTACAAACAGCAAGCTTTGAGGCGAAGAAAATATCTTGTGAGACCCAACGTATAACATCTATCCACGATCTTGCATTGGGAGTGAAGTACACACAATATATATATGGTACCCTGATATATTTCGGTAGATCAATCCATAAGGCACCGCATGAGCCTTTAACCGAATCAAGAGCATTCTCAAAGACATGCGCCAACAGTCTGGACTTGAGATTCGTGGCTTTTAAAGACTTTATGATTTTTCACTGGTAAATTATGTCAGATTGAAGGCGTTATGGCGTCATGGCATCATGACGGTAACTTGCTTTACATTTTATCGCGTTCATATTTGGCCAGTCCAAACCACCAGCGTGAAGCAATTGTTCAAATAATCTTGAGAAAAATATGATGAATGTCGTAAGTACGTAACAGAAATATAAAAGATAAACCAATCATGGTGTAGACATATTGCAGAGATGTTTTTGTTTAGTCTAATGTCCTAGCTTAGTGACTGACCCCTGCATGTGTGTCGGGTGGCAGTCGTTCAACCGAATAAAAAAATGTTCACCGATCGTATTAACTAGAATTAGGTCATCGTTTAGTAACCCAATGGTTTAATACAGAGATTTTAATACGGGTTCAGTCAATATAGATCACAGAAGTCCTGCAATAAAATAAATATTTCTAGATTAGTCATGTCATAAAATAAATACTTTTATAAGTCATGTCTTAAAGTGAATACTTTCAATATCACAAATGCAATGTGTAATTTCTAAGCAATTATTGTAAAAGTGTTCTTATAAAAAATTAAAAATCATATTTCATATTCACCCCGTAATAGGTTTGTGAGGGTCGGGGTGGGTCATCCCTCAACAAACATTACATAAGAAACATGTAATATGCATAAATTAGTTTGTAAATAAAGTAATAGGAAATATAATCAAGTGAATAAATGCATATATTGTAATCAGAGACATAATAAATGGGGAGGTTTTCTTATTAGTCCCCCACCGGTCCTTGGGGGACTATAGGTTTGCAGCCTGTCTTTCCGTTCGTCATTCCGTCCGTCCTTCCGAATGCTTGTCCGGGCCATATTTTCAATACTATAACACTTAGAGATACCAAACTTGGTATGTGGATACATCTTGGGATAGCGGTGTGTCGCGTACCAAAATAAGGTCACTGTGACCTTGACCTGTGACCTCTGTCATAGATAATGCTTGTCCGGACCGTATTTTCAATACTATAACATTTAGAGACATCAAACTTGGTATGTGAATACATCTTGGGATAACGGTGTGTCGCGTAACAAAATAAGGTCATTGTGACCTTGACCTGTGACCTCTTCATAGAAAATTATTTTCTGGACCGTTTTCAATACTATAACACTTAAAGATACTGCACTTGGTATGTGAATACATCTTGGGATAGCGGTGTGTCGCGTACCAAAATAAGATCACTGTGACCTTGACCTTGACCTGTGACCTCTGTCATAGAAAATGCTTGTCCGGACCGTATTTTCAATACTATACCACTTAGATATACCAAACTTTGTATGTGAATACATCTTGGGATAGCGTACAAAAATAAGGTCATTGTGAGCTTGACCTTGATTCTTTACCTCCATCATAGGAAATGTCCGGAAAATGTTGGTCTGGGCCGGTGAGGGACTATGTATTGCCCTGCATTTATTGATGCTCTTGTTCTTTACAATTATAGAAGTATATTATACAATGTACAATTTTAACGGAGTGTAAAAAAGGTCCCACTGCAATCCAGAGGTATTTCCAAAACAATTTTGCTGGAAAACATAGTATGATTGCTATATAGAGAATATATGGATGCTATAAGATTGCAGTGAATCTCTGTAAACTCTGGGGGAAAAACAAATAAATGTAAAGAATATATTTTTTGTTTCAAAACCCAGTGTACAACCTACATTGTCAATACATAATACATACAAACTTATTTTACACAGATAATGTTAATGTTATAGTATCAAAAATAAACATTGTTTCATGTTATGAAATCCATGCACTGCCTCCGAGTTTTTTCCTCATATTTTGTTTTTGGAAAGAGAAAAAACTCATCCTGCGTAATAAATCTGTATACAGTTCCATTAATAAAGGACAATGTTTCAGGATAGTTTTAAAGGATTAATATACACAACTTCCAATTTTTTTTTCTAAAATAAAATAAGAAGTTTGATTAAGAAGGACCAAGATATAAGCAAGGGTATCTTATTTTTGATTAGTAAGGTAAGCTTTGCATGTCCCAGAATGAAAACATTAAGTTTATTTGCTACAGTTTGATAATGGAAAAATCAACTAAGTATTGTACTCCAGTTCCACAGATAGCAAGGTATTGACTCTACATGGTTTCAAACTTATTAATGTTTAAGTTTTTATATGCTATTAGTTTCTCAACTTTGTACAAAGATATTATATACGTTTTAAAAAGGTTAAGCTGTGGAATTTTACGTTGCATCTTGTTTTGAGAAATGTAAAGTTTTGCTTGCATGATGATTTTGCTTAAAACTGTATCGAATTTACGATTTCCAAATAAAATATATGTTTCTTTTAAGTCACGAATGCTGTATTGCATTTTTCTGTAATATAAGTTTGAAGTTTTGACCAAAATAATTTTTCTGTTCCACAGTTCCAAAACGGATGTTGGATAGTTTTAGGTGCATTATTGCAAAAGCTGCACATATCGTTATTAATAATATTCATTTTAGATAAAAGGTAATGTGTTCCAAGTATCCTATGGTTGGTTCTATACTGGAACTAAAGTAACTGAGGATCTTTTGTTATTTTATAAGGTAAGGTATATAATCTTTCAAATTCAAAGTTCGGAACACTAACTCCTTCATTTTTCCATTAACTTAATGATTTGGAATATACATTAATTCTGAAATTGATGTCATATATGTTTCGACAGCCTTTCTCATTTTGTAGAATTAAGGATAGGATAAGTGGACGTATAGTTTTTGGGCTGTTACAGGCTAGAAGCACAATATTCAGTTTTGACAAATAATTCCTGACAGCAGTTATAATACCTTCATATTCAAGAAAATTGGACTGTATATTATAGTGTTCATTAAATTCTTTATATGAATAAATATTTCCAGTTTTGTTTAAAATGTCATTGATAAAAGTTATTCCTCCTGTAAACTATCTCTTGTTAAACACACTAGAGCCTCCGACCTTAATACCTGGGTTATACCATATACTAACTGAGTGAAGCTGTTGCCAAGATATTGGTTTAACTTGATCAGCAAACTATTTGTAACTGATAAGAACATCCTTTCAAAACGGATTTTGTATTCTATTTAAATTTTGTTTAATGAAATCCGTTTCAAATTTAAATATGTTATTAATAATCGGTCATGACATGACTATATTTATTTTCGGTCTGAGATATTCGACGGAACCATGTTATTTTTAGAGCTAGTACGAGCTATTCCACTTCTACCATTCTAACACCTCCATATTTATAATCTTGAATAATGGTAGTTCTTTTTATTTTGTCCCTCAAACTGTTCCATAAAAAATTGTAAAATAGTGTTTGTATTAATTTGATATTATCTACTGAAGGATTTGGTAATCCAGTAATACAATGGTTGAGTTTTGAGAGGGCAAACGTTTTGAAACAACAATTTTACCAATAGGAGTGAGTATCCTTTTAGACCAAACAGCAAGTAATTTTTTGATTTCTTCAATTTTGGACTCGTAATTAATATTTATCATTGAGTTTAAGTCTGTTGTAAATGTCACACCTAAAACAGTAAAAATACCATTTTCCCAACGAAAATTGTACTCAGGACATAGTTTGATGTTACTATTTATTCTTGATCCAAACCATATGACTTTTGTTTTGTCTGTATTTCACTTCCTATCACATCCGCTCCATAGACCTATGACGTTTGTTTGTTTGTTTGTTTGTTTGTTTGTATGTATGGTGTTGTACGTCATTTTCAACCCAGCAAGGTTTTATATGACGGTTGATTGTTTGTGATGGAGGCACACTTTTCCTGGATAGAACCAGTAATGTACACCTCCCTTCCGTAAGAATCGACACTACCTCAATTACAAGTCGAGCTCCCAGTGGGATCGAACTTACAGCGGTGAGAGGCGAAGGTTTGCAACACCACGTCGTGGATAGCTGCAAATATCAATAAGCCTATGATGAATTGTATTACTAATGTTCACAAACCTTCAACGATGGCATCGAAACTCCATGAGGCACACATTACTCTTGATCATCTTCGACACTTGGTTGTAAATACAAACATTTGACCCTTTGTGCAGAAACAGGTTTGAAACCGGAATCACATGTCCGTGATTATTATTTTTGTATAATAGTAAATAATATTAGTATTAATAATATTAGTATTAGTAATAGTATTTTTGACCATCCACATTTAGTTCGTCGACAACATGATGACGTTTCCCTTTTCTTTCTTTTTTATTTGTTAATGTATTGGCTTTCTGCCAATCCGTACATCTTGGATAGAAGGTGCTACCGTATCAGCCAATCAGAAGCGATAACAGAATCTTGGTAAAATGGGTGCCCGTCATTTATTTTTTAGAGGAACGGTTTTAGATGTTTGACTTGCAAAAAATGATGTTAAATTTGACTTATATAATTATTTATTTTCATTATTTTCTATATGATAACAAATATTTAATCTGGAGACAAGTTGGGACCTGATACTGTTATTGACAAGCATCTATTTTACGTTATGCTTAGTCTCTATATGAAATATCAATATTACATTTGAAAATATTTTAATTGCTTAAGGGCGGGTTAATAAAAACATGGCGAATATCTCGTTGATAAGTTATTTACTATATTTGTTTAGCATACTGACCAATATATCTTATACTTTCAAAGACGTGTTCACTTAGAATGTGTTATGTTCTTCACGTGAAGCCCTGGAGGGACTTTTTTGACGATCGTTTGGATAATAAATTACCTATTACGCAAAAAGAAGAGCAACACTTTTTGATAGCTTAATATGGGGATGACACAAGACCGACCACGGAAACTTTTCTTTTTCGCTAATATTCCCTTAAAGAGTACGAACACTTGCCACGTGTTTATCAATTTTAAGCTGAAAACATATAATTTGATTATTATTTGATGTTTTATTAATGGCATCAATACATTAGATATTTCAAGAACTGTATAAACAATATATAGAGAGTATTAACTGCTGGGATCGATTATAGGGAAATCTTTCACGAGTTGGTAGACGTGTTGTTCTTTTCACGAACAAGCGTATTCGAAAAACAAAACACGACTACCATCGACTGAAGGATTTCTCTATAATCGAACCCAGCAGTTAAATAATCAATTTATTACATTTTAAATCAGTTGATATATCATTTTAACCCAAATTATTCGCTATATTTAAGAAATAATAAATACTTACCTGTATGTTATCGGTGAATAAAATACAGTTAGGAATTCGGATGCGTACTAATTAAATCAAGAGTGCCTTAGCACATCTCGAAGTGGCATTCAAATTGTCTTCCATCCCGCATCTAGTTTCTCACTTTGGAAGTGTACTGGCTGATCATACAAGAACGGGCATTATGGATCGAATGTTTACATTGTTCTGTCTTGGAGCTGTAATTTCGGTACATGCACATTGCATGTTTTGTCTTATTTCTTTGGGAATCAGTATAAACACAAATAATAAAAGTAGATAAAAGTAGATATAATAGTCGAACAGAAATTCATTTACAGAACACAGTCAACTAACATAACGCATTAAAAAAAATGAAGAAAAGTATGCGATACCACAGACATACGAGGTTTGACAATAGGGATAACACATTATAATGATAAATCCATAAAACACTGACAATTGTTTACCACTGTAGGTCATACTACACCAATTCATTTTCCATAGGCCTACCTTATAGCTCTAAGCTCTGTACTGAGTTCCCTGATATAGGAAGCTATATTTTTTATTATTTGTTTTGAAAGACCTATCTTAGTTTTATCAAAAAAACATACAGAAGCCATACATTGAGTATGTTTTGAAAAAGCTGTTTGGGTCGGATGGTGCTGACTCACCTACTTGCATGTAGAAACATGAGGAAAATGTAAAATATACTTCTTTCTTTGAGATTATGCAACACATTATGAATACATTGCACAAATGTATGATTTAACCTTCATAAGTACTCTTCAAAAGTTGAATTTTAATTTGTTAGCAAGATTTTTTGGTTTGTTTACCTTGACAACCAATCAAAATTAAGAGATGCTGTGTAATAGCTCCGAATTTACCCTGGAACTTTTTCCCTGCCCTCTGATTGGTTGGTAATTGGTGCAGTCTGATCTAAAGGCGCATATAGTCGTGATGCACATATACAGGTTTGTGCTACTGTTATGACTATAGCTTTTCACGCATATACTGTGTTTGTATGGCGTTTTAGGTCATTTTCAACACATGTAAGGTTATATATGACGGTCCATTTTTTTGGTGGTGGAGGCAGACCACCCACTTTTCCTGGGTAGAACCAGTACTGTACAACTCACGCCATCCGTAAGAATCGACACTTCCGCAATTACAAGTCGAGCTCCCAGTGGGATTCGAACCCGCAGCGGTAAGAGACGAAAGTTTACAACGCAACGTCGTAAACCATTCGGCCATGGAGACGCATATTTCACACACACATCTAAATTGTGACACAGAAGCGGCTGTTTCTCTCATTATAGGAGGGGAAGTATTTTCAAGCAGTGATACGTATTATTTTACTTGTTACTTCTATATATGTATAAAATTAATGTTGTTTGTGTTTTTGCCATATTTCCAGTTGACTGTAAATGTTGGCCAAAGGCAATTATTTGCTGATTTATGCCAATAAAGAAAGATAAAAATATCGGACAGGGAAAGCAGCATTCAAGGACGACAGTCAACCACAAAACACAAAAACAAACACGCAAACAGACAAACGAGAAGGCAAAAGTAAACAAAAATGCAAACGGCATCTCAAACACAAAAGGGTTGACAATAGGGCTACCCCCTTGGAACGGTCAGTGGCAACAAAGGCCACTGGGGGTTTAAACCGGTTCTAGGGTGCACCGAACCTCACACTTAACCTACTATCATCCCATTAAAACAGGATAGTGTAAATAAAGAAATCCTCGCCATGAGCTAATCTATAACCAACAAGGCAGCATCAGTAGGCAATACAAGTAAAACACAAATATGCTCGTGTAAATATTATACAAAAAAAAACAATAGCCTAGAAAGCCACAATGAAGGTACTCAATGACTTGGCAGAAGCCAGAGCACCAGAGAATAAACCATTAAGGGCACGACAAGAAAGATCATAGACAAACATCAAACGCCAACGTCCCAATGGGCTTTAGGTAGGCGTCATCATAGGGTCCACAGCCTGTCCAGTCATCGTACAATTAAAGAGGAAAGCATAGTGGCGAACTGTAAAAGGGTCCACCACCAAGCATGCAGTACGTTGCAGAATGATAGGATCATTACCTCTTTTGATAAATTTTTTAACAAGTTTAACAAAGATAGTATGAAAGTGACTTGTCGCAGAAGAGTCCTTAAATTACTTTTATATTTGGAAAGACGATCAGGGTTACGATAATAACATTTTGAAAAGGTTTTACGAAGTGTATGGTAATGGTAACCCTGATTAAGTAGCTTTTTAGTTATACAAAGATTACGAATATTAAAGTCCTCAACTCGAGTACAAGCTCTTGAAAAACGAATAAGAAATATAAAAAGATCGGACAGGGAAAGTAGCATTCAAGGAGGACAGTAAACCACAAAACACAGAAACAAACACGCAAACAGACAAACAAGAAGGCAAAAGCAATAATAAATGCAAAAGACATCACAAACACAAAAAGGGTTGACAATAGGGCTACCGCCTTGGAACGGTCAGTGGCAAAGTAGGCCACTGGGGGTTTAAACCGGTTCTAGGGTGCACCAAACCTCACACTTACCCTACTGTCATCCCATTAAAACAGGACAGTGTAAATAGAGAAATCCCCGCCATGATCTAATCTCTAACCAACTAACCAATAAAGGCAGCATCAATAGGCAATATAAATAAAACACAAATATGCTCGTGTAAATATAATACAAAAAAAAAACAATAGTTGAGACACATACACCCCATAAGAAGTTGCTCGGGGAACATCCCCATCTAAGTAGGGATAAATGTTATGAACCATATTTGGAAAGAAAGGGTTATTAATGTTCAATATGTCATCCAGATACCGAGAGGTGTCATTAAAGGCTTCAATAACATCTGCCTGGACATCTGGTGAAAGACTTAACATGAAATCTCTTTCATAGCAAAATAAAAACAAATCTGCGACAAGTGGTGGACAGTTCGTACCCATAGGGATACCAACAATTTGTCTATAAACTGTGGTTCCACACCTGACGAAATTATTATCTAATAGAAAGTTGAGTGCTTCACAAACTTCATAGCAAGTCCACATAGTATAATTGTCTAAACTGCCGTTAGTAAAAAACGCTTTAATATTATTACAGGCCAAAAATGTAGCATTTTCTCTAGCGAATGTTTTTTGAATAAGAGAAATTAGCTTGTCTTTGATAAGATGATGTGGTAAAGTTGTTTATAGTGTAGAGAAATCATAAGTGTTTATAGATGAAACATGACGTTTATTGAAAGTTTTACCAAGAACGTCTCCTGAATTTTTTATAGACCAAAATATATTAATCCAAGAGTTTTCATAAGTTTCATAACTTCTCATGAACAGACTCAATAAAACCGAGTCTGCTGCTTTATTCTCTGAATTGTGTTTGTTGCTCTCAAAGGATCACCTTTATCAGTATTTGAAACTTGTTAATTTTCCGTTTTAAAGAAAAAAGTGCTGCGTTTGCTGCATATTTTGTCGTATATATCACTAAATTGTACACATGTAGTATGATGAATAATGGAATGAAGCTGTACGACTGTACTCCTATGGGACCAGAAAAAAACGTATACATTACTGAACGGTAAATTGAACAGTTCTGTGTTATATATTATTTAATCTTCCAACATACTGGATGTCAGAAGAGTGGTGCCAATTCCTATACCGTCCATGATTAGTCAAATGAATCAAAATGTCGTAAGCAAATAATTGTATTATATTCGTTGGATCCCAATTTAATTCATCCACCTGAAATAAACTGATTATCACATTTTATGATAAATTGTTTCTTGGAATTTATTTTATTGATTGCCTTATAAACATTAATACCGTTAAATCATATTTAGCATTATAATGTATAGCCGTCGGCGGAATACATCTGTCAGATGCAAGTGTTGGCCTCTGCGGTAGAGATGAGAGAAGATGTAAGCGGTGTAAACGTACAGTGTCATATGTGTGTTCTATCATATCATATTCCATTAACATGACTTCCCTCTCAGTTGTCTGATATGTATATTATTATATGTAATAAATATTTTATTATTTTAATACTAAATATTTTAAAATGTAATATTGATATTTCATATAGGGACTAATCATAACGTATCTGTAAAACAGAAGTAGTATAGAAAGGGGGGTTCCAGCGCAGTTTCCCAGAGCAGGCTATAAACCCAAACAACTGTAAAATGTGTCAGCCATGGTTGTTAACTCAAGTACACCATCATTTACAAAAAGCGAAATGATAGCATACTTGAGCCAAAAGGCCTGAAACATATTATTAGTTGTTTGAGCAAACCCTCTCTAGGAAACTAGCGCTGAACACCCCCGCCCCCCCCGCCTCCCCACACCCCCATTTCTATACTTTTCAATCCAGTTTGTCATTTTAATAACATAATATTTAGCTCATACAATTCAACTAATAGCAGTTGCAATTCAGTAAACAAAGTCAGACGGTCTTCATCATCGCTGTGCATATCATGGAATTTACCACTGTTCTCTTGGCATATTAAAGTCTATGTATGTCTTTAACCACTCTGATTCGTCAAATTGTAGTATTCGGTGTAATTTTGTTACCTTTAATCCAAGCTTTTTATACAATTCTAAGTTTCTGTAATGCACAACATACTTTTCTTTATTTTTCAATGTCGTGTCAAGTTTATTAACATTGCAAGATCCCAATTTAAACTTTTGTTTTAATTTTTTACAATATTCTGACAACCACTCATCTTTTATATTTAAACTTTCTGGGGCAAGAGGATAGTCATTATGTGAGTCATGCAGTTTTTTGGGATACTCAATATCACACTCAACAATCTTATTTGATTTTCCTTTTGCAAACTTATCAACCCACTTGAAGTTGCCAGTAGGCAACTGTTTTCATATGACCCACCCATACAAGTTATTAGCATCAAGATATATTGTGTACTTGCTTTTTTTTCTTGTCATAGTTTTTCATATATTTATTGTTAGCCTGTGAATATCTATGTGCAATATAACTCGTACCACCTCTTAATCCTTTTTCCACAAACAAATATTGATCAATATCACTTATTATTGGATACCAGTCATCTTAAGGCATGCATCACAGGTTAAACCAGGACTACTGAAGTAATGGCAAGGATCGAATTTGCCAGGTAATTTAGTTTCTTTTAAACGTTCAAAACTGTTCATGTAATCATAAGGAGAAACCCCTTTTCTTTTTATTAATTCTAGCTTGTCGCCAGAGTATTCCTGAGAGGTTTATTAAAAACGAAGGGATGTTTTTTACTAAATTTTCTAATGATTGAGTCATAAACTGGAAACTCAATAAACACCAAACTTGTACTTTTCCATGTTATTTGGTATAATATTTTTTTTTTAAACTTTCCGATGTGTTGCATTATGAAGTGAGAATCATATCCTCTCAAGTTATGAAACACAACAGGTATTTTTTTTGCTAATCTGAAATTAATATTACATATGTTATGAGCGTCTCCTCTATACTTTCCAGTTATATGACAGTGGTCTCTAACTTTTCTAGCAGAGTTTTCATATTCTATTGTACGACCTGGGTCATCTTTTTTAAAGAGTTATTGAAAAACCATTACCACAAATATGACATGATTTAGATTTTTGGAATTTAGCTTCTTCTTCCGGCGACATCACCAAATCTTTCTTAAAATGTGTATTCATAGTTTGCTTGCACCACTTTTCTTCTTCTATCATTTTTCTAAAAACTTATAAACAGCATTTGGTCCTCTATACGTTACAACTGGCTTTGAATATTGATCATCATAACAACAAACAACCTTATATCCATAGCCACAATCAGTATGTTGCTGGTATGCTTCCGTGTGTGATTTTTTTAGGATTATTTGGTGTTGAAGAAATACATTTAGTTACTGCTTCAAAATCAGCATATATTACAAACGGAACCATTAGTTGCCTGTCATAGTTTTTAAACTTAACTTTTTTTATTCTTGTTTGACATCTCTACTGCTTGTTTTCCGTTAAGTGAAAGACAAACAGGCTTATGTTTTTTCAGCCCCCATTCTAATTTAAAGCACTGCAAGCATCTTCTGCAAAACTATTTTATTTTCTTTATGTGCTGTTTGATTATACATTAACCTGTTAAAATCTTTTATCCATACATAAAGATTTTGTTCTTTTTCGGTGATCAAAAGCATATCACATGTTTCCTCTGCTTTATTGTTTGATATGAACAAAGGGTATACTTGATTATTTTCATATCCAAATATGTTAAAACAAATGTTGTTTTGTTTTTCTATTTTTGGGATTTGTTTGATAGTAACAGGAAATGTTATTCCCTTGTAATCAAGATCACCAATATGGTTTTTGTGCTTTGTTATTCTTTGAAGATCTTTTTTAACAGGAAACGTAGAAGCTAAGTGGCACCATCTAAAGCACTCGTTATCTTCATTTTTTATATTTATTAGTCCTTTTTTAGCATTAGCAAGTCCTTTCGGTAAATTTAAATAAGTACCTCGCAAAGGCTTGCTATACTGTTTTGAGGACGTTTAAATTTCTCGGATATTCATTATATAATATTACAAGAGATTATTTCTTTAAGCCTATAATGATTTTATTTAATTATTTTGAAGTAAAATATTTATTCCCTGGTTAGATTATATTATGTTTTATTTATCAATACATAATGATATCAATTCCTTTGTCTAACAAAATGCTGTAGTAAGGAATAAAAGAATCCTCAGTTAAAAAACACGAGTTGGTAATGAAATTGTTTTTTACAAAAAGCACGCAACTTGTTTATATCTGTTTTTTTATTTTCCATGGTAATTTTAGTTGTTGTGCCATGGTTATAATTCTTTCAGTCAGATCTTGAAAGTTTGTAAAAACTATTAACTCTTTTTCAAGTTTATTCATATCTTCAATTCGAGCACTTGTCATTTGATTTTTTTAAAGGTTTTGATTTTCTTTTCTATTCGATAATATTTTTTAAGTCTATATTTAAATATATAATTCTATAGTATAGTATAATGAATTATAAATATTGTAAAAGAGTTTTAGATATTATTGATCCTCCTGGAGTTTGCTCAGATTGTATCTTATTTTACATAACTAATAAAAAGAAGCACTCCAATATTGTGTCGAAACCAAGCTTTGTTACAAATGTACTTATGCATGTATAAATTGTAACGATACTTGTAAAGCTTTCGATAACGAGCGTATTTGCCTTAATTGTGGAGTTCACATTACTACAAGCTCACTACAGGTTACAATTACAACCAAAAGAAAACTATTTACCACAGAAAGTACCATTTGTATAAATACTTGGTAGCATATGATTTGTCTTCTACAAATAGACAAAGATTTGAAGATTTGTTTTACAAAATTGTAAAGATTTTGGATAAAATAGAGGGTCGAAAAAGATCTAAAAAATTTGAATACATTTTTCAGAAAATATTTAAAATATTAAAAATAAAACAGGAACAAAACCGATTAAAACAAAATCTACTAGAGAAAAGTATGATAGGATATGGAAACAAGTTGTAAAAGAATTACGACTGGATACCATGACCATTTAACTTGAACCTTTTCATATACATTTCTAGAGATACTGTAAAGTAATCAATCTTTTGAATTTCTAATATTTTATTAAAGGTAATCCTAATTATCTCTTCATCATTTTCTAGTATGGTTGTTTGGCCATATGAATGAAGTTGTTTCAAACTCCTATGATGTATTTTCAACACAGTCTTTTTTTCTGCTATTCTTGTTTTACTTGCTAATACAGCAACTATTGGAGGAACTGCGCCAACTACAGCCACGAAAACAGGAATTGCTGGAACTAATGCTAGAAAAGCACCACAACCAATTATTCCACTGGTAATCTGCAATGTTGTGTTTATAATACCGAACAATTTATAACTGCGCCTGTATGCAGCTACAAGTCGAGACAAGTGATCAACTTATTCTTCTTTGGTTTTCATGTATAATTATAGTGAGATAATTTTTTTTATCAAGATATGTAGAAAACAGTTGCTCATGTTCTTTGGGTGATATTTTACCTATTTTGAATAATTCATCGATTATGCTAATACCTTTATTTATTAGCTGTGGACTATTATTTCCTGATTCGATGCTTCCGCATACTAACTCCAGATCATTAACCAAATCATGAGGACAATCGTAATATTCAACATCAACACAACCTCCTAAAATCTTTTTGAACTTTGAAGAACCTTTATGAATTGGTCAGCCAGATACTTCTGTTAGTTTCTTAAAAGCATTTTGAGATAGCTTTGAATACGTTTTTTATTATTATAATGCTTTGTTATCAAAAGACAAACATATCGGACAGGGAAAGCAGCATTCAAGGACGACAGTCAACCACAAAACACAAAAACAAACACGCAAACAGACATACAAGAAGGCAAAAGTAATAGAAAATGCAAACGACATCACAAACACAAAAGGGTTGATTGATTGATTGAATTGGATGTTATAGTCGCACCAACAGCTAAGGTCATATGGCGACTTTCGACTTTTAGAACCACCGACGTTCCGCAAGCCAGCTGGATAGCTTCCTCACATAAAGACTCCTAGGCCCCTGAGGGATCGAACCTACAGCGGTGAGGGGCAAGTGATTTCAAGTCAGAGACGTTAACCACTCGGCCACGGACGCCCTCAAAAGGGTTGACAATAGGGCTATTGCCTTGGAACGGTCAGTGGCAACAAAGGCCACTGGGGGTTTAAACTGGTTCTAGGGTGCACCAAACCTCACACTTTACCCTACTGTCATCCCATTAAAACAGGACAGTGTAAATAAAGAAATCCCCGCCATGATATAATATCTAACCAAGAAGGCAGCATCAATAGGCAATATAAGTAAAACACAAATATGCTCATGTAAATATAATACAAAAAACAATAGCCTAGAAAGCCACAATGAAGTTACTAAATCAAGTCTACACAATCATCGTCCACTTTTAGATCTAGCGAAACTGCTTCTCATTGTTTGGCAGTAAGTTTGTGATGACCAACAAGCTTAGGTACACTCCATAGTGACCATCTTTGTCGACATTTTAGGAATTTTTATTTTGTTGTATTCCTTCCCCTGAAACGGTTTTTCTAGGTGAAATGAATTTGCTTAACGAAATTATTTCATTAATCCTACTTCTATAATCTACCAAAGCTTTTGACACGTTTATTAGAGCTTGCTTATCTAGCTCATGTGCTGTTTTTTTTATTGCATCATTTTCTTTTGTTATCTGCTTAGATAGGATACCCCTGTCACGTCCAATTGTATTGATTTAATTAGAAACATCTGTAAGCAATGGTTCACAATTATACTCACCAGTGGTTGCTGCATTTCGGACTAATGCCTCTGGTGAAGGATAGTTATATGATTTTATCACGGCTTCATTAATACCAACATTAAAATTACTATCGAATTTTGCTGTACGAGGATCTTCAGCAAATAACTGGGGTAATCCCTGGTACGTTTTTTGTCTTGTACTTCCTCGCCTATTGCTGCTGGAAGAGCGGCTAATTGCTGACTTATTTTCGGAAGAGACGCTAACTGCTCGGTTAGCTGTTCCGACTGACTTTTTATTTCTCTAGTTACAGGTTTAAATAGTTCTTTTTACAAATCACGACTAGCTTCTTTTTCTAGTCTTTTTTGAATAACTTTATTTTCGTATTCTTTAACAAGCTCACTCGCTTTTCGCTTTTTATCTGCCAATACTTTCCATTTTAACAAAGACATGTATAATATAAGGTTAGATTAAATAAGATAAATTAAGATAAGTTAAGATAAGTTTAAAACAACTTTAAGATCGGTTTATTTTCGCGTCTTAGCTGCCTCAGCTACCTTTCGCACTATGTTCATATGCATGTTCATATGCATTGATACGTTCATTAATTTATTTCCATCTTTCAATCCATTCCTCCGAAGTTGTGGCTTTCGTTTTATTCTTGATTGGAGGCTTAGTCGCTTTTTTAGCTGGAGGCCTAGTTGCTTTTTTAGCTGGAGGCTTAGTCGCTTTTTTAGCTGTAGGTTCAGTTGCTTTTTTATTTTTTCTTATAAGTTTGATTTTTCAGACTCATTTTGTATTTTAGTCAACTTGTTTTCCAGACGTGTTATCTCACCATAGATTCAGATGTGTTTAACATTTTATTTATTTGTTTTCTTTCTGCTTCTAATCCTATCAAATAAATAATATTTGGTCGTTCTTCTTTTTTTGACAGACTTCCTGGATTTTTCATTTTTTGTCTCCTGGCAGGATCTAAATCTTTTGTTTGTTAGGTTTTGGGATATTCTGTTTAAAGGTCCCATGGATTTCTATGATTTGGCGTGTTTCAATCCGTAGTATCTAACTTGAATAGTTTTAAAACATTCTGCTTCTGTTCCAAGTCGTTTACCACGGGGGATTGCCTTTATTCCGCAATATACTTTTGACATGTATAATAATAGTTAGATAATATTGATATTATCCAAGTATTCTTATAATGCAAATTCCACACTATGACATGAAGACAGAAAACGGTAATTTTCATGGAACTTCATGCCAGACTGTTGTTTTAGAATGCTTATATGCGGTAATTCAGGTTCTGGCAAAAAAAAAACACATCAGTTCACATGTTGTTAAAACCTTTAGTTTACTATGACAAGATTAATTCGTTTGCTAAAAGCTTTGAACAGTCGAAGTCACAAAAATTTGAAAAGATAGCAAAAAAGAATAAAATCCCAGATGAAGATATATTAAAATGTTCAAATGATGAAGTTATCCCTGTGAGTGATTTGGATTCAGATAATCAGAAAATAGTCATTTTTGATGATTATGTTTGTGAACGTAATTAAAACGATATTATTAATTATTTCATCCAAGAAAAAAAAAAGGTATGATAATGGACCTTTGGAAACGGCCGAGCACGACATACGAAATATTGCAGACACAAAAATTGTTGTGTAATTTATTTAACTCACTCTTACTACAAAACCCCTAAAGACATACGTTTAAATTGTTCTCATTACATCTTCTTTGCAACTCCAGTTAATCCTGAGCTGGATATGCTTTCCAACGAACAAGATGTCAGTAAAGATCAGTATAAAAAAGCAACTAACAAGCAGTACGACTTTCTGTATCTTGATCGTTCGAAGAAGTTGGTCAAAAGAAACTTCAACGGTGAAATTTAATCTAATCATATTATATATAATGGTTTTTTTTGAACGATCTTGGTCAGGAAATTACAACTGGTAGTGTTAATATTACAAATTTTGGTATTGTGCTCTCTGAGTACGTAAAACAAAATCATTTGGTTAATTATCTCCACAAGGGTAAAAACCAGGAAAATGTTTTAAAAAGTAATCTCAACATGGATAATAATAAAATTACCAATGTTGGTAATCCAGAAAAAGCAGCTGATGCAGCAACACATAAATTTACTGTAAGAAGAGTAGCAAAGATCATACGTGATTATGATATTGATAAAATTTCAGACATGATGAAACATTTAACAACAGGTGTTGATGATAAACTAAGCCAAATACAAACAAAGTTACAAGCAAACCGTGAGAAAATGATTGACATTCAAAACGGATTGAAAGATGAAATAAAACTTCTGGGTGAATCTTTAAAAGAATTAGAATAGAAAGAAGATGGATTGGAAGATAGTGAAAACTACAAACAATTAAGTGAACAAATAAGATCTGGTGTTCAAAATATTAATACACGGATTGGAGAAATCAATAAACAAATGGTTGATAACAATGAACTAGAAACTGCTATTGCTGATGCTTCAAAACAAATGAGAACTGCTTTTACTACCGAAATAACTCAACTTAAAATATTAAATGCACAGACAAACACTAACTTTGATGATATCAGCAAAAAGTTTGAAGATATGAAAAAGAAAATGGTTGGCAGCATGACGCTGGAGACTGCTCTGAGCAAACTGGTTGAGACTGCCATTGATGATGCTTCAAAGAAATTAAAAGCTGCACAGGATGAAAGGAGCAAAGCTTTTGATGGCGAAATAGCTTCATTAAAACACTTTAATAACAAGTCTGATAGTCGTCACACAGCAATTCTTGGTATAATTGATGAGTTAAAGGTAAAAGTAGACTATTCTACTGTTTGAATATACAATAGATGGAATAAGTATTATCCAAGATGACCATGCTGACTCCCGTCACAGGGTAAGATCGACTTTTGTATCATATCCAACTAAAAAACCAATTGAAAGAACCCGTCGAAACTTTTTTCTTGAATGCCTTTACTTTTGTATCCAATCCACTTATAAAAAGTGAGGAATATTATGAAATATAACTGAAAGATGGTTTGACTATATTTACAATTCTTAAAGAAGGTCGTTATGTATTTGAAATGGATTTTACTTATAAAGAAGATGTCGAAAGTTTCGTTATTTTTATTTCATCATTGGAAAACAGTACTGAGGATTTTTATTCGATAATAGAAAATGACAAACGAATATTAAAAGAAACATTTGAAATATAGCCAAGTCATCAGCTACAATTATGTTCAGGTCAGGCGCAAAAGTAAATACTACCCAAGTTTATAATTTTGAGAAATCAAGTTTTAAACTGTATTACAAAGGTGATTAATTTTATCTACTAATATGTATAATGAAACTTAAGTAGCTAAAGCTACTTAAGCATTTCATTTAATCCATCTTTTATTATATGGAACAACAAATTGTATTATCATCAGAAAAAGCTTCAATAATTAATAACTCAAACACACCGAGTAATTTTACAACTGTATTTGACAGACCATTAATATTAGGCAAGAATAAACAGTGTGGCATTGGGCTCGATACTATTAATTCCATGACTTACTCATGGTATAATATTAGTGAAGATTTTAATAACAAAGTGATAAGGTATCACAATGGAACATATTGGAAAACTATTTGTTTCGCAAATGGAAATTATAGTTATGCTGATATCGATAATTATTATAAAGGAACTTTGACTGTAATCGATGACTTAACTGTTGACTCGCCTGTCCCGATAAGAACTGAGTTTGATTTATCAAGTTTTAAATGTTTAGTTACCATTCATAATAATTTCATGCTTGATTTAAGATAAACAAACTTTCATACCTTGATTGGGTTTGACAAAGATACAGTTATTAGAGAAACTAAATTTGGAACTGTAACACCAAACATAACAAATTATATCGATACATTGTATATCCACTGTGATTTAATAAGTAATTCTATTGTTGATGGATCATACGGGGATGTTATTTATGAAATAAGTACAGCTGACCTTAGGAGATCGTATCCTTTTGAAGATGAACCAACAAGAGTCGGATACAGCGAAGTAAACAAAACGATCATTAACAGTATTAATATTTACATAACCGATTTCCCCGGTAAAATTATTAATCTTAATGGGGTTCATACATCATTTCGATTTGTTTTAACATGTTTAAAGGAATTAATGTAATATAAGTTAATATATATGACACGATTAAAACAAGTTTACGACACTAGCACGGGAACATATACTCAAATTGATAGATTAACTGGAGCTGGTATATTTGACATGTTTTCAAAAGTTGGATCAAAAATATTTAGTGAGTCTGTAAAAATCAGCAGGCAAGAAAGCATTAGAAACTGCTGGTAAACAAATCATAGAGAGTGGTTCTAAAAAACTTGGAGATGAAGTAGGAAAAATGGCTGCTAATAAGTTAGTTTCAGTTATAAAACATATACCAAAAGGTGAGATAATTTTAAAAGAACTTACAAAGGCTAACAACAAAAAAGAAGTTGTAGCTGAAACTGAAGAAGATGTAAGTGCGGGAATTAGCAGATTGCCATCCGGAGGAGGAACCAAAAATATTCGTGCGAGAATTAAATGTTTAATTAAATAAAAATAATCTAATTACTAGTATATATAGATGTTTCGAAGTGATCAATATAATACAAGATATGAACACGTACCTATTCACCTAGATACTTCCATAACACAAATAGGGAATGCTACCAGGCAAATGAAAGTGGTTATCAGTTTACACTAAATGATAGAAGATCTTACTTTGATTGGTATAATACATATTTTGAAATCAGTTTTCAAGTAAACAAACTTGCTGATGGAGTCGCTTTTGCAGCCGCCGATGAAATTGCTCTAATTAACGATGCAGCTTCATTGAATGATCAAATGCAAGTAAAGCAAAAAGGAAAAATAATTTACGATGGAAATAATCTTCACAGATGTGTTAATGTCAAAAGCTTGCTTGAAATTTCTGACGATTATGCAAAGACAACCGGAACAAAGGAATACTTTTATTTAGACATCACAGCTGCTGCAGAATCTCGAGATGATCAAGCTGGTTAAAACCGACGATTTGCTGCTCGTCATGCTTTAATCATAACTAATCAAAAAGTTGATTCTATAATTCCTTTAAACAAATATTCCTTCTTTGGAGGTTTAGAAACAAACATGCTTCCTCCTAGTCAGATTCAAATTAGCTTGCAACTGACAGATGATAATGTGTTAATTTTCAGATCAGGTGGAGATGATGGTCGAGTAGTTATTAATAAAGTAGTTTTGTGGATACCTAGAATGATATGTAACTCAACTGATTTAAATTACGTAATGATAAATCACATGACAACAACCAAGATGGACTTATCTTCGTGAAATAATACAAGAAAGCGGAAGTGCTCAACTAACTGAATCCGTATTTAGAATAACGGCTGGTGTCAAAAGTCCAAACCATGTTTTTGTTTATCTGCAAAGGTCAGACAAGAGTTCTTCTCAAACACAAAATCCTCATCTTTTGGATACTTTCAAACTAAATGCAAATAATGCTAATTGTTATTTACAATCAGCTAGATTGGAAGTTGGAAATGGAGTTTATTATCCAGAAACCGAATATAGTTATGCTAATATCATAAGAATATTCAGAGATGTTATTAATTATTCTTACAAACAAAATGATAAAAACACTGGAAATTTACTCACAGCGGATCATTTTAACAAAATCTTTGGAATGATATATTTCGATTTAAGTTACACAGGTGATGAAGTCAGTGGTTGATCCAAAACAGCTAAGTTTAAGATATAAACTAAACCACGTTCCTACCGCTAGATATAAGTTTATGCTTTAGTCTTATACAAGGAAGATGTTGTTATTGATACTGTTGGAATAGAATTGGCGATAGTTTAATCTAACTTATAATTTATGTGACTTACGTAAATTATTCAGTAAATTTATCAGATAGCCAGAAACAGAGTTTAGCGAGGGCTTATGAGAACAAGAGTGAATTAACACTCAGGTTAACAAATAACCAACTAACTGGGAATTTTCCTTTGCTGCTGACAGCTACTCAGATTAACAATAATAACAAAGCTAAATCTAATGGACGGGGATTAGACAGACATATATCAAAATCGCAAATGAGATCTCAGTCTAAAAATGGAGGTTTTTTAGGTGCATTAGCTGGTTTGTTAACTAAAACAATATTACCAACAGTTGCTAGACTCGCTCCGAAAGTATTAGCACCACTAGCAACAGGAGCACTGAGTGGTCTGGCGAGTACTGGAATCGACAAACTATTTGGGAAAGGTATGGTAACTGTGCCTAGTGATAAAAAACAACCACTACTACTTAAGTCAAATAATGCATTAACACTGCCACAAATAAAAAAGATAATACAATCTGAAGGTTGTTGCCCTATTAAAATGACAAGGCAACAACAACAAGACGGGGGATTTCTCGGACTGCTTGCATCATTAGGAATTCCATTGATTCGATCTCTTATAAAAGGTTTAAAAGTAGATAGAAGAGGAAAAGGTCTGAGAGTTGATCGTGGAAAAGGTTTACAAGTAGACTCACAAATTAGACTTATATAGAAGTATCTCATTCGTAAAAAAAAAAATAATCTCTAACTTAGATATAATGAAATATGTTAAGCAGCTAGGTATACAGAAATTCAGTGGAGTGTACAGCAAAAACAAATTATCAATAAAACAAAAAAACAAAAACCTGGTATTATTATATTTCTTGATGATCATACTTGACCTGGTACACACTGGACTTGTTACTATGATAATTATTACTACCATCCGTTTGGTCTGAATCCACCAAAAGAAGTTTTAGCGTACGTACCTAATATAAAATACAACACTATTCAATATCAAGATAAAACAAGTGTCTTGTGCGGATATTAAAGTTAAAAGAAGAAAATAGGTTGTATGATATTCTTTATAAAATATTAAAACCATACAAACCGATAGAAAATGATAACATTAAAAATCATATTTTGTAAACAAAAATTAGATGAGACACAGTTTAATCTAATCATATTATATATGAGTTATTGTATAAAAGAAAAAATGGTTACTGAAAATATTAATCCTCAGTATGTTTTAGCAAAAAATGGTAGAGGAATGTTAAAAGCAACTTGTGCATCTTGTGGTATTACTAAACACAGTTGTTAAAAGTACACAAGGTGGAAATATTGATATTCATAAAGCTCTACTTCCTTTATTGCCTAAAAAAGGGTTAACAATTCCTGGTTATAGATATTGTGGTCCTGGTAATCCACTTGATAGTGGAGAACCGGTAAATGAATTAGATGCTGTTTGTAAAGATCATGTTTATTGTTATGATGAAAATCCTAGTAATAAATCAATGTGTGATAAAAACATGCTTGCTGGCTTGAAATCTAGTTAGTCTAAAACTACTAGAGAATAGATTGCTAAGAATTTGATAGTTAAACCAGTTATTAGTACAAAATATAAACTTGGATGGGGATTTTCCCCGAGCAACTTTTTATGGGGTGTATCTGTCTCAATTAATTCGTTTTTCTAGAGCTTGTACTCGAGTTGAGGACTTTAATATTCGTAATCTTTGTATAACTAAAAAGTTACTCAATCAGGGTTACCGTTACCATAAACTTCGTAAAACCTTTGCAAAATGTTATTATCGTAACCCTGATCTTCTTTCCAAATATAAAAGTAATTTAAGGACTCTTCTGCGAAAAGGACTATCACAACCTGACTTCTACGGTGATGTGATTTATAAACTTCGTAAGATTCTTGATCATGATCACTTTCATACTATCTTTTGTTAAACTTGTTAACAAGTTTATCAAAAGAGGTTATGACCCTATCATTTTGCAACGTACTGCATGCTTGGTGGTGGACCCTTTTACAGTTCGCCACTACGCTTTCCTCTTTAATTGTACGATGACCGGACAGGCTGTGGACCCTATGATGACGCCTACCAAAAGCCCATTGGGACGGTGGCGTTCGATGTTTGTCCATGATCTTTCTTGTCGTGCCCTTAATGGTTTATTCTTTACTGCTCTGGCTTCTGCCAAATCATTGAATACCTTCATTGTGGCTTTCTAGGCTATTGTTTTTTTTGTATTATATTTACACGAGCATATTTGTGTTTTACTTATATTGCCTATTGATGCTGCCTTGTTGGTTAGAGATTAGATCATGGCGGGGAATTCTTTATTTACACTGTCCTGTTTTAATGGGATGACAGTAGGGTAAGTGTGAGGTTTGGTGCACCCTAGAACCGGTTTAAACCCCCAGTGGCCTACTTTGCCACTGACCGTTCCAAGGCGGTAGCCCTATTGTCAACCCTTTTGTGTTTGTGATGTCGTTTACTTTTATTATAACTTTTGCCTTCTTGTTTGTCTGTTTCTATGTTTGTTTCTGTGTTTTGTGGTGGACTGTCCTCCTTGAATGCTACTTTCCCTGTCCGATCTTTTTATATTTCTTTTTGGTCTTGGAGACTCAAAAAACGAGAAAAGGCGTTGAAATGGACTGACAAGTTAGCAGATGAACTTCATAAACCTATACGAAGAAAGTTCATTCAACGCCGTGTGATTGTTAATGCAATTGATAAAATATGGTCTGCTCATTTGGTTGATATGCAATCGTTTTCAAAGTATAATAAAGGTACTAAATATTTGCTTACTGTTATTGATGTCTTTAGTAAATTTGCTTGGGTTGAACCAGTTCCAAATAAAACTGGTTTAGAAATTACCAAAGCGTTCCGGCAGATAATAAGTATGGGAAGACACAGTAAATTGTTGTGGGTTGATCAGGGTGTGGAGTTTAACAACAAGACGTTTAAGCAATTCCTTGATGATAATAATATCAAAATGTATCACACTTTTAATTTCGGAAAAGCTATAGTAATTGAACGATTTAACCGGACACTAAAAGAAAAGATGTGGAAATATTTTACAGCTAACACTACAAATACATATTTAGACGTGCTTAAGTCGATGGTTGGTAAATATAATAATACTAAACATCGGAGTATTAAAATGACGCCGACTAAAGCAAGTGATGAAAATAATAAAGGAACGGTGTATTTCAACTTGTATGGAAAAATGAGAAGTAATCAAATTAAGCCAAAGTTTAAAATAGGGGATAATGTTAGAATCAGAAAATATAAAAGAACGTTTGAGAAAGGTTATACTCTAAATTTGACTGAAGAAATATTTGTTATTGATAAAATTCAATATACAAATCCTGTGACATACAAAATAAAAGATTTAAACAACCAAAACATTGATGGAAGCTTTTATGAATTAGAAATGATAAAAGCAAAGCGAGAAATATTCAGGATTGATAAAGTAATACGAAATAATAAGAACCAAGCATTGATTAAATGGAAGGGTTACAATGAGGATTTCAATAGTTGGATTTCATTTAAGGATATCAAAAATATTAAATAAGGGTTTAAAAATAATCATATATAGACGTATTATTATATAATGGATCAAGAAAAGTTGAAAAAGGTTTGCAGAAAACTTAACAATTTAAAAGATAAATATAGAAGAGAATTGATAAAATGTAAGCAACTGCAAGTAGAATATGAAGTAGTTCGTGATGATTTTAAGGACACTAAAAAAGCAAAGTTAATAAGGGAAGACTATTGCTGGTTAAAATGGATAATTATGAACGTGAGCTGGATGGAAAAGAAACAGAGACGGGCTTCTTGAACTGAAATACAAAATAGCAAAGTGTAGGAAAATAAAATACTCCATGGTAAAAAATGATATGCCGATGATGAAGACTACTGTCCGGTTTCGTCTGACTTTGCTTAATGAATTGCAAATGTCATTAGTTGAATTGTATGAGAGAAATTGTCACAAAATAATCACGAGTAGAGCGTATTGGTTGTACACAGCTCTTGTAAGCACCTGTCAGTCACACACTAATCCATTGTTCACTTGAACCCAATTCACAATATCCATGATATATTCAGGTAACACGTAAAAGCGTGCACATTTTAAGTGGCCGCCGGAGGACGTCCGGAATGGCCGTTTAATAAGTTTAGTTTGGTGCTAATGCATGTAAAAGTATAGGTCTATTTCCTTAAAAGGCACAATTGTGTAAAGGTCCTTTCGTGTAGAGTTTAATACTGAGAATTTAGCCACCTGTGCCACGGAATGAATATGGGAAATAATATTTTGGGCGGAACGTCGGTTATAAAATGCATTGTTCTCAAGTCCTGGCCGGAATTGATTGAAAGTTACTTTGTTGGAGCAGAGGTTGGAACCGGCGGAATTCACAGGCAATATGTGGTCAGTATTTATTTTATGAACTTTTATCGTACATTTGTATTCAGTGGGCGGCGCCATCTTGTTATGCGAGGTTACGACATCCGGCTAGCTTTTATGTTTCGCAAACATTAACTTGAGACTAGCATATGATTTTGAAGTTACTTTATTAGATGTAATTATTGTAATTGATCATTAATTGTAAAACAATAGTAATTTGATAACGTGGTATAATAAGTGCATTAGTTAACGTTGGCGTATAACTCAGTGATTGTAATACACGATTGAATTGATAATGTTGTATATTAGCTGCATTAGTTAACAATGAGATGAGTGACTAGTATAAATGTTCGACGCGTATACATAGCGTTGTAGAATATACATCCATTGCTACTCATCATAATCAGAGAGTGGCTTTCATATCTTTATTAGTTAATGATTTGTTGGTGTAATGATAATTATATAAGATTGGTGGGTTTATGAACCGACATCTAAAACGTATGTATTATTACAGCCTAAACCGTCCGGTTCAGATAACCCGTCCGGTGCAGATAAGCCTCCCGAAGTGGAGCTAAGCCTTTAGGGTGTGTAAGTCCGTTAGGTGATTTGACACTAGAATCAACATATAACGTTACCTTCATCGCGCTAGACTATAATTCTTGTGCAAATCAACATTGTTATAACTTTAACAATACTTTAGTGTCGTATATAATCAGTCGACACATTCAGTATTTGTGATAATACTAAGAACGTCTTAAACGTTCATAAGAACAGTTTTTTAATATTTCATCTGTGTATTCGCTTGTAAATGCATTCACCGTCATTGATTCTTTCCTGAGTTAGCCCCAACCACTAGAGTCATCTTGCGACAGAAATATTATGTTATTAAAATGACAAACTGGATTGATAAGTAGTCTAGAAAGTGGTGGTTTGGGGTGGGGGGTTCAGCGATAGTTTCATAGAGTGGGTTTGCTCACGCAACTAATAATATGTGTTAGGGCCTTTGGCCCAAGTATGCTATCATTTAGTTTTTTTGTAAATGATGGTGTACTTGAGTTAACAGCCATGGCTGACCGTTTTACAGTTGCTTGGGTTTGAAGCCCGCTCTGGGAAACTGCGCTGGAACGCCCCCACCCCCTTTCTATACTACTAACGGATGCTTGTCAATAACAGTATCTGGTCCCAACTTGTCTCCAGAATAAATATGTGTTATCATATAGAAAACAATGGAAATAAATAATTATATAAATCGAGTTTAACATCATTAACATTTAAAACATTTCCTTATTTTTGTGTGAAGAAAACTGCATACGAACACAGTGGCGTTTTGAATGTTTTTTTCAGTAGCTATACAGGTCAGTCAAGATGGGTAGCAACTTTAATTATTAACAACTTCGAGTTTAAGCTTAAGAGCACAGAAAGTGACACAGATGGTAACATGCTTATTTTAGATGCAACCGTTGGGGACAAAACTATTACCCTGATTAATATATATACCTAACAGAGATTCTCCCAACTTTTACCGAAACTTGGGAGATAAAAATTCAAAAAATGATAACCCTTGTATAATTACCGGCGATTTCAATTTGATTTTCAACCCAGACATTGACACATACAATTATGTTAATATTAATAATACAAATGCCCGTGATACACTTTTGGAATTAATTGGAGAAAACAATTTTATTGACTGTTGGAGAGAACAACATTTGGAAAAAAGGGAATACTCATGGTTTCGTAGTTTTTAATATCAGATAGTTTATATACTGATTTAAATGATTCAAAAATTCTCCCAGGATATCGTATAGATCATTCCATGACTTTATACAGTTTGAGTTTGGGAAATTTATAAAAGGTCAATCCTACTGGAAATTTAATAACTCTATACTAAAAGATACAAAAGATGTTGGAGAATTAAAAATAATTAAGATAACAGATAACACTAAAAGACAAATGTCTCAGAAAATGGATATAAGCAACATACCAATACAAGATTTATGATTCAATATACTAGTAGATGAACAATTATCTTTTGAGACTTGACTTATTGAAATTAGAGGTAAAACAATAGCAACCTCATCCTATAAAAAAAGTGGAAGTAAATAAAGATAGTGACCTTTTAAAACAAATAGACATTTTGGAAAAAGAAACAGAAACAAATTATGAACAACTTGAAGAAAAAAAGAAACAATTATTTGATATTCGTAAAATTAAATTAGAGGGTGTTTTTGTAAAGTCTAAAGCGAAATGGATCAATGAAGGTGAAACATTCTAACTATTTCTGCAGATAAAACACAGGAATTAAGTCTCAAAATACATGAGCTCCTTGATATCTTCCTCGGGGACTGTTTTAAAAACACGGAATGAAATTTTGAATAAAGCAAGATCATATTTTAAAAACTATATGAAGCTAAAGAAACAGAAGATATCAACTTGAATGAAGTTTTAAAAAATGCCAATATACCAAAATTAAAGGAACATTTAAAACAGTCCATAGAAGGAGCAATTACATATACAGATATGTTCCAAAGTCTTAAAAGGATGTCGAACAACACGAGTCCCTGTAACGACGGATTTACAGTTGAGTTTTATAAATTCTTTTCGAGAGATATTGTGCACGTTTGAGTTAGATCAATAAGTTATGCTTACTTAAGGGGTGAACTCTCTATTACACAAAGACAAGGTATAAATAACATGCATTCCTAAACGCAATAAAGATAAGTTATATCTAAAACACTGGATACCTATTTCTTTATTAAATATATCATATAAACTAGCTTCATCATCCATAGCTTTCAGACTAAAAAATGTTCTGGTCTCTATTATTCATGAAGATCAAACTGGTTTCTTACCAGGTAGATTCATGGGGTAAATATACGACTACTGTATGACATTTTATTTTACGCTGAAAAATATCGTATTGCATGACTTCTGCTCTTGATTGACTTTGCCACTACATTTGACAGAGTATCATGGTCTTTTATGTACAAAGTTTTACAATTTTTAAATTTTGGGCCTTCAATTATAAGTTAGATAAAACTTTTTTTTATCTAAATACCGAATCTTGTGTTATTGTAAATGGGCGCATGTCAGAATGGTTCTATTTACAGAGAGGCTGTCGTCAGGGCAACTCACTGTCACCATACCTGTTCATTCTCTGCGCCGAAGTATTAGAAATATTACTAAGAATAAGAAGTAATCCAAATATCAAAGGTATTAATATTGATGACAAAGAACATTTAGTATCACTATATGCTGATGACACAAGTTTGACTCTAGATGGCTCCAAAGAATCATTGTATAACTCCATGTTAACATTAAAATTATATGCAAGAATCTCCGGCCTTAATATCAATACAGACAAAACAAAAGTCATTAATATGGTTTGGATCAAGAATAAATAGTAACGTCAAACTATGTCCTGAGTACAATCTTTGTTGGGAAAATGGTATTTTTAATGTTTTAGGTGTGACATCTACAACAGACTTAAACTCATTGGTAAATATTAATTACGAGTCCAAAATTGAAGAAATCAAAAAATTACTTGCTGTTTGGTCTGAAAGGATACTCACTCCTATTGGTGAAATTGTTGTTTTAAAAAGGTTGGCCCTCTCAAAACTTAACCATCTAATTACTGGATTACCAAATACTTCAGTAGATAAAATCAAATTAATACAAACACTATTTTACCAAAAAAATTATGGAATAATTTGAGGGACAAAATAAAAAGAACTACCATTATTCAAGATTATAAATATGAAGGTCTTAGAATGGTAGAAGTAGAAAAGTTCGTACTAGCTCTAAAAATAACATGGTTCCGTCGAATATCTCAGACCGAAAATAAATATAGTCATCTCATGAAAATTTTTCTCTCCGATTATTAATAATATATTTAAATTTGAAACAGATTTCATTAAACAAAATTTAAATAGAATATAACATCCTTTCCTTTCTGAATTTATTCTATATCACTATACTACTAAAAATAGATTTTGGAACTTCCCATACACAACTGTCAGATTGGAATGTTGGGGATTGCCCAGCTAGTAATCCATTAAGAACAATGGATGTTTAAACATGAAATTACAGAATTTTGTTTGTGCATTTGTAAACATTGTAGGTAAATTAATTAATTTAACATTATATTTCACTCCCGCACATGGACAGTCTCAATCAAACCGAGACTGCAATATTTCGTATGTGTCGTGCTCGGCCGTTTCCAAAGGTCCATTATCATACTCTTTTTTATAGCACAGTGGCGTTGCTTGTGCAGTGTGGTGGCAGTAAAACGTCTCCCCGGGCTTGCAATCAGTACTGTTATTCATTCGATCTTTGGAGATCACTGAGCCCGATACATATATTTAGTTATCGGTGGTACATTTTCAATTTCTTTTGTTTTCTTACTTAATTTTTGATTCGGTGGTTCCACTATAATATAATATTCCGGCCGATAAAAGGCTCTGGGTATTGTTTAACCACTTATATGATATGTTGTCTGCTTTTTATATGCAGGCTTCATAACCGCTGCTCCCAACTAAATTCCCTTATTTTTATTTCGCTCTTCGGGGCATTTCATTTTATTAGATACTGGGACCATACGCCGTACGACATGGGGAAGGAGTATACTCCACGTCCACCGCCATATGAATGCCATCTTCGGGATGGTTAAAATTGTGTACTATTGATTTTATGAATATTGAGTTTTGCTCAACCCGGGGCTAGAGGGCGTGAGCGGTAGCTAGCATATTTCACTACCGCTCATGAACAGTCTCAATCAAACCGAGACTGCAATATTTCGCATGAGTCGTGCTCGACCGTTTCCAAAGGTCCATTATCATACTCTTTTTTATAGCACAGTGGCGTTGCTTGTGCAGTGTGGCGGCAGTAAAACGTCTCCCCGCGCTTGCAATCAGTACTGTTATTCATTCGATCTTTGGAGATCGCTGAGCCCGATACTTATATTTAGTTATCGGTGGTACATTTTCAATTTCTTTTGTTTTCTTACTTAATTTTTGATTCGGTGGTTCCACTACTCCGGCCGATAAAAGGCTCTGGGTATTGTTTAACCACTCATAGGATATGTTGTCTGCTTTTTATACGCAGGCTTCATAACCGCTGCTCCCAACTAAATTCCATTAAGTTTATTTCGCTCTTCGGGGCATTTCATTTTATTAGATACTGGGACCATACGCCGTACGACATGGGGAAGGAGTATACTCCACGTCCGCCGCCATATGAATGCGATCTTCGGGATGGTTAAAATTGTGTGCTATTGATTTTATGAATATTGAGTTCTGCTCAACCCGGGGCTAGAGGGCGTGAGCGGTAGCTAGCATATTTCACTACCGCTCATGAACAGTCTCAATCAAACCGAGACTGCAATATTTCGTATGTGTCGTGCTCGGCCGTTTCCAAAGGTCCATTATCATACTCTTTTTTATGTCAGTTGGTAAATTCACCAGAATTTGAATTGTTTACCCATGTGTAATGAACACATGTGTAGTTGTTGCAATTTAATGTACATGTTTTCATGCACCTGTAATGTACATGTTTTCATGTCTTTCCAGTTAATTTGACTTAATACAATTTTGTTTTAATTTGTTTTTATTATACATGCATTCTATTTTAATGATATGTAAAGAGGTATATAATAAAAGGATCATTACTATAGTAACTTGTTCTGAAACGTGTATCACCTCTCGTAGGTAATTGCAAGACCAGGATCGCACTCTAGGCTCCGCCTCTCCTGTGATCCTGATCTGGCATTTACCTACTCGAGGTGATACAAACTTCCAGAACAAGTTACTATAGTAATACTCCTATTGTATTGTTTTGTGGTTACTGTGTTCGTTGAATGTTACCTGTTCGACTTGTATTCTTGCGTTCATATGTAGTTATTTAATTATTGCCGTGACACAACATCTAAAAGCAGTGTTAGGAGCTCAATTACCAAAAACTGGAACATTTATTGACTTTTACATTCCAGTAAGAGTTGGAAATAACATAATTAGTGACATGTGAATGTTCGGAAATAATATCATTAATCATTTATAGTTAGTCTCATTTTCGCCGAAAGTCATTTGTTTTCGATTTTAGTACAATATTTGTTTTTGATTTATTCTCATTCGTTGCCCGTTGGCGTTCCTGCTGATGTATGAATCAATTCCAGTTTTCAAGAGCATATCATGCCCATTCCTTATTCGTTGATGATAACTCCTTTAGCATAACAATTAGTTTAAAAAGCAATATGAGGCTAAATTTAGAACAACTATAATTTGAAATATCAAGTTTATAATAAGACCTGGTTAGGCAAGTAACAATTATTAATGAGAAAACTAGATCCATATAAAAATACAATTTGTCTAAAAGGACATAAGGAAACGCTACTGAATACAATGTTTTTGTAGCATGGTCGGTGACATTTCCTTTGATGAATGCAGAGCATTAAATCGTTTAATTTAGGGTAACTAAATGGGCGTGGCTATGCCGTACTACAACTACCGGATATTGGAATTTAGAGTACGGTCACTATGACGTCACAGTGTTACTAAGTACACCATGCTACAAAAAAGATAGAGTCTGTCTCAGCTGGTCGGTTATTTAAACACCTCGATGGGCTACGCCCATCCCGGTTTTTAAATAAACCAACTCGCTGAGACCAGACTCTATCTATTACTTATACCAATTGAGAGGAATTTACAGATTGATTTTGTCAATGGATTTTTTGAAAATCAGTTTTCGAATGAAATTGATTTGTTGTTTAACGGCACATCAGCACGTATTCTGTATATAATTGAGTTAAACGTGCTGGGTCAAATCTGCTCAGCCCATTTTAGAAAAGAACATTTGTTTTAGCTCACTTGATATTCAGCTTGTAAAACCCTTTATGTCTATGATAACACATGCGCCGCCTATTAAAATATCAGGATTTGCCGAGAGGTGTTATCGCAGATGAAGTTTTTAATACCCTAAGGTGTCATCCATTTGTATGAATATTGGCCAAAGTAGATTATGACGAACAGCATTAAAAAATAAATGAGGAAATTGAATTACAATAATTCTACAATACACTGGTTGATGATTCATACTGGCAAAATCATCTAATGGGTTCGGTTTTATTAGTAAGGCATAGGTCGGTTATATCAGTTCAATATGGGTCGGTCATATCTGTACAGTATAGGTCGGTTATATCTGTACAGTATATATAGGTTATATCTATATACGAAGTGTCGCGAAGCACTGAGTAGCAGAACAACAAAACGTATTCCAGATGAACAGGGACTTGAGATGATTAAGATGGTATTAGAAAACAATAACTTTGCGTTTAATGGCAATACTTTTATCCTAGTTGATGGGACCATGATTGGATCAAGGCTAGGGAAAATTATGCCTGTATATATATATGCGAAAATGGGACAAGAGCCTGCTAGAGTTTCCAGAAAATCCATTACTTTATAAACGATTTATAGATGATGGCACTGGAATAAGGACAAAGAGTCGTGAAAAGCTGGAAGAATTTCTACAACATGCAAATAACATTCATCCAAAAATCAAAGTAACCCTAAGATATAGTTTTGAAAAGATAGAGTATTTGGACACATGGGTAGGATTAAAGATTGAAAATTAGAAACAGACCTTTACTGCAAAGAAACAGACAAACACCTTTATATGGAACGCCATGACTGTTTTATGATGTTGCCGATTAATATATGCAGTGTATTTCCCTTTATATGTGGTGGTAGATATTTCATGATATGCTGTGCATTTTTAATTTCATGATATGCTGTGCATTTTTAATTATATGTGGTAAATAAAAACAAATATGTGGTAGAAAAGTATTTATACGCAGCAGATTAATCAGTATAAGCGATAGATAAGTCATTGTATGTAGTAGTTACACCACTATTTGTTGCCCAGTTATCATTATATGTAGTGCATTTGTATAGGATAGAGCATGCGTTTTGCACGTGTACGGGGAGATAATACACGAACGTTAGCGAGTGCATTATCGTCCGTACACGTGCAAGACTCATGCTCTATTGTATTTATACCACACTAACTAACATATGCTGTGTATATCCTCGGGTATTACACGATGCATAGTGTGTATTTAGGCTATTGTGGTATAAATTACTATATACAGTAGTTTATTTAGTATATGAGGTCCTTTGAACATTATATGAAGTAGGTTTGTATTTATATGCAGTGCTTCTGTTGATTTATATGTGGTACATATTTTAATATACGTGGTGGATACGTCTTTATATTCGGTGGTTTCAGTTGCATTATATCCGGTACAAACGTCTTTATACGTGGTGCATTTCTTATGATATGCAGTGCTGTTTCTATTATATGCTGTGTTTTTTTCATTATGATGATGAGATCAATTGTTTAAGATGTTACGATTTTATCGGAAATCTAAGTAGACTGCTTCACTGTGCATGTCCCGTTTCACTCATACAAGCGAAAAAGAAATCACTCACGTAAAGCGCATTCCAACTACGATCATGGTCAAGCGTCTGATCTATGTTCTATAAAAAAACAACAATCGTGAACGCTCGGCCAATCCCGTCATTCTTTGGGATCCCGCCTCGTCTGTATATCATATATATTTTCTGGAAGCTTCATTAAGTCGAAGGAAAACTTACGATACTTTCGTATGTTAAAGCAATGTTGTACATTTCAAGAATGGATGCGTGCCATCGTTTTTGACGAATTACCATCAAACATTTATTGGGCGAATACAGATGCGCCAACCTAATTAAAACCCTGGACACGTAGCAGCAACAGCAGTAGGCAACAGTAGTAGCAGTAGACGGCAGTAGTATCAGCAGCAGTAGTAGGTCGCAGCAACGGCAGTAGTAGGTAGTAGCAGTAGGCATAATTAGTAGACAGCAGCGGAAGCAGCAGTAGGTAGCAGCAGCAGTAGCAGGTAGATAGCAGCAGCAGTAGGCAGCGGCAGCGGTTGTCAGAAGAAGCAGTAATAGGTAGACAGCAGCAGAAGTAGAGAGCAGCAGCAGCTGTAGACAGCAGTAGGCAGCAGAAGCAGCAGCAGCAGCAAGCAGCGGAAGAAGCAGCAGTAGCAGCAGTAGGCAGCAGAAGCAAAAACCTCTCCTCCTCCTCCCTCCTTCTCCTCCTCCTCCAACTCATCCCTCCTCCTTCCTGCTCCTCCTCCTCCTCTCCAGTGAATAAAAAGTCTACAACAGCACAATTTTGTCTTTTCTCTAAATGCAATCCTTTTAACAAAACATCTTGGAATTTCTCTAGAATATTACGTGGAACTATGTATACACTATATAAATTATATAGCGAACATATTTTTTTTCATTTAGTCTATATAACGCACACATTCAGTCGGTAACCCAAATGCTTTATACCAACTTATATACATGAAAATATTGAAATTTGAATGAGTTGCTATTATTGTCATAGTATATGTATACGGTGCTCGAGGTTTAATGAATCTATCATCCTTGTGGATTAAACAAATAAGTTCTAAAGAACGCAGGATTGTCCCCTTTATTAGCTCGTCGTGTATATATTGAAAAGATCCTTTTAGTAAGAGAAGAAAATGTACGTTTTTCGTTTGAATTTTGATTCGGTTTATTAAATAATTATTGCAATGGTTATTTGGAACTGGAATATGTGTTGTGTCGGAAAAACTTGATGGAAATCGGGATTATGTTTTAAGATACAATTATTTAACCAAACCAATCCTGTTGTAGGAATACTCCTGGAATCAGTCGTTAATATTTATTAAATATCCCATTGTTCTATTTTTGTTGATTTTCATCAATTCATGACATCTAATAGTATGTATAAACAAGTTCTGGCGATTGAAGTTTTAGATGGGGCTTTTGATGTGTTTTTTTTAAGAACAGAAACACGTCGCCACGTTGCTAAGTCTGATTGAAAAAGCGCAATCAAATAATCGTTTGCGTTCTAACAGTTAGTAGGACTATGTAGGTTTATAGATATAGAATAGTTGCATTATTACGTAGGTCGTACTCAACACGCGATCATCATTTGGAAGCAGAATTTATTTCACTGATTCCGAAAATGGAACATTAGTTGACGGCGTTCTGTGAATGCTACAATGTCTGTTCGACTTTAGTATCAACAAGTCACTGATGAAGAAGAAGAAATTTGTTGTGCCTCGACATAGGTCAATGTCCTGCTCCTCTTCCTCCTCCTCCCCTCTCCTCCTCCTCCTCCTCCTCCTCCTCCTCCTCCTCCTCCTCCTCCTCCTCCTCCTCCTCCTTCTCCTCCTCCTCCTCCTCCTCCTCCTCCCCTCCTCCTCCTCCTCCTCCTCCTCCTCCTCCTCCTCCTCCTCCTCCTCCTCCTCCTCCTCCTCCTCCTCCTCCTCCTCCTCCTCTCCAATACAGTTCTTTCCTCCATTCTTATCCATATTTCTACTACTAATGATACTGCTACTACTGCTGATGCCTACTGATGCCTACAACTGCTGATGCTGATGCCACTGCTGCTGCCTCCTGTTGCTGCTATATACCTACTGCTGCTGCTGTCTACCTACTACTGCTACTGATGCTGCTTTATGCTGCTGCTACTACTGCTGCTGTTGCTGCTGCCACCTACTACTGATGATGCATACTGCTGCCTGCTGCTGCTGCTGCTGCTGCTGATAGCTACTACTGCTGCTGATGCTACTGCTGTCTACTAATAATATTGCCTACTGCTGTTGCTGTTACGTGTCCAGAGTTTTATGAGGTTGGTGCATCTGTATGCGTCCAATAAATGTTTGATGATAATTTCGTCAAAAACGATGTCACGCATCCGTTCTTGAATTATTTCCAGTCACTATGGGATATTGTTTTAGAAGAAACAAGGGATAATTTTGATATTAAAGATCATTTAAATAATATATATCAAAGACACGAAACAACATTTGTTTATGATACTTCATTACAAAGTGTTGTGTGTTAATATTTACCAGATATAATTAATAATGAATTGTTCTATTAATTGAGTTTATTTTGTCTGATAATCTGAATTTTATATCTGATAAATGTTCGCTGAAACACACGCATACGAGGGTCATTCAATAAGTTCTGTCACTAACGCGTTTTAACAATTGTGTGCTCATCGTGAGTGTTGATTTTGAAACCAAATGAAAGAGAGTTTCAATACCATTATTGATGGTACAATGAATGCTGTATCTTTTGTGTGACGAAAGTTATGGAACATTTAATACACATCACTTATACATACAGAGGCATTTTCGCCTGAGTTTTTTCAGGTATGTTAATTGTTACTTTTTAAATGCCTGTTTCTCTTTAAGTGCTTGTCGAAGACCTTTGAAATTTCTCATACATTACCAGTTATATCTGTGCATTACAAGATTTAGAATTTAAGCATGGTAGATGAAAAGGCATTGTCTTAAAAATGAACATTTTAAGCTAACGTGTAAAATTAATTTAATGATAAATGGACATTAAATGGAAGGGCAGTCTTTTGAAACAGCGCTTTTGGATGATCATTTTTTTCACTAAACATTGTACAAAATTCTACAATAATGTGTTGAATATGAAATTTAAACACTGAAAGAGTAGGATTTGTAAAAAAATATAAAAACATATTAATAGTATGAGAATAATTACGACATTTAAAAGATATTATAACATTTCCGTAAACAAAATGAAGAAAATCAGTGTTATTTCTGCTAAACTTAAGGGATATGCATTCACTCATATCTGGTTTGCAGCAAGACCTTTCCGAATTCCCGACAATTTTCATTTTCAAGGATTATGGGCGAATAACAACAGATGGCGTACAAGAAAATTTAAAAGCACAGAATTATTCCAATAATTTTTACAACGTTTTGTAACAAGGATATTTTCAGAGATGCCAGTATCCAAAAGGTGTGGTAGGGGGAGGTAGTTCAGGGGTATAAATAACCGGAATTGTTTTCATTTGTGTTGTGGAATTTAAGACAGCGAACCCAACACTACTTTATCTCAGTTCAAAGGATATATGACTGGTGACAGAACTTTTTGAAGCACCCTCGTACTGGGAGATTTATGCATGCTGAGATACTTTAGAAAAGCACGTGTTCAGTGTATAACACTCAATTTTACTACTTACATCAATTGATTGTGTTTATTTAACGTATCTAGATATTTTAAAAAAAAAAGTGCATTTGTTAGAAATGTGGCGGAAATTCTCTATCAAGTGGTTAATTTACATACCATTATGGTTTTGTTCAAGTGCAAATTATATGTAATAAAATCTATTTTATAAAAAATATAGTACTGCATCTTTACAAATGTATGTAAAGAAATAAATGCTGTTTTAATCAGTATTTAATTGTTCTATAAATTGAGTCTATTTTATCTGATAACCTGAAAAGACTTTATCTCAATTATATGATAATCATTATTAATATCTGTTAAATGTTAGCCTACTGAGAGGTTATGATATTCTTAGATGGTTGATGTGATACAATGGTATACAACTATTGTATGTATATTGAACAGTTTAGACATAAATACATGATTCTGGGATGTTTAATATAATAACTCTAGGAAGCGTATTAGCCGAAAATGATTTAAAATGTTTTGCTTTTATTCATTATAGCAATTATCATTTGATAAAATATCAACGGACACATAATTAAAATCGGTTATTTTATATTACAGATTGCACAACATCATTGTGTCATATCCTAAAAATATATCTTAGTGACGCCAAAATCATCATAATGACTAAAAATAGTCGTATTTATTTTGGTAATTTTCCAAGAACATTGTACAATAGGATCGTCTTAGTGACGCCCCAAATACATTGCACAACATATTGTCATGGACTGTCTTGCACTGATGACGTAATTTTGCGCAGGTTAAGGTCACGCATGCGCAGTGTGTGACACCCAGGAGACCCATGGTAATTTTACATTAGATTGCAGAACATCAATAACATATCTTATTGGCGTCAAAAACATTGCACAACAGAGGAACATTCTACTTTAAAGTCCAAGATGCTGGGACAATGGCTTGTGGACATTTTTCTATAGTTTATGCATATCATAGATGTCTTGATCGGATAAAATCAACCAATCAAATGAATGTTTGTACATGTTTTAACATGTCCTGACAAGTAGCAATGAGTCATCGTCTAATCATAGAGCAAGTTTTCCGATATTCGTAGACGACACTTATCGACTTTGACCCGTATTAAAAAAAGTTCCCTCCTCAATTCAAAATGGCCGCTTTATTAAAAAAAAGAGGATAAAAAGTGATATAAGGAGGGACCCTGTACTACTCCTGGGTACTCCTTTTTGCTGCCCCATCCCCACCCTCACCCAGGTGGATGAAATAAGTTTTAAATGCCTACTTGCTTTTACGTGTATCCACCCAGTTATTACTTCTATCTTACAACTTTTTCACAGATACGAAAATTCTAAAACAGCGCACAAAATGATATAGGTGGGAAAGATGGTGGGATGAGGAGGATTTTGTTTCTAAATATTCCGCTTGGAATAACGTTTCGCCTAATTGTTTAGTCCTACAAACGCCTCCCCAATCTCGATGAACTGCGCCATTTAATTTTTTGTTTTAAACTGTATGATCATTGCCCAAATACCCTCTAGAAATTACAGGTATATTTTGCCTCTGACATCTTGATAAATTAGCATGATATATATGAAATTTCATGGAAAACTAAATAAGAAAATAAGTTACCTTATACCCATGCCCCCTCATTTTTATTGTATTTTGGACTTCTTATTAATTATGTTGTTATTTTTGTTTGTTTTGCATCCTCTACATTGAAGTAGCTACGCTCCTTTCTTTGACGCATTTCTTGACGAGTGTATCTTTCTTTGGCACTTAGCTATTTGAGCACAAACTATACAGAGTTTTTGTTTTTAGACATTTGTGAATATTCTCCAGAGCGCAGGTGGCGGATGTGTGCGGATCATAATCCGAGGATTAGACGTAAATGAACTTCTGTTAGGCAGGAACGGGTACTCCAGATAATATCCATACTCAACACCCTCACGCACACACCCTAACCCGACTCTGAGAAATGTGTCTTTTTAGGCCAGAATACAAAACAGGAATTAAACAATAAAATAAAAATGGAAAAGTCTACGTGGAAAATCTACGTGGAAAATCTACAAAATGGTATGCAAATCCCTTTCTTAGCTCCTTCTTTATTTCTTGGAAAAACACATCCCTATCCCACACACACCCAGACCAACCCCTCTCCGACTCCAGTCTCACCGGATTAAAAACAGCTAAACAACAACAAAAAACAGAACAGTAACAAACACCATGAAAAAAGCGTTAGCCTTTAGAAACTCAGAATAACCCCTAGGTAGATATATTTTTTAAAAATCTTCCCCTGAAATCGATGCTTTACCCCCTCCTATTAAAATCTTCCTTACCCTACCCCCCACACCAATCCTCTTAAAACCACCTCTCATCGAACACAAAAAGGCAAACACACTAGTCACCTTGGACATTTTCGAAAACACCATCCTACACACCATTTGAGAAACAAAACAAAAAACACCTGCATTATGTTTGCGTATGATATACGAGACATGCGAAGTGAATATGGAAAGTCCATCATTCTAAATCTCAATCGTGAACGCTCGGCCAATCCCGTCATTCTTCGGGATCCCGCCTCGTGTATATATTGACTTTCGGTATGTTCAAAATCTTTACATGTTGTTAGCCGGAAGGCAACGGCACAGAAAATAGTGCACGTAAACAATATGGCCGTTAGACACACGTGTTGATGTATACGTTGCGTTGGTTGTTTGTTTTTTACAATGCATATGAAGGTGTTATCACTGCTTTCATGTAAATAAACTATTGATGGAGCAATCGGATGAATGAAATTGCAAAATTTGGATGATAGTTTTGATTTTGAATGCAAATTTGTTTTGGCGGGAATCTAAGGCGCGATGACGTAACCATATGGAAACCTTCGATTTACATTCGAGTTATGCTGCGCATGTCTAGATCTTTTTATAGAACGTAGATCAGACGCTTGGTCATGATCGCAATTGAAATCTGCTTTACGTATTATCAATAAATACTGAAAATGGGATCCCTTGGACATGTTGGAAGCAACAAACAAGAGTTAAAAGTAGCAGACTCGGTTTTATTGAGAGGTAATGCAAGTGCAACACCTCTCACGCCTCCTAGCACCGGCTTAAATGATTTTCTACTTTAAAGCCACAAAGTTTGGGCTTGGTGATCACAAAGGACCAGTAAGTAATAACACTACTGATTTGTAGTCGGGGCGACATTTTACAGCCGCCACACAGCTACCGTTTCAAAAATCGGCCTGTGCCTGTCGCTTGTTTGAGTGAAAAAATGGACACGCGCAGTGAAGCAGTTTACAGTCGTTTATATTTAAACGCTGTGTAGCAGTCTAAATCGTAACATGTATTAAACAAGAGGCCCAAAGAGGGCCTGTAATCGCTCTACTAGCTATATGGAGCCTGTGGTGTGGAGCGTGACATTGATATGCGCAACTAGGCTTTTTACTGATCATTCCTGCAAAGTTTCGTTGAAATCCGGCAAGGGGTTCAGGAGAACTAGTCCGGACAAATTTTGTGTACTAAAACCTTTAAAGTGCCAAAAATCATTCAACCTAATACGGCGATGATATGCACAACTAGGCCTGGTACTGATCATCCCTAAAATGGTTCGCTGAAATCGGGCCATGAGTTCAGAAGAGACTTATCTCACTAAAGTTTGTACATTAAAACCATTAAGGGCCATAACTCTGCCAAACATCATTCAACTAGAACACGGCAATGGTATGCACAACTAGGCCTGATAATAACGCTTCTTTTCTTGATTTAGATCTCTCGATTGAAAATGGTAAAATAATTAGCAAAATCTATGACAAGAGAGATGATTTTAATTTTGACATTGTTAATTATCCCCACTTGGATGGGGATGTTCCCCGAGCAACTTCTTATGGGGTATAAATTATGTGTCTCAACTTATTCGTTTTTCTAGAGCTTGTACTCGAGTTGAGGACTTTAATATTCGTAATCTTTGTATAACTAAAAAGTTACTCAATCAGGGTTACCGTTACCATAAACTTCGTAAAACCTTTGCAAAATTTTATTATCGTAACCCTGATCTTCTTTCCAAATATAAAAGTAATTTAAGGACTCTTCTGCGACAAGGACTATCACAACCTGACTTCTATGGTGATGTGATTTATAAACTTCGTAAGATTCTAGGTCATGATCACTTCCATACTATCTTTGTTAAACTTGTTAAAAAGTTTATCAAAAGAGGTTAGGACCCTATCATTTTGCAACGTACTGCATGCTTGGTGGTGGACCCTTTTACAGTTCGCCACGTTGCTTTCCTCTTTAATTGTACGATGACCGGACAGGCTGTGGACCCTTTGATGACGCCAACCTAAAGCCCATTGGGACGGTGGCGTTTGATGTTTGTCCATGATCTTTCTTGTCGTGCCCTTAATGGTTTATTCTCTTACTGCTCTGGCTTCTGCAAAGTCATTGAGTACCTTCATTTTGGCTTTCTAGGCTATTGTTTTTTTGTATTATATTTACACGAGCATATTTGTGTTTTACTTATATTGCCTATTGAAGCTGCCTTGTTGGTTAGAGATTAGATCATGTCGGTGATTTCTTTATTTACACTGTCCTGTGTTAATGGGATGACAGTAGGGTAAGAATGAGGTTTGGTGCACCCTAGAACCGGTTTAAACCCCCAGTGGCCTACTTTTCCACTGACCGTTCCAAGGCGGTAGCCCTGTTGTCAACCCTTTTGTGTTTGTGATGTTTGTGATGTCGTTTGCATTTTTTATTACTTTTGCCTTTTCGTTTGTCTGTTTGCGTTTTTGTGTTTTGTGGTTGACTGTTGTCCTTGAATGCTGCTTTCTCTGTCCGATATTTGTATCCTTCTTTGTATTCCTGAGTTTATAATTTTATGTAGTTATTTAATTATTGCCGTGACACAACATCTAAAAGCAGTAGTAGTAGCTCAATTACTAAAAACTGGAACATTTATTGACTTCTACATTCCAGTAAGAGTTGGAAATAACATAATTAGTGACATGTGAATGTTCGGAAATAATATACATTAATCATTTATAGTTAGTCTCATTTTCGCCGAAAGTCATTTGTTTTCGATTTTAGTACAATATTTGTTTTTGATTTATTCTCATTCGTTGCCCGTTGGCGTTCCTGCTGATGTATGAATCAATTTCAATTTTCAAGAGCATATCATGCCCATTCCTTATTCGTTGATGATAACTCCTTTAGCATAACAATTAGTTTAAAAAGCAATATGAGGCTAAATTTAGAACAACTATAATTTGAAATATCAAGTTTATAATAAGAACTGGTTAGGCAAGTAACAATCATTAATGAGAAAACTAGATCCATATAAAAATGCCACTTACCGTTCCTAGGCGGTAGCCCTATTGTCAACCCTTTTTGTGTTTGTGATGTCGTTTGCTTTTATTATTGCTTTTGCCTTCTTGTTTGTCTGTTTGCATGTTTGTTTCTGTGTTTTGTGGTTGACTGTCCTCCTTGAATGCTACTTTCCCTGTCCGATCTTTTTATATTTCTTTTGATACTAATTAACTTTGCAAAGATTCGCTGAAATCCGGCCAGGGGTTCAGGAGAACTAGTCCAGACAATGTTTGTGTATTAAAACATATAAAGGACCATAAATCCGCCAAAAATCTGACAGCCGGAACACGGTGATGATATGCAAAACTAGGCTTAGCACTGATCATCCCTGCAAAGTTTCGTTGAAATTCGACCAGGGGTTCAGGAGAACTAGTCCAGACGAAGCGTGTGTACTAAAACCTTTAAAGGGCCATAACTCTGCCCAAATAATTCAGCCTGAACACGGTGACAATATGCACAACTAGGCTTGATACTGATCATCCCTGCAAACTTTCATCGAAATCTGGCCAAATGAAGTCCCTATCGTCTTAACAGGGCAAAATACAGCATTTTTAACTAAATCAAGGGCCATAACACTGGTATTAGTAATCCAATTTGGCTGGTTGTCGAACTTGTCCAAGCTGTCATTGATATTAGCAACCTGCAAAGTTTGGCAAAGATCGGATGAAAAATTAAAGCCCTAACATCTTAAGCAGGCAAACTACAGCACTTTTAACTAAATCAAGCGCAAAGAAGCAACTCTTGTGTTATTTGTCCGATCTCGCTGGGTTTTTGAACGTGTCCGAGTTTTCTTTGATATTAACAGTCTATGCAAGTTTGGTAAAGATCAAATAATAAATGAAGGTGCTACAGTGTTCACAAGGCAGAATATGGCATTTTTCAGCAAATCAAGGTTCATAACTCCGGTGTTACTGATTTGATCTGGCTGGTTTTAAAACTTCTCAAAGCTTTCATTATTATTAACAATCTGTGCAAGTTTGGTAAAGATCAAATAATAAATGAAGGTGCTAGAATGTTCACAAGGCAGAATATGGCATTTTTCAGCAAATCAAGGGTCATAACTCCGGTGAAACTAATCCGATCTGGCTGGTTTTCAATTTTTTTTCGAGCAATCATTGATATAAAGACCCTTGTAAAGTTTAGTAAAGATCAAATAATAAATGAAAGTTCTAGACTGTTCACAAGGCAGAATATGGTGTTTTTTTTTAGCAAATCAAGGCCATAACTCTGGTGTTACTGATTCGATCTGGCTGTTTTTCAAATTTGTCCGAGCTTTTATTGATATTAACAATCTATCCTAGTTTGGTAAATATAAAATAATAACTAAAGGTGCTAGAGTGTTCACAAGGCAGAATATGGCATTTTTCGGCAAATCTAGGGCCATAACTTCGGTGTTTCTGATCTGATCTGGCTAGTTTTCAAACGTATCCGAGCTTTTATTAATATTACCAATCTTTGGTAAAACACAAGGACCATAACTCCGGTAAAACTAATCCGATCTGGTTGGTTTTTGAACTTGTCCGAGCTTTCATTGATATAAAGACACTGGCAAAGTTTCGTAAAGATCCGATCAATAATGAAGACCCTAGAGTGTTCACAAGGCAAAGGTTAACGGACGATGGACGGCGGACGTCGGACGGACGCACGACGGACAAATCGTCATCCCATAAGATCTGCTGGCCTTCGGCCAGTAGAGGTAAAACGAGTATTCCGATTGATCCCATCATCATAATGAAAAAAACATAGCATATAATAGAAAAAGCACTGCATATCATTAGGAAATGCACCACGTATAAAGCCGTTTGTATCGAATATAATGCAATTCAAACCACCGAATATAAAGACATATCCACAAGGTATATTAAAGTATGTACCACATATTAAATCAACAGAAGCACTGCATATAAATACAAACCTACTTCATATAATGCTCAAAGTACCTCATATATATGATAAACTACTGCGTATAGTAATAAATGCACTACAGATAACTGGACTGCATATAAAGGTTTATCTACCGCATCCAATCACATATAATGATTAATCTACTGCATATAAATACTTTACTACCACATATAAAGATTTATTAACCACATTTAATTAAACATGCACTGCATATCATGAAAGACCTATCACACATAAAGGGAAATGCAATGCATATATTAATCGGCAACATCATAAGACAGTCATGGCGTTCCATACCTTTATGTACATATGAATTCAGATCATACAAAGCACACTAAAACAGCTATACCATATGGACTCGGTTTGCGGATTAAAAGAATTTGTAGTCAAGAGAAAAACTATGAAAAACAAAAACAAGAATTGACGACTAACCTGATGTATAGAGGATATAAAAAGGTATTAATTTTGAAGGAATTACGTAAAGCAGACAAGATCAGCAGGTATACAGCATTAAATAAAACAAAAGATACACACAAGAAAAGCAGTGTTCCCTTGGTTGTTACCTATTCATGCCACCTCCCTCATATTTCTGAGATTTCGAGATCTCGCGTGCATTTATTTTACAAATAGAGAGAATGAAACAGATATTTGAAGAACCATCTCTGGTTCCATATAGACGTGTCAGAAACCTAGTAGATATCCTTATACATGGACAATTAAATAAAGTATTGGGGGGCAAAGTATAAGAATTTGAATTACGCATGTGGGAAAGACAAATGCGCTATTTGCAAACATTATCAACAGACCGATCAAGTTCAACCAACAGGCGTCACAACATTCAATGTTATAAAAGGTGGAACATGTGACACTAGAAATTTAATATATTTAATTTCATGCGGAAAATGCAATCATGGGAAGAATGTGAGGGAGACGGAACGATTGCTACGGATACGGATTCGAGAGCACATGTGGGATATCAAGGCTGCAAGAGACAAACCAGTTGCTAACCACTTTAACCAGAGTGGGCATTCGGTAGATGACTTGCGTGTCTGTATAATAGAGAAAGTAAATGACAATATCACTACGTACAGAAGGACAAGAGAAGAATTCTTGATTGAGAAATTAAAGACAATCCACCTTCAGGACTAAACTGGAAAACAAAATAGATAATTGCATATCTACATCTACATCTACATATATAGGGTACGTTGATCTGTCAAAGTTTGACAATCATTGAACGGAAGACGACTTGTGCTTCGCGGCTGTGAATGGGAGCACAAGATAACGTAAAGAATTAAGAGAAGCTAGTATAGGAAGAAGTGAGCTAAAATATAAAGAGAATACGCGATATAAATTGTGATATAAGGGTCAATTAAAACACAAATAAGAAGATTAAGACTAATAAAAAGAAAGAAATTCAGATAAATTGCCTAAACCTATATAGATCCAACTGATACTTCCGTGGCGGTACTAGGGACAAGTGTGTCCACGCTGACACAGCTTCACATCTACCCATAAATGGACTATATAAGATGATATAATAAACAGAATATGATATATATAATGAACATATATAATATTAGTAACTATTTAGTCATAGCATTATTTGATATGTATAGAGAAACCATTCTATACTATTGCTTGAGTTGGTTACTGTCTAAGTATTTACATATAGTCGTATTATAATGATTAAAGTTACATGTCTATGTATTAGTAAGATACAATTAATTTAATAGACGAAGTAGGATATTTGTATTCTTACTATAGAGAAATATATATTTTGTGTATTTTAAGTACCTTTATACGAATGTATGGTAACATCATACAAACAAACAAAACAAAAAACTTCCAACTTTTAAGTATCTTAACTATCATAATTGAGTTTTGGCGCTATTCTAGTAATGACATTTCAGGGGACACTCCTTAGTTTCGCATGAATGTCCATGGTGTAAATCAGAAAGAAATCAACTAAGCATCTTTTAGGTCCATGGATGGTATTTATAATAATTATGAAGCACATGTTTGATGTTTTTTTTCAGTTTTGAGTACTTCTAAGTTTATTTTGGTGTATTGTAATATGCATTCTTTGAGTTTTTTGGAGGCTATAGATACAAACATGTGAACCTATCAAAAACGTCCAAAAAGTAGGTAAAATGGCTGATTTTGACTCACGGGGTGATCAGCATGGAATAACTTTTTAAAACGCCGGAGTAGGTGTGTAAAATTTAGCATTTCCTGATATGCAAGAGCATTATGAGTGCAGACATGACCCTGATATGCGTAGGATTTTTTTTATTTTTATTTATTGACATTTGAAATATTGCTAAAATTTCTTTTTTAGCATGTTTTGAGGGGTTGGGTAATTTTAAAGAAATGGAACTAAAGTTGTACCGAAAATGCTTTTTGATACTTTTATTTGGTATGGAAACATGGGTAATTTTATTGTCTTCTAAGAAATGTATGACACAATGATGAAGTTATTTATTTTTGCTCAAGGATTCAGACTAAGGGCTTGTCATGGGTTTGATGATTGATAAATGTACATTAAACTGTGGAGTGCCCCCTTAAGGGTCCAACCTTTTTTTACTAAAACAGTCAAATGAAGGACTTTTTGTCTGTATTTCGACATATTTTGTTTGTTACCATTCGGTTTGTTTGCGAAGAGAATTACTTCGGTTAGAATGGAATTTGTCAATAAGGCAAACCCGCATTGCTACAAATCCAGATTATGAACAACTCAGTAAAATATGTATATTGTTATATTCCGCGATGCATCGTAACTTGAGATATCTCAATATATGTCTAATTAATCCTGAGATACTCCATGTTGAGATATCACAATTTGTCTTGAGATATCTCAATTTATATTGAGATATTGAGATATCTAAATTAATCTCAAGATATCTCAATGCATATCTCAATTTATCTTGAGATAACTGTCTTGAGATATTCGGAAGTTGTTTTGAGATAATTATCTTGAGATATTTCAATGTGTCTTGAGTCATATAATATCTCAAAATAAATGGAGATATATCTTACAATTTCTCAAGATGTATCGCAACTTATCGTGAGATATCTAACTTGCGATATCTCAAGATCCCATGTGTCTTGCGGTTGGTAGATGCAATTTTAGTGGGATTTTCTAAGTTTGAGGTGGCCTTTTTGCCATTTAAGAACTAACCATTGGTGTAATTCTTGGGTTTGCCTTAACAGTGTTTCATTATATTGACAGTTTGCTAATGGTAGTGTCCGGTTTAAGTACTGGTGGCTATGGTATTTTGATTTTATAGTAAGATGAAGTTAAACATACAATAACAGGTGGCGTGACGTCATTTCATATGACGTCATTATGTCATGTCGCGTTAAAATAAAAAAAAAATCGCATAATATAGCGGCTTGATATAAATCGGGCTATAGGAGGCAACTTTTTAGAGTCGAAATGACTTCTGATTGCACATTTCAGACCTTTTTCATGCCATTGAAAAAAAACAGACCGAAAGAAAAAAGTTTGCAAAAAAGCTGTTTAACAGGCTCTTTCAGTGTTTTCTTAAAAAGGTGCCGTTAGGCCAATTTTTGGACAATCGCAATAATTCGTATGTCAAGACGTTCGGAATAAATTCGCAAATTGGAAAAAGGGGCGTTTCAATTTTTTTTAACGGACAACCTTCCCTTAAGGGGGCACTCCTCAGTTTCGCATGAATGTCCATGGTGTAAATCAGAAAGAAATCAACTAAGCATCTTTTAGGTCCATGGATGGTATTTATAACAATTTTGAAGCACATGCTTGATGTTTTTTTCAGTTTTGAGTACTTCTAAATTTATTTTAGTGTATTGAAATATGCATTCTTTGTTTTTTTTGGAGGCTATAAATAGAAAAATATGAACCTATCAAAAACGTCCAAAAAGTAGGTAAAATAATGGCTGATTTTGACTCACGGGGTGATCAGCATGGAATAACTTTTTAAAACGCCGGAGTAGGTATGTAACATTTAGCATTTCCTGATATGCAAGAGCATTATGAGTGCAGACATGACCCTGATATGCGTAGAAAATGTTTTTGTTTTATTTATTGACGTTTGAAATATTGCTAAAATTTCTTTTTGAGCATGTTTTGAGGGGTGGGGTAATCTTTAAGAAATGGGACTAAAGTTGTACAGAAAATGCTTTTTGATACTTTTATTTGGTATGGAAACATGGGTAATTTTATGGTCTTCTAAGAAATGTATGACACAATGATGATGTGATTTATCTTTGCTCTATGATTCAGGCTAAGGGCTTGTTATGGGTTTGATGATTGAGAAATG
>JAWPHD010003356.1:0-220510 GCA_037043455.1 Cyrtodaria siliqua | reverse complement strand
TCGTCGTCATCTGTCCATCCGTCCACGACCGGTAAGTTCGTCCATCTGTCACGCTTTTACCTGCAACCTGAACTTGGCCAAAACTTGAAAATATATTAAACCCTATATTCATAAAACGTCATAAACATATTATCTTACCCCAAGGAAAGTCGTACATTGTCTAACAAGGTTTTACGCAAACGTAAAATAGCTGCCGATAGAAAATAGCATATATCTGGGTAGGTATCGGAAATAAAGAATAACATAATAATCGATCAAGTCAGGGGTGTTAAAACAGTTTGAAAAAAACATATGTTGTCACGGAGACATAAAACACGCCACGACCGATTTTTCTTACAAGACACATTCTTCCCAATGTTTACCATCAGTTTTTACCGTTCATTTTGAATCAAGGTGGGCAATCTCGCTTCTCTCTCTGTTCAAATATCTTGACATGTCTTAAATATTGATTGCAATTCACCCTTGTAACACGACGTGCTAAAAGTACACATCAGCACAGAAATACAATTGTTCACATGTCAGGGATACGTGTGCGTTAGCGTGTGCATTACAATAATAATTAAACTGTTCGCTGCTACAATGTGTAATTATAAGATTGCGTTATCAAAGTGATAAATGTAAAGGAACTGTTCATTGCTACCTTACCATGTGCAATTATGAAAACCAGATAAGAGTCCGCTGCCGTTCCGGAAAATAACTTCGACTTTCATTTCGGCAAAGTTATGCCCAATTTCATAAACTTTAAGGATTATGGTCCCTTGAAATCAGAAAGATTCAAAGTTGGATATCTCAAAAACTTCTAAATACTTTTATTACATGAAACGTGTAAGTACTTCATCTCATTATCCTAAAACACATACAATTTATCTCAAAACTGAAACAATATAAAGAGGTTCGGCCTTTTTGCCACTGACCGTTCCAAGGCGGTACCCCTATTGTCAATCCTTTTATGCTTTTGTTGTCATATCTTGCCTTTTATTCATCTTAATTGTTGTTTGTTTCTGTGCGTGTTTTTTGTTGACTGTGGTGCTTGAATGCTACATTTCCTCGACTTTTATATCTACTTTTAATAGGGCACTTCAACGTGTATCTAGCAGGAATTAGAACTCAACAGTATAAATCTAATTTTACAATATTGCTTGCAATATATTATCTTGATATCCTTAGCTAGTTAGTGCTATCCATTAAAAACTTAAATAATCCTGTCAACGCTGTTTTAAAGAAATTAAGTTCATAATTAATACACAAATGAAATGCATGCATATGTTATTTACATACATGGGTCAAAGTATTTGATTGGTCACTACCTGTACAAATGCCATTTATAGATTATGATACCCACAATATTTGATTTCAAGACAGGTGATTTAAACAAAAGTTGCATAAACAAAGTTATATATATTGTCTACTTTTAATGGATGGCAAATATCAAAGTACTATATGGCAAGTAGTTAAATATAAAAATAGTCTGATATTAATGAGTTGTAATTCTTGCTAAATGCTCCATACATTTTACTGTTCAAAAACATCTTCACTAAGATTCTTTTTTTTTAGTAATTCGGCTATGATATGATGTTGTGATATGTTTTCGTGTAAAAATGTTTAGTCGTTTTTTTGTTATCCTTTTAACTTTGCTGGTTTTGGAGAATACATTCACCTTAACCTGTAGCCTGACATAGCTCGTAACTTCAAATAAGAACATGGCAGGCGACAAAAGTGTTCCGTGGAACAACCTTCTAGTTCTGTATTTAGCATACGCAAAAGCCTAAATGATTATCTCCCCTTGATTCCATCATTATATTATATATAATTGGTAAATTCACCATTATACTGAAAATGTGTATAGCTTTAATTGTAAATGCACACAGTGTTAAAAATGATTTTATTTATACTGAAAGGAAGAAGAAACTCATAATGGATATTTCCGCTATATATTGTAGTTTAATAGTTTATTTAAGTCTCATCACAGTACAATAGTATCTATAATACAACAATTCATAAACTACAACTGTGCCATTCTTTTTTAGAATTACAAGAGACTATACAATATAAATATACATATGACTGGTCACAATGTTAAAATATTGAGCAATTGATTCTGAACCGACTGCCACAGCCGTGTCATAAGACTCACAAAAAGCCACAGCAGTAGGTTCAGTAGTCAGTGCATACACATATATCACTGTTTTAATTTATCAAATCATTTTCTGAGAATATTATTATCTAACACACATATGCATAGTTATAATTGAGCGGCCGGTGCTAATCATGACATGTTGTCATGTTGTTTGGGGCTTCTCAAAGTCTAAACCATTGGAAAATTTACATTTAAAGTTCTGTAAACAAGTATCGGGAGTTAGACTATCCACAAGCAATTGTGATGTTTATGGGGAACTGGGAAGATTTCCACTTTATATACATAGATATGTACGTATTATCAAGTTCAGGTTAAAAATATGCAATAGTGAAAATATCATTATAAAATAAATTAGAGAGTCTTCGTTACAAGACGTAAACAAGGGATATACAAACTGGTTTCTTAAGGTTAAAATGTTGCTAGAGAAATATGGTTTTATGTATGTTGGGAAGGACCAAAATGTAGAAAATATCAATGCATTTTTATGTATTTTTAAACAAAGACCACTAGATGATTTTTTACAAGAATTCAGAGCCAGAGTTGATACGAATCAGGTACTTATATTGTATAAGGTAGTTAAAGAAAACTTAGCATTTGAATCTTACTTGGATAGTATTAACTCTAGTAGTTTACGAATATCTCTATCAAAATTTCGCCTATCGGCACATCATTTACGCTTTCATTCTAGTCGATTCGACAGAGAAACAAGAGGCCCAAGAGGGCCTGTAGACGCTCTTCTTGTATGATGTGATTCAAAAACATAAACATGATAGAGGCCAACCCAAGAAACATGTTCCCTATATATAACTCTATGTAAACTTTGGGTTATCGTGGCGGCCATTTTGAATATGTGACGACAACGAAAAACACAAACTTGATAGAGGCCAACAACAGGAACATACATATGATATTTAACTAGAATGGAATAAGTGGTTATATGTCGTTTGATAAATGTCCTTAAAGTTGATCTAAGTTTAGCCATGGTGGCAACCATGGATGACCGGAGGCCCCAAAAACGCAAATATGAGGGGGACTAACCCAAAGATCATTGTGATTAACATTCATCAAAATCCTTCAAGCAATTTCAGAGAAGATGTCATGTTTTGATTATTTGACGATAACGAAAAACACAAACTTGACAGAGGCTGACCCAAGGAACATGTATATGATATTTCACCAATAATGGAATAAGTGGTTTCGCAAATTTCCTTACATTTGGCCTTGTTTTAGCCATGGCGGCCATTTTGGATGACTGGCGGCCGCGAAAAACACAAGTCTGAGAGGGACTATCCCAAATATCATTGTGCTTAAGTTTCATCAAAATCTTTCAGGCGGTTTCAGAGAAGATGCCATTTTTAACCTTTTCCTATATAACTTTATGTAAACTTTGGGTCGCCGTGGCGGCCATTTCGATTTTTTGACGATATCGAAAAACACAAACTTGATAGAGGCTAACCCAAGGAACATGTATATGATATTTCACAAGAATGGAATAAGTGGTATCGGAGGAGATGTCGTTTGAAATTTACTTAAATTTGACCTACTTTTAGCCATGGCGCCTTCTTGGATGTCTGGCGGCCATGAAAAACATTCGTCTGAGAGGGACTATCCCAAATATTATTGTGATTAAGTTTCATCAAAATCCTTCAAGCGGTTTCAGAGAAGATGTCATTTTTAACCTTTTCCTATATAACTCTATGTAAATTTTGGGTCGCCGTGGCGGCCATTTTGATTATTCGACGATAACGAAAAACACAAACTTGATAGAGGCCAACCCCAGGAACATGTATATGATATTTCACAATAATGGAATAAGTGGTTTCGCAGGAGATGTCGTTTGAAATTTCCTTAAATTTGACCTAGTTTTAGCCATGGCGGCCATCTTGGATGACTGGTGGCTGCGAAAAACACCAGTCTGAGAGGGGCCCTCCCAAGTAACATTGTGATGAAGTTTCATCAAAATCCTTCAAGCGGTTTCAGAGGAGATGTCGATTTTATAAAATTGCTAACAGACAGACGGACAGACAGACGGACAGACAGACAGACAGACTGACTGACAGACGGACGACGGACGAAAAGTGATCGCATAAGCTCGCCTAGCCTTTGGCCAGTAGAGCTAACAATTGAAAGAAATAATCGTGTATGTCAGCTTTGCGATACAAATGAAGTAGAAGACGAGAATCATTTTGTGTTTATATGTCCCTTGTATTCGGATATAAGAACAGTGTATTTAAAGCGTTTCTATAGACATAGATCTAGTATGTATAAATTTACGCTTCTCCTTCAAAGTAATAACAAATCAGAAATACTTATGCTAAGCAAAGTTATCAATAAAGCATTTTTGCTTCGTATAAATCGTTTAAACAATAATAATACTTAATAGCGATCTAACTTAGTTTCTAAGAAAATTAGATTTTCTGGGCGGAGGGTTATTCCCTACTGTATATCATGATTAGTGTCAGTTCCACTAAGACTGAAATTGCTAATAGGAGTGCATCCAATATTTATTATACCTCCGAATTTGTATTTATTTCTATTTATTTGATTCAATTTATTTTGAATGTATTGTCGTACACCATAACTATTCACGTGTAGATTGAATGTATGTATATGCTTTTGTGTATCACGAAAGACTCTAAAGTTTAAGTGAATAAAGAATATGGTCTGTTCTGTTCTGTTCTAAAAAGTAATTAAAATAGAAATATTAATATGTGAGTTAGAGAATCGCAACGGCTACTGAAACCTTTAAAAATAGTATAAAAAATCAGATAACAAGCCAGATCAGATCTGGAGTGTACTGATTAGCATCGACTTCTCAACCGTCGTTATAAAACCTTATTTCTTATCTAATAATGACTGCATTATTTACAGCAAAACATATGATGAAATTAACTTTAAAAAAGAACGCTTACCAGCTTACTACAAGTAAAATAAATATTTATAATAACACATAATTAAGAATATAAAACAGAGTTTCGCTTTTTGAGAATATTACAACAGGTTTTGGCACTCACGCGTACAATATCTTTATTTGAAAACAAAAATAACATTTTGTCTGTTTCGTTTACATCTATAAAATTTCAATATACACACAATGCTTTATCAAATAAGAGTTTTCTAATATCATCATACATAGCACATTCTAAAACAGCATGCATCTCGGCCCCCATTTTTTTTGTGATTAATTTCTTTTATTCCATGTAAGACATAATACAATGTTATACAAAAGTTGTTCAGGTATCAATACAAACTATATGATTTTGAAACATAACACATTGTCTCGTCCTCAACCTTGTGAATACAAAATGGACAAAAGCGCTCATTTTTTGCAATAGTTTCATATCGGCCTTTTTCGATTCTCAACGGTGCCACACCACACCTAAACCTTGCAAATGCAGCTCTGTGCTGTAAAGGTAATATAAGTTTGCAATAGGATTCAACTTCATATTCTGATTTAAATAGCCTGTATGTTCTTAACTTGTTCCCACCTACTCCACTTACTCCTGTTACTCTGTTTATACTATTCTTCCAATATATTACATATAAATCCATTAGAGCCGTTGTAACATCTTCAATAAATGTTAACTTTGGAAAGGAAAAAATTATATTCGTGTATGCATCTAAGCCAATACTATTAAATCAACAACAGAGTGGAACCAATGTTTACAATTTCGGTTAGCTTTATAATAAGCCCAAACAAAAATATGTTTATTTATCCTTGTATTGTTAAGATTTACATTACGACTCCAATGGTTACAAACATTTTTCCATTGTCTAATACAAGGAGGTATCCAACCCATATCACCTGATAACGCGGCCACTGGAATGTAGTTGCCTACTCCTAAGTAAAACATCATGGCTCTATGTTGTATAGCATTTATACAAGATAATGATTTATTTCCCCATACAGCAGCTCCATATGAAATAACAGGCCAGACAAGAGAATCGTACAGTTTTGTATAAACATCATTGGACATACCACCCATACTGTTATGTTTAATATGCTACTGCTAATCGAATGGTACAGGGCGACATTAGGCATGTCCTTCCGGAAAGGAACACACCAGTGAGTTTCATTATCGCATTTGGCTCAAGCAGGTGAGCAAACTTAGGCTTTAAAACGTTGCAGTCTCTTAAAGCTGTACAGTCCCGTGCACCAAACCTCACACCTACCCTACTGGCATCCCATTAAAACAGGACAGTGTAAATAAAGAAATCCCCGCCATGATCTAATCTCTAACCAACAAGGCAGCATCAATAGGCAATATAAGTAAAACACAAATATGCTCGTGTAAATATAATACAAAATATCAATAGCCTAGAAAGCCACAATGAAGGTACTCAATAACTTGGCAGAAACCAGAGCAATAAGAGAATAAACCATTAAGGGCACGACAAGAAAGATCATAGACAAACATCAAACGCCACCGTCCCAATGGGCTTTAGGTAGGCGTCATCATAGGGTCCACGGCCTGTCCGGTCATCGTACAATTAAAGAGGAAAGCATAGTGGCGAACTGTAAAAGGGTCCACCACCAAGCATGCAGTACGTTGAAAAATGATAGGGTCATAACCTCTTTTGATAAACTGTTTAACAAGTTTAACAAAGATAGTATGAAAGTGATCATGACCAAGAATCTTACGAAGTTTAAAAATCACATCACCACAGAAGTCAGGTTGTGATAGTCCTTGTCGCAGAAGAGTCCTTAAATTACTTTTATATCTGGAAAGAAGATCAGGGTTACGATAATAAAACTTTGCAAAGCTTTTACGAAGTTTATGGTAACGGTAACCCTGATTGAGTAGCGTTTTAGAATATTAAAGTCCTCAACTCGAGTACAAGCTCTTGAAAAACGAATAAGTTGAGACACATACACCCCATAAGAAGTTGCTCGGGGAACATCCCCATCCAAGTGGGGGTAATTAACAATGTCAAAATTAAAATCATCTCTCTTGTCATAGATTTTGCTAATTATTTCACCATTTTCAATCGAGAGATCTAAATCAAGAAAAGACGCGTTATTATCAGATATATTTGCTTTATTAAGCTGAAGTTCTTTAGGATAAATATTATCAACCATAGTTGGAAAGAAAGGGTTATGAATGTTCAATATGTCATCCAGATACCGAGAGGTGTCATTAAAAGCTTCAATAACATCTGCCTGGGTATCTGGTGAAAGACTCAACATGAAATCTCTTTTATAGCAAAATAAAAACAAATCTGCGACAAGTGGTGCTCAGTTCGTACCCATAGGGATACCAACAATTTGTCTATAAACGGTGGTACCATACCTGACGAAAATAGTATCTAATAGGAAGATGAGTGCTTCACAAACTTTATAGCAAGTCCACATAGTATAATTGTCTAAACTGCCATTAGTAAAAAACGCTTTAATATTATTATATGCCAAAAATGTAGTATTTTCTCTAGCGAATTTGTTTTTAATAAGAGAAATTAGCTTGTCTTTAATAAGGTGATGTGGTAAGGTTGTATATAGTGTAGAGAAGTCATAAGTGCTTATAGATGAAACTTGACCTTTATTGAAAATTATATCCAGAACGTCTCCTGAATTTTTTATAGACCAAAATAAATTAATCCCAGAGTTTTCATAAGTTTTATCACAATATAGTTTAACGTGATCTTTAACGGCAGTAAGACAAGAAGTTAAAAGTTTGGAGATGTTTGCTGTGGTGCAGGCACTAGAATTAGAAATAAAGCGAGCCTTATACGGATTTTTATGTAATTTAGGAATCCAGTACATGGTAGGCAGTTTATTTTGCTTATCGTTAACACCAGCCTTGAAAGTAGTGCACCGAGTGATATGTGCGGAAACAACATCATCCTCAGTAGAATTAACTGGAGTATACGAATTGGTGCTGCCGAGTTCCAGAGATAAAACATTGACATAATGTAGGCGTCAAACAATAATTATATTATTAGCTGCTTTATCTGCAGAAACTAAAACAAATTTATTATGAAATCCCTGAATTCCCGATTTTAAATTACGAAAGGAAAACGTAGGTCTCGGAGGAAGTAAAGAGGGGTTAGCATTATAAATGTTTATACGTGTATCTATAATTTTAAGAATTGACTTTTTCCAAGTAGAAAGCAAATCGACGAACACCCCAAAAGTCGGTATATAAGGAGAAATCGATACGTAAAATTCCACATTTTTATTTAGCCTCCGTACAGGTAACATCGATAAATATACGGCTCCAGAATATATGTGATAAAAAAACAGTTGCCCGGAACGGGATTTGAACCACAGCCTTGCACTTGTAAGATTTGAAAGATGTACGCTGAACCTCTAGACCACTGCTATTTATTGGCTCGAAATATGTCCTTAACATTAAACACAATACTGAAATGGCTTGGCTTTCTCAAGCGAAACTTCAACCTTATGAATTGCGTGCAACAACGCATACTTTGATTAACGACATGACAGAGTTCTCCTTTCTGTAATTAGTTGAGCCTTTTTTGTACAAAACACGTTGAAATATAGAACAGAACAGAACAGAACAGAACAGGCAGTTTATTAAGACTTATACATAAGTGCATCGTCTAAATACATGTATGTATACAAACATTCATGTCACGTATCCAAGCATACAATATATTTTCTATATATTTTTAACATAGTTAATAGAAATGTATTAACAAAGGCAGTAAGGAAAATCAGCATAACTAATTACATTAGGTCTCAATATTAATAATTGAATTCCGTATAGCTAAAGCTTCTTTTATATATTTACAAATGTTCCTAATCTCATTCTTATCAGATGAAGTCAGTAAATAGTGAAACCTAAATACAGATATATCTGGAATATTACGTGAAATTAGGTGTATATAACAGTGAGTATAGGCAATTTTTTATTATGCGTTTCTTTTTCCTTTCAGTATATATACCATGTTTCTTCAATACAAACATGATACACATGAAAAGCGTGCACTTACATTGAAAATTAAAACATATGGTATGATGAAACATTCGGATGAACAGTTCATTTGATCGGATGTACATATATATATTGTTAAATGATTATTTTAAACCACATGTCACTGAAAACAATATCGTTGATTTTATTTTTACAATGGTGTACTTTGAAATGTGGATGATTTTATTAAAAGATAATGCCCTTGCTGGATAAATCGACTATTCTATGAACAATTTATTTCATATAAAAACAAACCAACTTCTGCGTAAAACTGTATCAAACTTTTTGGACATAAAGGGCACAATTTCTGCCATACAAGTATTCTTTCTGATATTATGTTCACATCAACAGTGTTGAAATAATGTCATGTATTTCATGCTGACATTGCTCATGCCTAAAGTATGCATTTGGTTCAAAATTTAACTTGACCATACCCCATCGAGTTTGGTTCTTTTTATACAGATAGCCGATCATTAGTCCTTAAGGACTATCGGTCAGCCATCTTTGAAAAGAAAATCCAAAATGGATGGGGTATGGTTAATTGAAATTTTCATCCAAATGCATATTATAGGCATGAATAATGTCAATGATATAAGAGATGACATTAATTCAACACTATTGATGTGAACATAATATCAGAAACAATATTTATTTGGTAGAAATAGTGCCCTTTATATCCAAAAAGTTTGGTACAATTTTACTCGAAGATGTTTTGTTTTTTATGTTAAATAAATTGGTCCATAGAAATGTCAATTTATCTATAAATGGCACACGAGACATCATTTCTAAATAAAGTAAGCCATGTTATCACATCATCCAAAATTCGCAGTACACCATTGTTAAAAATGAAGATTTTCTTTATACGCCATGTGCCTTCAACACACGCACATGATACACATGAAAAGCATGCAGGTGAATTGTAAATTGATACATGCTGTATGGTGAAACATTCGGATAAACAGGTAATTTGATCGTATGCATATGTTATTATTTAGCTTGTGCTGTTTTTATTCGAATATAATAATTACTCTTGTTGTGCCATGTTTCTATTCACAACAGTTACTCAGTTATGTTTAATACATCAAAAAATATAGTTGTCGTTTATATAATAGTTTGACAATTAAAACCCGTCAATGCCACCATACTATAGCATTGATATTATTTTGAAAGTACATGCCATTGAAAGAAAAGCTTGTTTTTTTACAATGATTGACTTTGAAATTTTGATGATGTGATAACATATCGTATTTAATTTAGAAATGATGTCTCGTGTGCCATTCATAGATAAATGGACAGTTCTATGGACCAATTTATTTAACATAAAAAACAAAACATCTTCGAGTAAAAAATAGTACCAAACTTTTCGAATATAAAGGGCATTATTTCTGCCAAATAAATATTGTTTCTGATATTATGTTCACATCAATAGTGTTGAATTACTATCATCTATTATATCATTGACATTGTTCATGCCTATAATATGCATTTTGGTGAAAGATTTCAATTAACCATACCCCATCCATTTTGGATTTTCTTTTCAAAGATGGCTGACCGATAGTCCTTAAATATACAGCAGTTAACGGATGTTATACTTGATGCAAATGCTTGCTACATCGTAGATACAAAGGCACGATCATCGAGCCAAACCACTATGGCTCAAACGTAGAATACCGCTTAAGGTGGTGATAGGGGAAAGTGAGAGATGTTGCATCGTATATTACCTCTTATGAATAGACTCAATAAAACCTAGTATGTTACTTTCTTCTCTTGGATTGTTCGTGGCTTCTATCGTTTCTATGAATGTGAATGAATCTGGGAAAACGTTAATGGTCTTCATAATGTTTTTATTCCATATTGGTCTAGTTTTGCGCTATATAGCTATGATTCTGATCCACATATGTCGGTTTTAATGTATTCAATGACATCTTTGAACTTTTGGTTAGATGTATTGATTTGGATGATACAGCAGTTCAAATTAAGCAATCTGAGACTTTTTTTTACCGCTGAGGTACTGGCACATGAGGGATTGGTATGCTGTGATTTATGGTTCAACTTGCGTGTGGGCAGTCGAGAAGTCTGAGAAATGTTAGTAGAATGGCGTTTCCCATGTGGACTGTTTGTACTAAATGGACTGGAAAGTGTTACTCGTGAGTACTTACGGTCGGCGCCATGTTCTAATTTGATGGTTGATTAGTTTGTGGAGATATTTGATCGTGAGGTTTGGCAATTCAATTATATTGATAACAGATTACAAGTGTTTTGATTGCCGCGAAGTTGATTGATGTTTATGGAAAGCCTCGGCTGCCTTCTGTTGACCTTTTGCATTTTGTGCAGTACGCTTTCTAAGTTGTCCTGTTCATTTTCTAAGTCGTTATGTGCATTTTCTAAGTTGTTATGTGCATTTCGTAAGTTGTTATGTGCATTTTTTAAGTTGTCTTGTGCATTTTCTAAGTTGTTATGTGCATTTCGTAAGTTGTTATGTGCATTTCGTAGGTTGTTATGTGCTTATTCTAAGTTGTCTTGTGCATTTTCTAAGTTGTTATGTGCATTTCGTAGGTTGTTATGTACACTTGTGCATTTTCTAAGTTGTTATGTGCATTTCGTAAGTTGTTATGTGCATTTCGTAGGTTGTTTTGTGCATATTCTAAGTTGTGTTGTGCATTTTCTAAGTTGTTATATGCATTTCGTAAGTTGTTATGTGCATTTTCTAAGTTGATATGTGCATTTCGTTAGTTGTTATGTGCATTTTTTAAGTTGTCTTGTGCATTTTCTAAGTTGTTATGTGCATTTCGTATGTTGTTATGTGCATTTCGTAGGTTGTTATGTGCTTATTCTAAGTTGTCTTGTGCATTTTCTAAGTTGTTATGTGCATTTCGTAGGTTGTTATGTACACTTGTGCATTTTCCAAGTTGTTATATGCATTTCGTCAGTTGTTATGTGCATTTTTTAAGTTGTCTTGTGCATTTTCTAAGTTGTTATGTGCAATTCGTAAGTTGTGATGTGCATTGTTTATTTTGTGATGTGCATTGTTTAAGTTGTCCTGTGCATTGTTTTAAGTTGTCATGTGCATATTTTAAGTTGTTATGTGCATTTTCTAAGTTGTTATGTGCATTTTTGTTTCACATCACAACTTAGAAAATGCACAAAACGACTTACAAAGCGTACTGCACAAAATGCAAAAGTCCAACAGAAGGCAGCCGAGGCTTTCCATAGATGTTGATTCATCAAAGGGGGTGTTTCTAACAGGATCTTGTTGTTAACGGTCGAGGGGAAATCAGCATACTCAGACGAGGATAAACGCTTGACACCTTGCAGGTGAATCAAACGTTATACGTTTTTACCACAACAGATAGAAAGGCTTATATGACCAGATGTCAAAACGCGTTCTGCTCCATTGTCACCCACAAATATCAAACAACTCAGGTTCTAGATATCTTTTCCAAACAGCCTCCAACAATAAATATCTTCGTCACGGCAACAAATCTAACGGACGAGGAAAACTCAATACACTTATTGGGGTTTGAAATCGGGACACTTTACACGTGTATTAATATTAGTATACATTACCATATTATTGAGCACCATATTATAAGCTGATTAAAGTAATAAAAATAATACCACCCAATTAATTTAAAATTATAAAAGCTATATACTTTTCTTTCATATTTTCATTTTTGGGCTAATGTTTTACCCGGTTTAGGGGTCGACTTGAATCGGGATCAAGGAAGTTTGGGGTCAAGTTGACCCGGAATCAAACTGAGTGTTTAAAAAACGTAACCTATTTATGATTATATGTATGGAATATCATTTTTAGAACATGAACTTTATCTTTATTTACACTGTCCAGTTTATTGGGATGACAATAGGGTGAGAGTGAGGTTTGGTGCACTCTAGAACCTGGTCTAAACTCCCAGCGGCCTTTTGTGCCACTGACCGTTCCAAGGCGGTAGCCCTATTGTCAACCCTTGTGTGTTTGTGAAGAAGTCTGATCTTGACTTTTATTCATCATTTTTCAGTAGTGTTATTACTTACTGTTCCTTTGGGGTCATCAAGCTTTGTGGCTTTAAAGTAGAATATCGCTTAAACCAGTGCTAGGAGACGTGAAATGTGTTATACTCTACATTACCTCTCATGAACAGACTCAATAAAACCGAATCTGATACTTCTATCTCTTGTTTGTGTTTGTTGCTTCCAAGGGATCCACTTTTAGTATTTATTTATTTATAGTTGTTCTTTGTTTCTTTGATTCTTTGTGAGTGACTGTCGTCCTTGAATGCTACTTTTTCTGTTCAATGTTTATATCTATTTTTAGTGTTTTTTCAACTTGCATACTTACTTAAAAATGTGCCTGACCCACCCAGAATCGACAGCTGCAGTTTCTAGACATATGTCGACTGTTAAGGCCTTCCTTTCCATGCAGGCTTTAACAATATCTCCTGAGATACACTCGCATCATTGGCAAGTGTAAATGTTCTATAAATATCCTTACTGGAAATATGTTAAAGCCTTCAAACGTTCAATGGCACTCGCAGTCAGTGTCAGTGCTTTCAATTAGGTGTTTTCGAATGGTGCCTAGACCGAATATTTCCGAGATGTTCTGCAAGGATTTCACCCAATGTCCTAAATGGTATTTTTTCCTGAAATCACTTTGGCGTAAAGATATCGTTTTATCACATTCATAGATGTATTTCCTCATAAAATTCAGCAAACTTACAAAATCACTATAACGAATACCCTACCCATATATTTAATACGAGAGGCGTTCAACTTATATTTAAACACTTTTCCATTAGCTCTAAAATTGTATTGGAATACTTTTACTGTGACAAATGTTCAATTTGTGAACCATGGCAGTAGTAGATCATTCTACAATGCTTTGGTCATGAAGCTAATGTCTTGTGGTACATTCCCAAATAATTTTGGTTTCTTACTTGAATTTTGAATAGGTGGTTCCACTACTCCAGCCTTTAAAGGTTCTGAGTATTGTTTAATCACCCTTAGGATATGTCGCCTGATTTTTAATTTAGTCTGTTGACTGTTAATTGTGATACGCTTGCTTCATAACCTCTGCTCCCAGCTAAATTCCATTTTGTTTATTTCGCTCATTGTTTTCTCGTTTAGGGCAACGCGTTTTGTTAGAAACTGGGACCATACACCGCTGGTCATGGAATGATGTTAAAATACCGCATTGAAGGTTCCATGTTCACCGTCATATGCATACCATCTTCGGGATGGCTCATATTTATGTACTATTGACATTGTAAATATTTAGATCTGCTCAACCCGGGACTAGAGGGCGTGATCGGTAGCAAGCACTTTTCACTACCGTTCATGAACAGTCTCAATCAAACAGAGACTGAAATATTTTTTGTATTTATCGTGTTCAACGATTTCCAAATTTCTCCATTCATAATTTTTTTGTCAATTAATTATTGGTCTAGTTTTTTCCACTTTTCCTTCAATGCAAATTTAAGACTTCACAGGGTGTTGATTTTACGCTTTTGAGGGCGGCATTTCAAGATGCCCCAGATCCCAAAATCCATTGGGGCTGCATCAGGGGACGTTGGCATCCATTCTTCAGGTGTGACATACTTAACATGATTTTCTTTCAGATACTTAATTGTCTTTGTAGCTGTATGACTGGATGCAGAATCTTGGTGGAAGACCATATGCTTAACAGTATTGCATGGAAAGAGCCTTTTTTCAAAAATGGTTTAAGAACCTTTTGAATGTAATATTCGGAATTGACTTTTGAGCATACTCTAGCCCAAGCCATAAGTCCAGCAGCGAAGGCATCACGCTTAACGGATTTCAATATATGGCGGTCGTCACGACCTTTTCTTAAATAGCATAGACCTTTCTTCTACCATAGCTCCCACACAAGTAAAACATCACCTCACCGGATGTCACAAAGTTTATCATTACATAACTTCGTATAAAGCTTCCAATACCTTTCCCTGCGTTTGAGAATTTGGGCTGTGTTTAATTGATGAACATCGCATTTTTTCCGTAGTTTTGCTTTTAGAATTTTGGCGATAATACAATTGAAAGTGCCAACAGAAACACCCAGTTTCGATGACATTTCACGTTGAGTGGGAGGACTGGTTTTACTGATCATATGGGTCACAGACCTGACAACCCCAGGAGTGGCCACAGTAGGACGCTTTTGAAACTTCCGCGGCATTTCATTGGAATAGGCTGCAGAACGCTGTGCACCCTTGTTATGGCAAATAGGACTTATAATACCTAAGGAAATATCATACCCAATGTATTTGACCATTTTCTGGATACTTATATAGGAGTGCTTAGTCTTCAAAAGTCCAAACACTATACCCTCTATTCTATCATCAATGTGTGTCCTTACCATCTGTGTCCTTATCATCTTGAAGATAGTAAATAAAGTACATGTATGCGTAACTACACACACTACTTTACATCGTGCAAGTCGTGCTTTTCAATTGTATAGTGATAGCACTTAGAAATTGGGTTTTATATACTGTTCAAATATAAGTTGAACACCTCCCGTACATTCCACTATAACTAAATCCTAACGTTGACCATCTTTCGTAGTACTTTGCTCAACGCGGAAACGAAAAGCACTCTCATTTGCAATAAGGTACTATTTTTCATCTCAAGTAATGACGAGCCCATGGGAGATAACTATGTGAAAGGACACTTTTTCTGTTTCTTGGCTGGTAATTGCACTTGTTTCATTAACATAAACACTCTGACGAAGTTTGGTAAAGATCAGATGAAAAATGAAGGAGCTAGAGCGTTAATAAAGCAAAGGATAGCATTTTTAAATAATTCAAGATTGCCATAACTGCTGTCTTAAGTCGAAAAATGCTAGATTTTGGGTTTGTTCCATGCTTTCTTCTATTATGACGATTATGACCGAAGTAACTTATAATAAAATAAAACATTTCTGGCATGGGAAGAAGGTGTCCTTGTGGGGCAGATATGAGTATTATGGCTCTTTTTAAAAACATTCCGCGCTTTTATTGATGTTAACATTCTAAACAAGTTTGGTAAACATCGTATAAAGAATGAAGGACCTACCGTGTTAACAAAGCAAATTCGTTCAACCATGGGCCACAACTCTCCTGTTTCTGGTCCAATGTGGGTGGTTATTGAACTGTTTCAATCTTTCATTGAAGCAACCGCTCTTACCAAGTTTGGTAAAGATCAGATGAAACATAAAGTAGCTATACAGTATAAGGTTAACAAATATAGAATTTCTCAATATATCAACAGTCATAACTCTGCTGTTACTTCAATCTAGCTGATTTTCAATTGTTTGTGAGCTGTGATTAATATCTTCAATCTGGCCGATTTTGGTAAAGTTTGGATGGAAAATAAAGTTTCTAGTGCGCTAATGAACGATAATATAACATTCAAGAGTCATAACTCTGCTGTTTATAGTTTGATATGTCTATTTTTCGACCTCGTCCGAGCTTGTAATGATGTAAACATCCTGAGAAAGATTGGTCACTATCAAATGAAAAATCAAGGAAGCAAAATTTAATCATTTTTAAATAAACCAAGAGTCAATATTCTGGTGTTACTAATTCGTCAATAATGTTAACAATCTGGCCAGAGTTGATAATGATCGGATGAAAGAGGAAGACGCTAGAAAGCTGACGAAGCAAAATATAGCATACTTATCTTAAGAACCATAACTCTGGTGTTACTAATCCGATCTAGCAGGTTTCCGAACTTATTCGAGCTTTCATTTGTATCAGCAATCTTGCTGAGCTTTGTAAATTTTCGATGAAAAATGAAGGCCTTATTATCTCAACAAGGCACAAATTAACATCGGACGTTCGACGGACAACTGGCCATCCCATAAGCTTACATGCGATGTTTAGCCGAGTTGAGTTAAGAATAATGAATACAAGTACTGTAAACATGAATGTATGTACTGAAACAAACTGATGACTTGACAGTGTCCATGTGTTGCATTTCTTAATCACTTAGAACTTACCTTAACAAAATAGTACCATGTAATGGTAATATCAGCTGCCGGATAAATACAGTCAGTCGTAACTGAAATTGTACTAGAATTTTCTGCAATGGTTGCACTAGTAGAACTGACTGAAATATAGAAAGAAAAGAAATGCCTTGATAGGTTAAAACAGGTCCATCCGGAATTAATCTCAGCAGCGTAACAGCATGAACAAACAACCCGATGTTTTGTACGCAACACACAGTCTGGCATTGCTACATAGACACCTTATATTTTATCTCAGTAGCTCAAGCAATTCTGACGTTATGGCCATTACATGTGCAAGTCCTTCACCATTGATCTTTCCTATGACAAATGTTTGAATGCAGCATATCATCAGGAGTTTTTAAAAATACATTTTCGAAGTCTAGCAATGTTTAAACTTTTAAAGAGTGAAAAGCTCATTAATGAACTGAAGCTAAAATAAAAAATAAATAACCAGAAGCAACGAAGTGTAAAAAGCTCGATCACGGTGACCTGTTTAAGGGTGGAATGTAGAGTACTCATTTAGATGTGTCTAGCGTGTAGGTGTATTGATGACGTAAAACATAGAAACACCTATTGTTTAGGGCGCTTGTTTAAGTCAAATATTTTTCAGTAGTAACTTGAATAATTTTAACAATATGTATATAAAGTATATACCACTGGAACTGGATTTTTAGTGGTAAATAGACGTACCTTAGTTTTGAAAATCGGTTGAGACATAAATAATTTACAACCAAAATGCTTTTTCGATGAGGCTTTAGCCTCAATAGTTTGCTATGAAACTTTCACAGTGTCTTAATTTACGTTTTTCCAACTTATTGAAACCGTCATTTGATACAAATTCAAAAACAAAATCTAATTTTTGATGCACCAGAAATTTGCCCTATCAAAAACAGCTTTCGCACGTGAAATATTTATTTCTCAATTTCTCGATTTTGAAAAAACAGATGTGTTTATTTTACCACTAAAACTATATGTTATACTGCATACTTATTAAAAGTCGAATTTTGTCTGAAAAATCAAAAAAAAAAACTTTGGCTGAAACAAGCGCACCGAACAATAAGTGTGATGTTCCTACGGACAGATAGAGACGGGGTAACACTGTGTAAATAAATACTGAAAGGTGATCCCTTGGAAACAACAAACACAAACAAGAAAGAAAAGTAGCAGACTCGGTTTTATTGAGTCTGTTCATGACAGGTAATTATCAGATGAAACCCCTCTCACGCCTCCTAGCACCGGCTTAAGCGATATTCTACTTTAAAGCAACACAGAATGGGCTTGATGATCCCAAACCCATACATTATCGTGGTTCGAGGCATAATAATTGAAATATATTTTAAATGTATATACTTACTAGCAATATCGACAGATATCTCTGCAGGTGCTGACGTATCATCACATGTAAACACTGCTGAATCTGTCAATGCAACTGGATTGATATTCAGATAAAACTCCTTCTTTGTCGTATCTGATGTGAATGTGTAATCCTCCAACGAACCAGGAATACACGTGTTTGCATTGTCTGCACACTGTGTTATTGCGGCTGCATTTTTAGACCATACTGTAAAAGTTGGTAACGTTGTTGTAACAACGCATGTCAGGGTAACATTTGCCCCACACAGGAACGTATTTGGTGCTAATGCTGCACTGGTATGGTTGATTGTAGCTCCGTCTGTAAAAGTAGAAAAAAAAGAACATTGATGAAGGTCATACGATATTGAGGAGTTGTGTTTTAACAAACTACATTGCGTAAAGGTACTTAGTTGCCGTTTAAAACAGTCACCTTTTACTATAAGCACCCCTGCATGGGTTACGAAAACAACAGGCGTAAGAGCTTGTATCACTCAACTGGTTTACGGTTATATGGTGTCCATAAACTTGGTTTTAATGATTTTATATAATTGATACCAAAACGCCTGACAATTGTTTTGGAAATTAAGTGATAAACAAAGCTTCCATACTATAAACATGAGGCCCAAGGATCCTGTATCTCTAAACTTGTCTAAGGCTGTATGGTGTCCATAACGGCTTTCAATAAAAAAAATAGTGTCTTATTGGTAAGCTGTTTCTGTTCAAAATTGACTCGTTATTGAACCTATTCAAACTATCATTGATATTAACATTCTGATGATGTTTGTTAAATGTTAGATGCAATTAGAGGTTGTTTCCTAAACAAGATGTCAATGACTTCGAAACGATCGATAACCAGATCAGTCATGGCCATTTTCATGAAAATCGGAAGCAAAACATAGGAGGATTAGAGCGGAAAGCTTTACACATTAAACTATTCAATGTCCCGTAACTCCGCCAAAACAATTTAACCGAATTGTCCTGATAATAATTAGTATGCTTTACTAAAGACCATACTGATACTTCCTACCAAGTTCATGAACATCGGAAGAAAAATGAAGAGGAGATGGACGGAAACGCTATAGACATGAACATCTTTATGCGCTTTATGAGCGGGGTATAACTCTGATAAAACGAAAGGCAGAGCTAGTGGACGTGTGTAACAACATTCCTTGGGGTAAGATTATAAGAATCGTGCATGGGTATCCGGTGAAGATAGGGAATTCCAACCCGAGGTATAACACTTATACTGAGGGTTGGAATTCCCTATCTGAACCGAATATCCATGATACTGTTGTAATATAGCTATATTACAGCTGGGGTTTAAGTAAGTTATTATCTATTGTGTCACAAACTAGGTGACCAACATATTCATACATGTGTATAGCATGGCCAATGCTCATCAAGAAGCACTTATGAAAAATCGGACACTGCACTAAAATTGGGTCACCTCGTTCTTTGAACAATGGCATAGGCATGTCATTTGTCTCAGAAGTAGCTTAATTGCATTGTTTGTGTAGAGACCTGGGTTTGACCATTTCCTCTGAAAGTTTATGACTATCGCAAAAAAAGATAGTCATTTAATTAACCATATTTTTAGTAACAAACTAGGACTCGAGGCAAGGTGTGGCTGGTACCGTCATGATACAGTAGGCCAATCCACTTAACGAGTAGCTTGAGAAGATCACTTTTGTTTAAAACAATGGGAGACTTATATAAGTGTATAGGCTGCAAAATGGGTTAATTATCTTGTTTACCACAAAATGATGAGATTTGTACGATTGGACTGGATGAGGCGACTCAGATCCAGCTTCGGGGGTCGAAGTCCGTTTTTAAGAGCACACGTGTCGGTCAGAAAGAGGGACATATTTCTCGCTATATAAGAAGCGAGACTGTCTTCCTTAGACATATTCATCTTGACTGCCTAGCTCGCACATCGTTGAACGTTAGGACTGCTTGCACGTTATACTTTGTACATTTATTGAAAGTTGCAGATTTACTCTGGTTTTTAACTGTTTATAGTTATTGTGGAAGATAAATAGCAGTAGTTTAATAAAATATATATTAAAGATTATTCTTGTGTTAGATATTTCACGTCGCTGTACTACAATATATACTTTTTCTTGCATATCATAGACATGTTGTGCATTGGCACCGCCAGCTACTATCGTTTTACATGTTTTCCTGCATACCGGATGTCGGTGCGAGCGTGAATTTTATCTCGACCCTAGGGTGAGATGGAAATATCTAGCCCCGGTAACATGACGGATATCCAAGAAAAAGTTGTGTTTGAAGTTTGAAGTTTCAAAAACATAAGTCAAATACTTTTCACGTTATGGCCGATGTTAAGTTGCAGGTTAAAGTGTGACGGACAGACGGGCGGCGATGCCATGCAACGCAGGCGACACAACAAATGTAGGAGGAATTCAGGTGACAAGTTTAGTGATTCGTAATCAGTGAGCATGGACAAGTCAAAAAGGACCGTAACTCTGCATACAAATGTCGGACTAAAATCCTGTTGTCACGTGCCCATCTACACATGGTGTAAAAGAGATGTGCTATGATTAAAAAAGATCTGAAGGAGATGCGATCTGAAGGAGATGCGGCGACAAAAGGTTTCATTTAATATAATTAATTTTCAGAAAATCGAAGTCGGAAAAGGTCCAAACATCTTCTAAAAATGGTCGGATCACAATTATGTTTCCAGAAGCATGCCGATGAATGTACAAAGTTTCGAAGTAATCCGTCCAAAACTGTAGGAGGAGTTGCGACGACAAGTTTTTGTGATGGCTGACTGTCAGACGAAATTACCAAAAACAATATATCGCTCGACACTCCGTGTGAGAGACATGAATATAAACAAGAGACCCAAGTGGGCCTGTATTGCTCTAATGATTTAAGGCTGTATGGTGTCTATGCGTTTTGTGGACGATTTGTATCTGATTGATGACATTACTTACTTAATCCTCTTCGTCCCTGATGGGACATAAGGCATCAACGATTTGCCTCCACTTGACTCGGTCGCTTGCAGCATGTTGCGCCTCGCCCCATGTCAAACCTATCTCCTTCAGCTCAGTTAGTATGGTGCGTCTCCATGTTATTTTAGGGCGTCCTTGTTTTCTTCTGCCTGGTGGTGTCCATCTCAATGCAGTCTTTGGGATACGGTCCTGGTCCATTCTAAGAACGTGTCCAAGCCAACGGATGCGGCGGCGTTTGATCTCAGTGACCACGTTTTGGCTCTTTGTCCTCTTGTACAGTTCTTCATTGGTGATTTTCATGGGCCAGAATATTCTGCATATCCTCCTCAGGCAACCATTGTGGAAGACGCTAATCTTCTTCATGTCGCCCTTGGTAACTCGCCAGCATTCTGAGCTATACAGCAGGACTGGTTTGACAAAGCTGTTGTATAGTCGTAACTTTGTATTGGTGCTGTACTGCCTAGATTTCCAGATTGTCTTTAATCTGCCAAATGCTTCTCTGGCTTTTCCAAGCCTTGCTTGTATATCTTTTTGTGCGGCATTGTCTTTACTGATGAGGCTTCCGAGATACGTAAAATTTTGGACATATTCAAGTGGCTCATTGTTGACTGTGATTGGTTCAGTAGGGTTGGTGTTAATGCACATAACTTTGGTCTTTGACGGGTTGGTGTTAAGGCCCACCTGCATTGCAAAGCTATTCAGCCTGTTGGTCTTTTCTTGAAGATGGTTGAATTTTGTAGAGACTACAGCAAGGTCATCGGCAAAGTCGAGGTCTTCGAGCTGGGAGAAGGGGGTCCACTGGATGCCTCTGGGTTTATCTGCTGTTGTTTTTCGCATGATCCAGTCGGTGGTGACCAGGAAGAGGATCGGGGAGATGATACAGCCCTGCCGCACACCAGACTTCACAGGGAACCATTCTGACAGTTGTCCGTCTACAATGACGCTGCATTCAAACTTCCTGTAGAACAGCTTCATCAGCGCAACCATTTTCAGTGGAACTCCATAGGATGACATGATTTTCCATAGGGTATCTCGGTGTACGCTGTCGAATGCTTTCTTGAAGTCTATGAAGTTGATGTACAGAGGGGTGGTCCATTCGATGCACTGCTCTATGATGTTTCTTAGTGTAAAGATTTGGTCTGTGCATCCTCTTCCTCTCCTGAATCCTGCTTGTTCTTGTCTAAGTTTGCGATCAATTTCTTTATCAATTCTGCGTAGAAGAACTCTACAGAAGACTTTGGATGGGACTGAGAGCAGTGTGATGCCACGCCAGTTGTCACAATTCTGGAGGTCGCCCTTCTTGGGAAGCTTCACAATAAGGCCTTTGTTCCAATCATCGGGGATGGTCTCATTTTGCCAGATATTTCTAAAGAGGTCTGTGAGAACCTTGCTTGAGGTGTCAATATCAGCCTTCAGCATCTCAGCATGGATGGAATCGACTCCAGCAGCTTTTCCATTTTTCATGGCTTTGATAGAGAGCCTAACTTCTTCCTCTGATGGGGGACCGGTATTGATATCAAGTATATCATCTGTTGCAGGGGGGTCAACAGGGTTATCTGGTTCTGGGCGATTTAGTACTTCATGGAAGTGTTGTACCCATCTCTCAGCTTTCTCTTGTTCGGTAGTGAGGTTGTTGCCATTTTTGTCTTTAACAGGCATGGACTGGTTTGACATTGTACCAGTGAGTTGCTTGGTGATCTTGTATACAACGCTCATCTCACCTCTTGCGGCAGCATGCTCAGCTTCTCCTGCTAATTCCTCTGCAAAGGCCCTCTTGTCATTCCTGGCACTTCTCTTGACCTCTTTGTCCTTGGCTTTGTATGCTTCCAGAGCTCTTTCTTGAAGTCTTGGTGACTTTGTGGCCAGTAGCTTGGCTTTCAGCACTTTACGTTCATCTATCTTCTGCCAGGTTCCAGGTGTTATCCACTGTTTTTCCTTTCTCTTCCTATAGCGATTGATGACATATTCTGACATTAATGGAAATAACGTGAAAAACAAAGCTTCCATATGCTCTTAAAAACTGCTGTTTATATTCCGACATGGTTAGGTTTTTAATTTGAGCACGTTTTCTTCTTTGATGGAAGAAAACTTCATCAAATAAAATATTTAAAAAAACAACAACAACAAATGTCACCAGTAAGGGATAAAATATCATGGCCCGTAGAAAAGTTGTTCTTATAGTAATTCCTACATTGCCGTAATACTATAGGTTACAGGTAAAACAACAAAACAATGGTATTTGGAAGGTAGAGTGAATTATGCGCACAACACACCTTCTTATTCTGCTAAACGTGTTTGTATAGTTAGATGGAATGTCCTAATGTCAAAGACACACCTTTAATGCATTTTATGATTGACCTAGCGACCACCTTTGAGGTACGGATCTGATTATTGCGCTTGCCACGCATATTCTCATAGTACTTAACAAAATCAAATGCCATTCAATAGATTCTATTATTACTCATTTGACCTTTCAGTGTTGCTTCTAGGAATTGAAAAGAGAGGTCAACTCTCTCTTCTTTCAAACTAGAAGGTCGCGACCGGCAAGTCATGTCGAGCAGCCGAAAACCTATGACTTTTTAAATATAAGAAGATAGAGACCGAATAATAATAATAATAAGTAAGTAAGTAAGTAAGTAAGTAAGTAAGTAAGTAAGTAAGTAAACATAATAATACTAATAATACTAATAATATAAATAAATAAGTAAGTAAGTAAGTTAGTAAATAAGTAAGTAAGTAAGTAAAGTAAATCAGTAATTAAGTAAGTAAATATGTAAGTAAATAAGTAAAGAAGTAATACATTTGTTTGTTTGTATGGTGTTTTACGTCATTTTCAGCACATGTAAGGTTATATATGACGGTCCATTTTTTGTGGGTGGAGACAGACCGCCCACTTTTCCTGGGTAGAACCAGTACTCTACACCTCCCGTCATCCGTAAGAATCGACGTTTAAGTTTTAAACTTCAAAAGGTTTAAGGTGTATATGCTGCGACCTAACTTTAACACATTTGAAAAGTAATGATGTTATCCATGTAAAGTTTCGTCAAAATTGACCGAGCGGCTTTTTCGAAGAAGTGGCTAACGATGGATGACGGGACGAACGGAACAAATGGACAAACAAATTATATTGCTTTGGATGCACACATCAAATATCTCAAACAGTTTTCTCGAAAATCGCAGAAGTGTTTGTTTTTTGGTTTGATTTTAGGTTGTTGGTTTTAGTTGTTTTTGTTGTTGTTGTTGTTTCTGTTGTTTTTGGGGGTTTTTTTGTGTTTTTTAGTGTGTGAGTGTGTTTTGTTGTGTTATTGTTTGTTTTTTATGCCATGCTACATGCACTATATGAGAGCTATATGCCTTGAAGTTTCAGAAAGAATATTGTTCAAGTGTGTTATTGATAAAAAAACATGTGACACGTGACACATTTGACCCCAATGTCACCATGTGATTATGCTTGGTAGGGAACTATAAGCTTATGCTCCATGCAATATATGAGAGCTCTACAAGAGAGGGAGATGTTTTACGTTTTTCCCCCTATATAAAGCTATGTCAAACATTTGACCCCTGGGACGGGTCCAAATTTGACCCCAGAGTCTAAAGTTGGTAGGCGACCATGTCATATGTTTATGATATATGCCAAACAGTATACCTCTGGCCTTAACTTAGCAGAGGAACATACGCTTCGTACTATTAGACCTTTTAAATATTGAGTTCCGCTCAACCCGGGGCCAGAGGGCGTGAGCGGTAGCAAGACAATTTCACTACCGTTCATGAACATTCTCAATCAAACCGAGATTGCAATATTTTTTTCACTTTTTGTATTGATAATGTTCGGCGATTTCCAAATGTCTCCTTTCATACTCTTTTTATGCTACATGCAAATTATTGGACCTCTAGCTCAAGAAGAATTGTTGTAAAGTTTTTCCTATATATATCTATTTTATACTGGTACCTTCTAGTATGTTAATCGAAGGATGCACATTTGGATACATTTGGTACAGGTCCATAAGCTTATGCTGTATGCACTATTATACCGCTAGCTCTTTTAGTTTCAGACAAGATTTTCCTATATAACTCTATGTAAAACCTTGTAGAAGACCAAACGTTTATGCTGCACATAATATGAGAGCTCTATACCTTGTGTTTTCAGAGAATGTTTTAGGTTTTTCACAACATAAATCTATGTAAATCAAGTGACCCCTAACGCGGGGTCAAATTTACCCCAGGATCACCATTTGAAAAATCTTGGAAGAGGACCATATGGTCCCAGGGTCACATTTTGAACGATATTGGAAGGCGACCCTAAGCATTTGGTACTTGTCAAATAGTATACCTCTAGCTCTTGTAATTTCAAAAAAGATTTGTTAATTTTTCTTTTATATAATTCTATGGAAAACTGTGAACACCCTGGGCCAGATTTTGTCTTAGGATCACAAATTAAAACAAGCTTGGTGGAGGACCACATGCTTCTGGTACACATTGTAGTTTTAGATAAGACGACTTTCCAATCTACCTCTATATAAAACTTTGGGCTGGACCAGATTTGATCACAATGCCACCATTTCATAGAAAGTTATAAGCTTAATATGCTGTTTTGAATTACAAGAGCGTTATACAGTGTGGTTTCAGAGAAGAAAGTTTAAAAGTTGCCTTACATAAGTCTATGCAAAACATGTGACCACTTGGGAGAGGCCAATTACGACCCCATGGCCACCATTTGAACAAGCTTAATATAGAAAACTATAAGCTTTTGTTGCATAAACAAATTTTAGACCTCTATCTCTTCGGTTTCATATAAGAATATTGTCTATATAACTATTATGTAAAACTGTGAATTGTTATTTAACAAATTTGATAGTCTAGTGAATGGCAGTCATTATAAAGAAAATATTTCGAAATCTATTCAATGATTCTTGAGAAGATAGGTTAAGGTTTCAACCTTTTATAGTAACAACAGCAGTTTTGGATGCCGCGTGGACCTATTTTTTTGCAAATTTTAAAACCATTGACTTCAGTATCATCCATGTGAAGTTTAAAATTAAATTTGACCAAGCGGTTTCATTTTGCTCTCGCCTAATATTGAGACTAATCAAAATACGTTCTACCCCATGACAAATATGTTGATTCCGTTCAAGAGGAGTGGACCGGATAATAAAAACCTACGTTTACGAAAATGTGTCGTACATACGGACAGACGGGTGGACAAGTATCCAAAATGACAACAAAATATGCCCCGTGTGTGTGTGTGTGTGTGTGTGTGAGTGTACGTGCGCGTGCGTGTGCGAGTGTGCGCGCGCGTGTGTGTGTGTGTGATTTACCTGTGATGGCGACCATAAATACAGCAACCAACAGACTATTTGCAGTTTGTTTCATGATGCTCTTTCCCACTGAAAATATAAATAAAATTAATGTAAAGAGTATATCAAACATTATTATTTGTAACTTATTTGTTACAATCGGCCGACTTGTGTAGACACAAGACGCACCAAAACTTCCGAAAATGGTCAATGGTTTAAAGCAACTAAAGCATGTATTTATATCACAGTATGTACCGATATTTTTGATACTGTGTTAATTTTTAAAGATGGCGGACTAAGGTTGAAAATACACCATTTAATAGAACGTGAGTGTGTCCGAATAGAGACGAAATGTTCAAAATGACCCGAATTCGCTGACTGACTAATACCATTCCTGGTTCCCGGTGTTAATGAGGAGCATGAAGATATGTATACGCAAAGCTGGGCTGAACGTGATAATAACGTGTTATACTTTATAGTAAGGCTTGTATTGATTTATAATATGGCATTTATCGGTATACCGATATCAATTGGCAATGTTTATGTTTTTGTTTTTCTTAAACGTAAATTAAACAGTCAATAATAGTTCATAATAGTTTCTTATATCGGTTAGCTTAATCCTTGGTTAGTGTACACTTTCAAAGTACAGTTTCTCATAAAAAACACGTTTATTACTATTAAATTAAAAGTTTTTAAATTTGCATTTTTATCTTAACATAATGCTTTCACATTTTAAATTTCTGGTAGAAATATTAATTTATCCCCCAAACAGAGGTATTAATGGGGAGCCCACGCTTTAACCACTGAGCTTTTGAAGCTGAATAGCAACGACGCGGATAATTAAAGTTACATCGGACGAAAGTTAATCCTATCTGACCCGAATCCAACCATACATTTTTTAAGAAACACATTTTACCTCCACATGAACAGACTGTCTGTCCATGTGGAGGTAAAATTTAATGGTTGTGCGTCTTAAATTTGTTTTACACAGCGTTACATTGCCACACTTTTAGCAATTCTATTTCATATTAAAAACCGTTAAACTATTAAAAAATGATACTTATATAGATTATTTATGATGTTTTAAAATTCAGACTTATGGCGACCATAAAACAACGTAAACATGTTAATTAAATAAAGCCAAGGGTACAAACATGCTTAAAAATAAAGGTATTCATCAAGGTCTCAAACTGTGTTATACATGTTGGGAACTATTTGTTTAAAAACACAAAGTTATTGACTAGATCTAGTTTTGATGTTTTTGTATTATATTACAAAATGACTGGCATGCGTATGATTGTTTATTATAATAAATTAATAGCTCACACAAACCGCAAAAAAATAATAATACAAAGTACAACGTTAAAATAAACAGTCAGATATAATACGGACGACGGACAACGCACCATCACCCAAAATGCTAACCATGTAAAACAATTACGATATTACAAGAACTTACGATTTGTCATAGCTATGTCCGAGTTGATAAACAAACGCAGATAGTCCAAATGTATACTATGTAAAAACGTTAGAGGTAACAATTATGCTAAAGGTAACAACCTCAGTTAAAGTTGTTAAAGTCAACAAGTTGAACGTTAAAGGTAACAACCTCCGTTAAGGTTAACAAAGATAAAAAAAAGCATGACGCTCTACAGGAATGTACAGCTTTTGATGTGTTATTTGTCCTAAGTAAAAGTCAGATTGGCCGGCCGGTCGTCTAAGATGGCCGCCACCGACTTCTTCTCAAACATCATAAGTTGTACTGAATAGAAACCATTACAAAATTGACTGGAATGCCATGTTGTTAGTCGTCATAAACAAATATCATTTTGATTTGCGGAACGTCAGTGGTTCTACCCAGGTGCACGCCCGTGCACAAAAATTGCTAGGAGGGGCACCTGGGGTCTTCCTCCACCAGTGAACTCTGGAAAGTCTCCATAAGACCTTAGCTGTTGAATAAAATGCAATTCAATACATTCCATACGGTACAACGTCTACTTTTGATATGAGTATGAACAAAAAGCAATAGCGGCCCTGTAAGTGTCCAACTATTATCTAGGTGTATGGTTCAAACCAGATCGAAGTCAAGTGTATCTCAGTTGTTACAATTATGAAGCTACAAGTAACCCGTATACTCTGATCGTTCAAAAATATTTCATGTGTAGCGTCTCCGTGGCCGAGGGGTTAACGACGTTGCGTTGTAACCCTTCTCGCCTCTCACTGCTGCGGGTTCGAATCCTACTAGGAGCTCGACTTGTAAGTGAGGAAGTGTCGACTCTTACGGATGGCGGGAGGTGTACAGTACTGGTTCTATCCGGGAGAATTGGGTGGTCTGCCTCCAACACAAACAAATCGAACGTCATATATAACCTTACATGTGTTGAAAATGACGTAAAACACCATACAAACAAACCGATCTTTGATGTGTTTCATTATATAACCGGTGAGTACGACCCTGTTAGTGTCTGACTATTATTAAGGTGCACAATTCAAATTAATGTCAATTATACACATATACCGTTGACTCTAATCGTAACATATTATTGCATGTGTATCGTTAAATCTTTAATTGTCTTCCGTTGATTCACACACGACTAAATGTGTAAGATAATATGTTTTCCTTGTTTCTATCTTTGGTATAGCGTTTGATAAATGACTTAAGTTAAGTTGTGTGATTCAACTTATTCTATTTGACCATTTATAACAATGGCATAGTAGTTGATACAGCTGATCGGTTTACAGATATTGTGCAATTCAAGCGCCTTTTGTCCATTTGGCAACTATTTTTTGATAAAATACCGTTCTTTTGTTTTAATATTTTGATCTTATGCGTTGGAACATTATTCGCAATGTTTATCCGCCCGTTTAGATGCGGATTCAGAGGCGGTCCCACAGTCGCCCTATCTGATTTGTTTTTAAAAGGCTTTTGGCATTTTATTTTTAATAGACTTTCTGGCATTTTACCTTGTTTTTAGGAAATTAAAAATGCCTCAAATGTAATCCAAAATTATATTATTATTTTTATGTTTAAACGGGGACACATGGAACTCTTGTTTTAATCAAGCATTAAAATTAACGTCTTGATTTATTAATCCAGTATAATTTTAACTTGAAATCTGGTTGCATATATTAAATAAATTTTGAGTTTTCAATTTTTCTTCGTTATTCTACCATAAGTTTAAATATATTATTGGTGAAATGTAATCAGCATTTAGTAATATACAAAAACAATTTGTGTTATGCTATTCTTATAATCAATATCAATGATTGGACAAATGCAAGTTTTGTAAAAACACTACTGGGATGCCGCGAGTTTGTTCCTTTAAAGAAGCTAACCCGTCAGATAACAGCAACATTACACTACAAACCCGTTTATCAACACTATTATCACGGCGTTAACGTCATATAATATGTATATGTGTCTATTAAAGGTAAAGATATATGCATGCGTTTTTTAAATACCCGTGATTGAATATACGTAAAATGAATTGTGAGTTGGTAACTCTTAATTCGACACTCCAGTTTTGGGGTTTGGGCTGGCTGTTTCAAGCCGTTCATATTATAGAGTTTGGATTCTCAAAATATGTAAGTTATACTACATATACCTCGTCATCAGTAGGTTTAGAAAAGGTGTACATATTTTGTAAAATGTTGCTGTTGTTGGCGGGATAGCTACTTTAAACAGCTAAATATTAAAAACCGCGGGAAAACAGTTAGCCCGCAGATTACCGAGTTTGACCAGAATGATTGTTTGTGTATAATCTTCCCAGAGCAAAGCGTATTAGAGATAAAATACATTCGTTATGTCATAAAGTCCTGATCGGTAACACATTTAAAACTGGGTAGTTCGATCTAAGTTAATGTGTATATATTGTGTCAGATCATTACCTGGTGGGTGGGACTTGAAGGACATCGATATCAACGGCCGTAGTCCGCGATGTTGTTTGTTTTTTGGCCGTATGCCCGCGGTTTCGATGTTGTTGTTTTTTGGCCGTATGCCCGCGGTTTCGATGTTGTTGTTTTTTGGCCGTATGCCCGCGGTTTCGATGTTGTTGTTTTTTGGCCGTATGCCCGCGGTTTCGATGTTGTTCAAGTTCTAAACATCAGGTTTTGTTATCGCACGTTATATCCCCACTGGAAGGGGGATCCCTTGGAAGCAAGAAACACAAACAAGAGAGAAAAGCAGCAGACTCGGTTTTATTGAGTCTGTTCATGAGAGGTAATTAAACGATGCAACACCTATCACGCCTCCTAGCACCGACTTATGCGATATTCTACTTTAAAGCATCAAAGATCCCAAAGGACCAGTAAATAATAACACTACTGATTTGTAGTCAGGGCGACTTTTTACGGCCGCCACACAGAACTAAACAAACACAAGTGTGAATGTCAATAAATACTGAAAAGGCGATCCCTTGGAAGCAACAAACACAAGAGAGAAAAGTAGCAGACTCGGTTTTATTGAGTCTGTTCATGAGAGGTAATTAAACGATGCAACACCTATCACGCCTCCTAGCACCGGCTTAAGCGATATTCTACTTTAAATCAACACAGAATGGGCTTGATGATCCCAAAGGACCAGTAAATAATAACATTATACTGATTTGTAGTCGGGGCGACTTTTTACGGCCGCCACACAGCACTAAACAAACGCTAGTGTGAATGCCAATAAATACTGAAAATGTGATCCCTTGGAACCAACAAACACAAACAAGAGGGAAAAGTAGCAGACTCGGTTTTATTGATCATGAGAGGTAATTATAAGATGCAACACCTAACACGCCTCCTAGCACCAAAGATTCAACCAGACATTGAAAATACCATTAGGTCTTTTTGCTTTGACACTACTAAAAAATGGGATGAAACATACATTGTTTACTTTTCGACGTTAGAGAGTCTGTTCAAGAATCTCTTAGTTTTAGCCCTTTTGAATTAGTTTTGGTCATACTGTTCGTGAACCACTCAAGTTATTAAAAGAGAAAATTCTCTCTGCAGAAGACCCTTCTTTGAATCTGATACAGTATGTATCTGATTTTAGACATAAACTGTCAAAGCTTGAGGGTTAGCTCAGTCGAATGCCGGAGTTATGACCCTTGGATGGTTTTAACATTGAAGATGTTTAGGGTTTCCGCTCAATAACGTCAACATTTATAATCCAACCTTGATGAAACTTGTGGTTAATGCTTATCGGCATTATATCTTGGCAAAGTTCGATAACCAGACAGATCGCAAATATCATGCCGGAGTTATGGCCCTTATCTCTTTTTTTTTAAATTGAAGGTGTTTGCGGTTTCCGCTCAGTAACTTCAGTATGTATAATCCAGTCTTGTTGAAACTTGAAGTCAGTTTATCCGGACAATAACGGTTAAACCTACCCTTGTACCTAAAGCATATCATAATAGAATGAAGAAATAAAGCTTAAAACAATTCAGTTCAAACAGATACATAACTATCTATTCTTTTTTAGGTGGTGGGTTCAATGTTCATAAGACGCCAAAAAATAAAATGGCTCCAAATATTCACTCCAAAAATTGACTCCATTCATATGTCTTGTTCGCTGTTTTTTTTTACTTTCTACTGATACTGCACAAAATTAATTTTAATTATCCCGGCAGCCTCGATTCCGAGGAAGGATTTACGGGTTTTCTGTATCACTGATTAACACAGACGGTGTCAGACCAGTCAGGAAATACTTCCGGATCGTAGGGTGCTAAAATAGTTCCTTGAACAAATCCGAAGTATCTAGTTTGCATGTGTTTTTCCCAAGATTAGTTTTTATTTCATTGTTAAATCTAACCTGAGGTTACATTAGTATGTCTGTTGTCATGAATTGTAAGTATTTTACTGTGTCAGGATTATTTCTTTGGAGAGTATGAGCACAGAGGTTAGATAGAGATGTGGTTTTGACAGATGTTTATTTCAAAATACGCATAGTGTGAATGAATGACGCGAAATGTTGAAAACTGAATCGGTGTTTTATTCCAGATATGGGACCGTTTGCTAGTCAAATGTGTTTAATTCACAGAATAAAGGTGTATTTAAGCGAACGAATGTTGTGGAACTTCTGACTGATCTCCAAACATAGCCTATATTGCATTGTGTTCAATGGGCTGATTTTCACCGGCCTGACACCAGACGCTCAACAAGACATTTAACGTGCACAGGGTATAGCTCTCCCTGCACATGGGACCGAAGGCTTACATCCCCTCCGAAGGATGACATACTTCTGAATCTGGATCTGAATATGTACGATGTAGCGCCTGTCACGGCATAAACACGTCGGGAGAGAGGATGTTGCTGTTAGAAACACTTTACGAGAGTTGACTTGAAGCTCTCCACTGATGGCGCACACACGAAACTGTCTTCTCAGTGACTTTGTTTGGTGTGTGGAGGAGGGGGAGGGGTGTAGTTATTGTATTTGTCGATTTTACACTGAACTGATTTGAAGCATTCAGAATTGTTTAAGACCTGATTGTCTATAATGTTAAAAGTTTTTAAATCACTAAATGTGTTTAGAGTCTTGGCATCTGAAAGCTGGCACTAGCCCCTCGACCGCCTTGTAGAAGAAAAGTTGGTTCCTTGGAGCGACGGTAGATTCAGGCCAGGTAGCATTCTAGTGACACATCCGTTCTCGCGTGACTTATAGTCGCGAGACTAGCCTGACAGCTTGGCGTTGGACTTTTTCTAATCTGTTGATGTCCTTCTTGTAATAGAGATCCCAGACTGTGGAGCTATATTCCAGTGGGGATCGCACTAATGCTAGGTACGCTGATCGTCTGCATGAATTAGGGCAGTACTTCAGGCCTGATTGCGTTTCATGAACCCTAGGGATGAGATGGCATTTGTGATGTCTTTGTTATGTGTGCATCCCACTTCAAATCTTCAGATTTGGTTACTCCGAGGAAGATGTTTTCCTTGACTTCTTGAAGAATATGGTTATTCAGAGAGTAGAAGTTAGACGATTTAGAGTTTATGCTCATGATGTAGCACATTTTGGCATTAAACTACATGCCCCAGATGTGAGCCCAGTCTTATCAAATCGTCTTGGAGTATGAGATGGTCCTTTCTGGTTGCTATGATCCTGTAGAGCGGGCTGTCATCTGCAAATAGTTGCACTTATGATCTAATAGGTTCAGGGAGGTCGTTGATATAACACTGTTACACAGGAAGAGTAGAGGGCCCATTCATGTACCCTTGAAGACTGGAAACATGCACTAGATTCAAATTGCTATGCAGCAGAGCTATTTTAATGGACCTATCTAAAGCCTTTGATTGCCTTTCTCACAATATTATTTTATGCAAATTAAAATCATATTGTTTATCAGAATTGGCAATAAAACTGATGTCCAGCTATCTTTCTTCTCGAAAACAACATATTAAGATTGTTAATATTGTCAACACATGGGCGGAAATAGATAAGGGTGTTCCACAAGGCTCATTGTTGGTCCATTACTCTTCAATGTCTTCATAAATTATATCCTTTTTTTTATCAAAAAAAGTACTTTATATAACTATTTGGATGATAATACCCTTTCATTTTGTACGCCAAATGATGAAGATCTCTCCACAAAGAAAGCAATATTCTCATTAACTGGTTTGATTTCAACTGCATGCAAGCAAACCCAGATAAATTTCAGGCAATTGCTGTTGGCAAAAACACTCATGATAAATCTCCTGTATTTCAAATTGGGAACACTTCTATTGAATGTGATGATTCTGTTAAGCTACTGGGTGTAGATATTGACTTTAAACTAAATTTTGATTCTCATATACAAAACATATGTAAGAAAGCTGCCCAACAACTCAATGTTCTTAAAATAATTGGCAAGCATTTATGCAAATTAAACAGACTTACCATTGTTCATACTTGTATACCGCCAAATTTTTGGCCACTATCATTGCAATCGAAACGTTTAAAATCATAAATAGTCTAGCTCCTCCAATTTTATCAGTCTTAACTGTCAAAAAACATCAAAGATATAATTTCAGATATACAAATATTCTTCAGATACCTCAAGTAAGAACTTCTTATTTTGTTAAGAATTCATTTAGATATGCTGCCCCAGTACTGTAGAATTCATTGCCGGAGGAATTTAGACAAATTAATAATTTTAGCCAATTCAAAAATCAGATATCTCATTGGAATGGACACGAATGCAGATGTACAGCCTGTGAATTATAAAGTAGTCACATATATATCCATTCTGGTATTGATAATGGGATTTCAAGTCCACAGTTAAAGAGCATAGAATGTATTATGTTTAATTTAACTGCCTGTACTATTATTTAGCTTTTTTAGTTACGTTTCTGAATTATGTCTAATTTAACTGCCTGTATTATTATTATCTAGCTTATTTAGTTGCATTTTGTATTAAATAAAATATAACTGCCTGTTTTAGTATTTAGTTTATTAATAGCTGCATTTTTGTATTACAGGCGTTCACGATTGAGCATGGAATTACATTCATACTGACGCATTGTCATCGTGCGTTCAACTCCGCCCCATTCCTCGCTGGCTGAATGTAAACAAGAGCTGTTCCCGATTTGAATCCGGCTGAGATATAAAATCAGCCAGCATTACAGTATTTAGGCATATAAAATCAGCCAGCATTACAGTATAATTACTCGAGGGATTAACCTTGAATATATGCTATTTTGAAAGTAGTAACTTCCATCACTGCTGGGTTGTTTTCGGGGAGTGGAATACATCAAGTACATCAAGTAATAGATAGAGTCTGTGATGACAGTAGGGTAAATGTGAGGTTTGGTGCACCCTAGAACCTGGTTTAAAACCCCGGCGGCCTTTTTTGCCACTGACCGTTCCAAGGCGGTAGCCCTATCGTCAACCCTAAATACGACATCACAAACACAAAAAGAGGGTTGACAATAGGGCTACCGCCTTGGAACGGTCAGTGGCAAAAAAGGCCGCTGGGGTTTAAACCAGGTTCTAGGGTGCACCAAACCTAACCTCACGCTTACCCTACCCTTCTTACCCTACTGTCATCCCAATTAAACGGGACAGTGTAAATAAAGAAATCCCCGTCATGAAATATTCTCTAACCAACAAGGCAGCATTAATAGGCAATATAAGTAAAACACATAGATGCTCGTGTATATATAAATACAAAAAAAAAAGCCTGAAAAGCCACAATGAAGGTACTCGATGGCTCGGCAGACGCCAGAGCAACAAGAGAATAAACTAGTGAGGGCACGACAAAACAAGACCGCAGACAAACATCAAACGCCACCATCACATAGGGCTTTAGGTAGGCGTCATCATAGGGTCCACAGCCTGCCTGGTCATCGTACAATCAGAGGAAAGCGTTGTGGCGAACTGTAAATGGGTCCACCACCAAGCATGCATACGTTGCAAAATGATAGGGTCATAACCTCTTTTGATAAATCGTTTAACAAGTTTAACAAAGATAGTATGAAAGTGATGATGACCAAGAATCTTACGAAGTTTGTAAATCAGATCACCATAGAAGTCAGGTTGTGATAGTCATTGTCGCAGAAGAGTCCTTAAATTACTTTTATATTTGGAAAGAAGATCCGGGTAAGGCTATATGTTGAAGCTAATGAACCATCACTGACTCATATACGGGACGAATTAGCCCTTCAGTATGCCATTAAATTAAAATCTAACCCTTCAAACCCAACGTTCGATAAAGTTTTTAATCTTTTTGATCGAAAACCGAAAGCAATTCGACCATTTAGTATTCGTATTAAAAAAAGTATGATAATGGACCTTTGGAAACGGCCGAGCACGACACATACGAAATATTGCAGTCTCGGTTTGATTGAGACTGTTCATGAGCGGTAAACCAAAATTAAGAGACACTGAAATCGACCTAAATTTGATTGCCAAGTATAAAGTACCACAAATTCCACTGTGGACTTTGGAAACATCAACAATTATTTTTGATCTTTGTAATAGTAACAAATCCAGTACAGACCCTACTGTCTTTCAAAGCAAATTTAATGAAATTAAATCGAAATACGGTAACTTTCAACATATATACACAGATGGTTCTAAAGATGGAGATAAGGTAGCTGCAGCAGCTGTTGTTCACAAACACAGCATAAAGAGCCGCCTGCCTGACAAGGCCTCTGTTCAGCTGAACTTAAGGCCATTGAACCTGCCTTAAATTATATTCAGGAATTGGATGATGACCATTTTGTAATATTTTTTGATTCCCTTTCATCTCTTCAAGCACTGGGTAATATGAAACATGATAACCCAGTTGTGCTCCAGCTTTTAGAAAAGTACAATTCTCTTATAGTTGATAATGTTATTATTTGCTGCTGGCTTCCAAGCCATGTAGGAATACGTGGTAATGATAGAGCTGATAGTGCTGCTAAAGCAGCATTAGGTTTACATATATCTAATGCTAAATTACCTTATACTGATTTTAAAAGTTGTATTAATACATTTATTCGTAACTCTTGGCAAGCCGCTTGGGATTGGTCAGTTAACAATAAACTCCATTCAATTAAACTGTTACTTGGAGAATGGCGTTCTTCTAGTACACCCATTCGTCGAGAAGAAGTTGTCCTAGCCCGGTGCAGGATAGAGCATACACGTTATACTCATTCATATTTATTACAAGCTGAGCAATTACCAGAATGTATACGCTGCTTTGCACCGTTAATGGTCAAACACATATTGTTGGAATGTGTAGACTTTGATCCTATGGGTCAAAGGTACTACAATGTTAATACTATGAAAGAGTTATTTGATACTATAGATTTTAGTCTTGTTTTAGATTTTCTAAAAGAAATCTAAATCATTATAATGTGTTCTTATATATATTTACTTGTTTATATACCCGTTGACGGCATTTGTTGATTTACACATATAGTTTATATCACTACTATATCATCCCTTATTTTTTAATAGTTTTATCTTTATATATTTACATTAATGTTTAATTACTACTTAATTTCTTCATCTTTCGTCGGCTTTTGCGCACAATATGACCTATGTATGTGTCGACGTGCCGTAAATTACCATTCATTCATTCATTCATTCATTCATCACCTTTTTAATTTATCAGCCATTGCCCCCAAATAATAATTTTCAGTTTTTTAATAATTTGTAATCTTAAATAGTTCTTAACATATTGCAGTATGTGGCATGTGCAAGATTTGCCAAGGATGTCCTCTGTAGGATCGACACTGATTGTATGATTCTTATTTTTAATTGTACAAAATAGAGCATTTCTTTTTCAATATGATACCTACCTACGTTTACCTACGTTGCTTATGAACGCAGGAGCTGCTGCTCCTCTATATTCATGTCTGTGCTGGTGAGCGCTCCGGCTCTCTGTATATCGCTGTACTGTACAGTGTAATCCGCTTTCATCGGATGATCCCTCCAAAGCCTATCCAGTCTGTTCTCAAATGATTTAACAGACTTGGCCTCTACCACAGTTTCTGGAAGACTATTCCAGATGTCCACAACTCTCATTGTAAAACAGTTCTTCCTCACGTCCAACCGACACCCTGCCTTTTTGATTTTGAGCGAGTGCCCTCTGGTAGTGCTTAGATGTTTCTCAAATAGTCCTCCTGTGACGTTGTGATCATATACATCTGTTAGAATCTTGTATGTCTCTATCATGTCACCTCTCAGTCGTCGATATTTCAAGGTGGGCAGATTCAATATATTTAGACGCTCAGTATACGATTTATATTGTAGAAATGGTAGCATTTTAGTGGCTCTTCTCTGAACGTTTTCTATCGTCTCTATGCTCTGCATAGACATAGGGCTCCACACACTAGCAGCATACTCGAGGTGTGGTCTGACTAGTGCTTTAAACAGCAGGCAAAAAGTTTTATAGTCTCAATGGGTAAATGTTCTCCGAATAATGCCTACTATCTTGTTCGCCTTGTTCACTTGGATCTGTATATGATCATCAAATGCAAGATGGCTATCAATATTCACTCCTATATCCTTTTCAACTTCCACAACTTCTAGTTGTTTCACACCACCAGCGTAAGTGTCCATGGTGTATACAGGGTCCTCGCAGGTCTTTCTTTTGTTGTATATTGGTAAGACCTTACACTTATCTGGGTGAAATCTCAGGCACCACCTTTCACTCCACGCGAACAAACTGTCCAGATCATGCTGAATAGCAATGCTGTCCCTCCTGTCCTTTATCTCACGATATAACTTTGTGTCATCCGCAAATAGAAAAACGCTCGAATGAACACAGCCTGTAAGGTCATTTATAAAACTACAAATAAAATTGGTCCCAATACCCAACCCTGTGGAATCCCACTGGTGACATCCATCCATGACGAGTATTTTCCGTTCAGATGCACTCTTTGTTTTCGATTGCTCAGAAAGTTCTCGACCCACCTACACATCTGATCACTTATACCATATGATTGTAGCTTAGACAGTAGCCTTCTGTGTGGAACTTTATCAAAAGCTTTCATAAAATCCATGTATATAGTGTTTATTACACCACCACCATCTAGTATCCTTGTCCAGTGATCTAAAACATGGAGTAACTGCAATGTCGTTGATCGTCCGCCTATAAAGCCAAATTGCTTGTTACTAAATAACTTATGCTTTTGCATGTAATCGACAATCCTTTATCTCACTAGTTTTTCCATAGTCTTACATACCACACTAGTCAGGCTTACAGGCCTATAATTGGCTGGCTCAGTCTTTTCCCCCTTTTTAAACAATGCTATTACTTGTCCACTTTTCCAGCTTGCCGGCACCAGCCCCGTACGGAAGCTGCTGTTGAAAATATTACTCAATGGTTTGTCGATAATATTTGCCTGTTCAAATAATACTTTTGGATGAATTCGATCCGGACCTGGTGATTTTGATGTGTCAAGACTTGTGAGCAACTTGTTCACTTCCTGCTTGGTGAATGGTGAATGGTCAGATCTATAATCACACATACTGTCCAGTCTCATTCTGGTTCATTGGTAAATACACTACTAAACAATTCTGCCAGGACTTTAGCTTTGTCACTGTCGGACTCTGCAACAACCTTCTTCCCCTCCACCTTTGTGTGAAGTTCACTAACTCCAGATACAGTCTTGCGTTTGGAGTTCACATACCTCCAGAAAGGTTTACAGTTATTTTTATAGTTCACAGCCAGCTCTTGCTCACGCTTTTTTCTCTCTTTCTTAACAATAGCTTTCACCCGATTACGGGCTTTACAATATTCTCTATATTTTGTGCTATCTCTAGTTTCCATATATCTTGTCCATAGTCTATGCTTACGCTTAATATACTTCACCACCTCACTTGAGAGTGGTGTTTTGCCTTTCTTATGATTCGGTATTCCTTTAGGTATACACACGTCCATAGCCAATAAAAGTCTATCAGAAAAAACATGTTCCATAGTCTCTATATCACTGGCGGCTAGGCTGGTTTCCCAATCAATGTCAAAATTATTTCTCATCTTATCATAGTCTCCTTTGAAGTACCTGGACTTCTCACTTTGGCAAGTATCTATAGATGTATGGCATATATGATTAAAGTTGATCACACAATGATCACTGGATCCTAAAGGATCATCATAGTTAACCTTCGTGACTCTGTTACTATCATTGACTAGAATTAAGTCGAGCACTGATGGTTCTTGGTTCACCCGTATTCTTGTTGGTTGATCAATCATTTGGTCAAAAAAACAATCTCTCACACATTCTATGAAATCCTTGCTCACGGTATCGCGTGCACTAAATGTTCTCCAGTCTATACCTGGAAAGTTAAAGTCCCCAGTGATTAAATTCTGGTCATACATCTTCTCCATCTTACTTACTTCCCTCATTAGGCAATTCAGTTGCTCATGATTTCCCTCCGAGGATGAGGGGCTCTTATAGACACCTCCAATAAGAAGCTTATGTTTATCTTCTAGATTTATTTTCACCCATACAGTCTCCTTAAATCTCTCGCCCATGCTGACCTCTATGGCCTCAAGTTCTTGTTTCACATAGATAATAATGCTTCTTCCCTCATCCCCCGGAAATTTTTCTGGGAACATATCATAGCCCGGAATACTCAGTTCAGATTTCTGCACCTCATACCTAGAGTTTTTTGGGATTACCTCTGTTATTGGTTTAAACATATTTTATTGCAACATTTACATTAGTTTGCAAAAGGGTTGGGCCACAAGTTCTACAACATTAGTTACGGCCCGTCCCTATACAGTTTGTTTACAAAATAAATAGTATGGCAGTTTTACAATCATAAAATTTTTAAACGAAAAGTATAGGAAATGCATTACTGAAGTTAACAGATATATGTAAAGAGAAAGGAAGAGGAGGAAAAGGACAGACAGTTAAAGACGTCTCGTAATGTATCAAATGTGAACAAAGTGAGTTTCATCGAAAACGCTTGGTATCTTTAATATATTTTTGAACTGCTATAAACACAAGCTCATTATCTCTATCGTTCAGCTCTGTATTACCAGAACACAACTTATCAACACTTAACGGATGGAACGGTCGTGTCGAAATAAAGAGCGTACGCCTTTGTTCATTATATCGACAACACTTAAATAAGTAGTGTTCGACGTCCTCTCTTTGATCTCCACAGTCACAACTTGATGATAAGCGCAAATGATTTAGATACAAGTCATGATTTAGATCGCTACATGCATTTCTTAAGCGAGCATGAATGATTGAAAGATATCTTGAGCCACATAAGTAGTATTTTGGAACAGTGGGGCATTGGAACGTCATAAGAAGAGAGCGTTTAAATGTGTTTAATGATAATGATTCCTTAATATGTATGGGTAAATCATTCCAAAGGCTTAGCGATGATGGTATGAATGATTTTGAAAATAACTCCGTTCTCCTTTATTGGAGTGACATAGTCATTCATGTTTCTTAAAGTATAATCGTTTACATCTCTGACGAAGGGCGGAAATAATTGAGCTATTGAATTTGGTAACATACTGTTTTTTCTTTAAATACCGTGATAAGTTTTTGAAAAACACGTCTGTCTGCTAATGAGAGCCAACCAATTTCAGCAATTAACTTATTAATTGAAACGGACCTAGTTAGTCCTGTAACAATTCTTGCAGCTTCATATTGTAATTTTCCTAAAGAATTTTTTTCATAAACTGTGCAGCCATCCCAGACAATAGAAGCATACTCTAATATCGGTCGCATATATGAAATATATATTTGGTTTATTGTTTTCCGTCCAATTTTATATTTAAGGAATCTCATCAAACCTAAAACCTTTGATGCTGAAGATAAAATATTGTTAATGTGTTCATGCCATTTACCATCATTACTTAAAGTTAATCCCAAATGTTTGTGATGTTCTACAAATTCTAACTGCACATTATTGAAAAATAAATTTGGTTTTCGAACCTTTTTCGATGCTGATATGAATAATACTTCAGTTTTGTTTGGATTAAACGTAACTAACCATGTTTTAGCCCATTCTGACATTATGTGTAAATCATGATTTAAAATACCTTCCATATCATCTATATTTGATGTCGAAACTGAAAGCGAGCTGTCGTCAGCAAATAGTCTAGTTATGCTTAGCATATTATCAGCGATGTCATTTATATATATTAAAAAGAAAAGAGGCCCAAGAACAGAACCTTGGGGCACACCGGCTAAAGTTAATTTCGAATCTGATTTAGCAGTATTTATAAGAACTCTTTGAGGTCGATTAGAAAGATAATCTGCGATCCATAGCAACAGTTTGCCATCTATACCATTTTGTTTGAGTTTAAATAGTAGTGCTTTTCTCCAAACGCGATCAAATGCTTTGGAAATATCGGCAAAGACTATACACATAAGCTGTCTCGCATCGATTGTTTGACAAATATGATGGTAAATATCTAGGAGTTGATAAACTGTAGAATGACCTGTTTCGAAATCCGAACTGATTCGCAAAAAGTAAATCATTGAAAATTAAAAAATTAAAAACACGTTTAAAAATTATTCGATCCATAATCTTTCCTACACAACTAAGTAATGAAATTGTTCTGTAATTACTGGGCGAATTTGAATCGCCTGCTTTGAACAATGGTATAACAGTTGCAGTTTTCCATAAATCGGGATATACGCCTTCATTTAAAGAACGGTTAAACAGTATAGACAATGGTTTTGATATAGTAAAAACGGTTTCCTTAAGCATTCTTTGACTTATTTCATCCTCTCCACTAGCTTTGTTTACTACCAAAATATTAATGATATCAATTATTTCTGATTCTTGAATTACAATCTCATCTAGTTTTGAATTAGTTAACAAATTAAACTGCGGTAATTGAGCATTTGTTTCATCAACAGAGGAAATGGAAGCAAAATAATCATTTAAACAATCTGCCTTTTCTTTATCTCTGAATAAATATACAATGTCTCCATTATTTAATATAGACGCCAGAGGTGGTACAACTTTGGAGTTTTTATTCGTCTTCATGTAATGTTTCAATAATTTCCAATATTTACGCTGATCACCTACATTTGCTTCATATATTATATCTTCAAGATTACTAAAGAAGTTCTCTCTTGCATGTTTTTTTAAATTATTAACTTTGTTTCTCAGTGATTTATATAAATTCCAGTTCTCAGATGTATTAGTACGGACAGCCTTCTGTTTTTGACGATCGCGTTGTCTTGAAACGCGCCTTAATTCCGAGTCATACCACGGTTTATCATTAGGCCTAATAGTAACAAGTTTTGACGGAATACATAATTTAACGAGCTCTATAAATGTATTTGTAAAAGTCTTACACGCTTCATGAACAGATCAATGTATTAGGATGCTCCAGTCATAAGATGTTATAAGAGCGTTAAGTTTGGCAAAATCAGCCTTTTTATAGAGCCACACACGTCTTTTATATGTGCATTTTTTTTCATATGTTAATGGAATAAATATATATGTACTATAGTGATCACTGATTTCACTAGGTGTTTTTATTATACCAGAGTTTATAAATTTAAAGTCAATCGGTATAACAATAGGGTCTAATAAGGTCGATGACCGATCAGAAACGCGCGTTGGTTCATCTATAAAAAATTTCAGATTATTAATGAGTATTATATCTTTCAGATAGTGGTTAGCTGGATTTAACTGGTCTTCGTTAATATCTCCAACCATAACTATGTTGTTGCAAGTATCAAGAGATTTTTCAATGCAGATATTTAAATCTTCCCAAAAACTAATAGGCGCCTTTGGTTGTCTATAAACTGTACATAAAATAAACGATTGTTCTCGGTCTTTTATTTCTATCCAAAGTGTATCCTGTATTGCATTTTCAAGTTCAGTTATTCGTCGCGAATATATGTTTTCCGATATATAAACAAGTATACCACCAGAATGTGCTGTTTTGTCTTTTCTATACATAGTTGAAAAACCATCAATTTGCAAGGAGTCCATTAAAACGTTATCAAATAAATGTGTCTCGGTAAAACATAGTATATCAAAATCAGTTAAATTGTCTTTAATGTAATCTATTTTATTGCGAATACTTCTGATGTTTAAGTGTAGAATGAAAAGACTAGGGCTGACAGATTGCGAATTGGGTCCCGGGTTTTGCTCAACATCGTTCGACATAATAACTAATAATGTCATAACTAACGAGAATTGTATGTTAAGAATACTGTCGGAGGCACGAACGATAACTGCCTTACAAACGGATGACCAGTATGCAAGCAATTTCATGATAAATTGAAAAATAAAGCTAAAAGGTTTAAAGCAATAACATAGTTTTTGTATAACACCATGCGTTTTTATATAAAATGTTCCAATTGTCACTCGCCAGCTACTTAAATCACTACCCATTTGGTTTTAATAGAAACGATGTACAACTGGCGAATGACATCTGGAACCTTCTGAAATCGCAATGTTCTAAAAATGATAACCTTGAGACAATACAGAAAAATGGAACAGATAAAGAAAGAAGAAATAATAGGAAAAATATTGCAGTTACTGTATCAGTTTTGCAAATTGTGTAATACATGCTAACAATCCTACATTCGGATTTGCAAAATATTTAGGGATAATCCGAGCATTTACTAAACAATAGAATATCATAATATACATCCTCAAACCACCACTCAAGAAGGTAGTATCAATATTTTTACATATCTATCTTTATTATATAACTATTCCTGTGTGGAGGTTTGGTTACACATAACATATTTACATACCACCTGATAAAACTACCAGCCAAAAAAAAAAAAAAAAAAAAAAAAAAAAATTCCGTTAACTGCAAGTGCGTTTATATTAACGATGGACAGACTGCTTCTTTTTAGCTGGAAGTTTAATCAAGCTTTGTCAGTATAATCATTCCTTCTGCCTGTTACGAGAATCACGAGCAAATACTGCTCTTTGTCACGCCGTGAGCCAAAAATAGTAACAATGAATGGGAAAGAACTACAATCATTCACTTTACCTGTTACGAGAATCTCGAGAAAATACTGAATTTTGGCTAATAATAGATGATCATAGATCATCGTGAACCAAAAATATACCAGATGCGCAAGTAACAACTGAGGCATACATCAGAGGTATTTAGCAATGCTTAGAACAATGCTGTTATTGTTACCACATGTGGTTTCTCACCATCAGTGTTGTTACTCAAGTAGCGTAACTCCAACTCACCAAATTTATTCATAAGACTGTCCGCATTAGTGTAAATACACTTTAGTTCATGCAGTGACTTAACATTATGTCCACGTTTATCTACAGGTTTTGATGCTTTGACCTTATTATTTACTATATTTACATTCTCTCTGGCCCGTACTCCTAATCTGGATCTATTCGCACTTTCACTACTTTTTTGTCCCACGAGGGGCCCTTCACCACAAATTTGTAGTTTTTTTCCGAATTGTTTTCGTTCCGATCCTTAGCTTCCTTTAGCTTTTCTTTGTTGTGTAGTCTCTCATTTTGCGTCATGTCATTAGAGACACTTATTTTACTAAATCCATCCTCGGCCCCTCTTAGTTTATTTAGATTTTTCATTAGGCCCTGTTTGCTTAGTACGTCATCCATCGTCACTCGGACTGGTCTCGGGTGCGATACATATTCAGTCGTGCCCGTTTTAGGCTCTTCACGCTTCCCTAGCCTCACAACCTGCTCCACTTTCTCAGGGTCAGTGTCCAGCATCCTGGTCAATCTATGTATAAAATCTGTATCGACTTCCTTCCTAGTTTGGCCCTCGCTGCTCGACGATTCCTCTACCCCAAAAATTACTATATTGCACTTTCTCCATCCCTATCGTATATTTCCTTCTGTGCTTCGTCAATCTTGTCGGTGATACACTCGAGGCCGCCACCCATTGTGCTAGCACTTCCGCATTGTTAGCAACCAACTTCCCAATATCGACGACTTTCACTAACACACGTGACAGGATCAAGGGGAGACAACTAATATTTTGCGCTTCGTCATCGATGACCACCAGAAGTTAAACACAACTCCTTACTTAGTCAAACTGCATTTAGAAAAAAACATATATGTTAAATATGTGACTGTGAAAGAAAAAGGTTACGAAGACATCATAATTTACTTACATGGCGCAAAAACGCTCTTTGGTGTCTACAATCGATTGTTTTCAGCTCTCAAAAAAAACATGATTGACCAAAGATGGCGGTTCTCACTGTCAGCATTACCACATGATGCGTGATGTCATATATGACGTCATCAAGTAGTTATACGTTGTGAAACAACTTACCCCGTATAACAAATATCTCCGGTCTCCCCTACAGTCTACGAAAGCAAAATTTAATATAAAAGAATTGCTTAAAAAATACGGCGGCATTGATGTGGAGAGAGGAATTATTTGTCGAAAATGCTGCGACAGAATGTTCACCCTCCACGTTAAGGCAACGTCGTTTTATCAGTTATGCCAGTCACATTGTGGACGTCTGCATGCAGGTGGAAATAGAACTGCGTGCAGCACGACATCACTCTCAAATGCGCATGAAGTACGACAGGAGCTGTCTCAAACAACACACGGTAGGCCTATTCACAAAAGGCACATCTCTGAAATGTCTACACCGGTTTCCAACGAATCGAGCATAGGTCTAAGCAATGAAACTACAACCGTAACTACAGAACTATCAGAGGCTGATGTCAGTTTGTTGGAGACTTTGAAAACGGACAGAATATCAGGTACATCTTGCTCACATAGGGTTGAGGGTAAAAGCCATACCATACCGTACATTCCGAAATATAACGGAAATAGCAGATGCGTGGTATGGATAATACCGAAAGATAAATGAATAGTTTAGGTTACTGGTGTCCAAGCGGTCTTCAGCACATTTATAGACTTTCAATGGAATAATATTTAAAATAGATGTGTTTTTCATTTACAACCACCATATGAAGGCTTAGTCTTTTATAAAATGACATTTAAGTTGATTTCGGAAAAAAACACTAGACACGTAACTTCATATAAATACGGTGTAAAATGCAGATTCTTTGTCACCAATCCGAATAGTTTTCGTGATCTTATTAATATCATTAAATCAATGAAAATTCTTTCATTTGAAATTGGTTTTTCACCCATAAGATGTTATGAAAAAAAGTTAGCAAGGTTTGCTTACTCCCCTGCATTAATTACTTACAAGTTGCTTCCCCGTGAATTTACCCATGTTCTAATAAAACTTCTGTTTGTGATTTAAGAAATAATAAATATGTACCTGTGTTTTATCGGTGAATAAAATACAGTTAGGAGTTAGGATGCACGAGTGATTTAATTACTCGCATCTGAACGACTAACTGTATTTTACACCAAGCCTAGTTGTGCATGTCATCGTCGTGTTCCAGTTTACAGAGTTTTGGCAGAGTTTTGGCCCTTTAAAGGATTTTGATACCACAAATTTGTTCCAGGCTAGTTCTCCTGAACCCCTGGCAGGTGATCAGTATCAAGCATAGTTGTGTATATCATCGCCATATATCGGTTGAATGATTTTTGGCAGAGTTGTGGCCCTTTAAATGTTTTAATACACAAACTTTGTCCAGATTAGTCTCTTCTGAACTATTTGCCAGATTTCAGCGAATCTTAGCGTGGATGATCAGTACTAAGTCTAGTTGCACCTGTCATTGCCATGTTCTGGTTGAATGAATGTTGGCAGATTTATGAGCCCTTAAAGGTTTTAATACACTAACTTTGTCTAGACTAGTTCTCCTGAACCTCTGGCTGGATTTCAACGAATCTTGGCGGGGATGATCAGTACTAAGTCTAGTTGCACCTGTCATTGCCATGTTCTGGTTGAATGAATGTTGGCAGATTTATGAGCCCTTAAAGGTTTTAATACACTAACTTTGTCTAGACTAGTTCTCCTGAACCTCTGGCTGGATTTCAACGAATCTTGGCGGGGATGATCAGTACTAAGTCTAGTTGCACCTGTCGTTGCCATGTTCTGGTTGAATGAATGTTGGCAGATTTATGAGCCCTTAAAGGTTTTAATACACTAACTTTGTCTAGACTAGTTCTCCTGAACCTCTGGCTGGATTTCAACGACACTTTGCAGGGATGATCAGTGCCAAGCATACTTGCTTTTATTCGTCACCATGTTCCGGTTGAATGATTTTTGAAAGACTTATGGCCCCTTATACATAAACTTTATCTTGAACCAGTAGAGCATCCACAGGCCCTCTTGGGCCTCTTGTTCATCAGATCTTTCCAAACTTTACCATATTGTTAATGTCAATGAAAGCTTGGACAAGTGTGAAAAGCAGCCAAATTGGATTTGTAACATCAGAGTTACAGCCCTTGATTTAATAAAAATGCTATATTTTGCCTCATTAAGAAGGTGGGGCCTGCATTTAGCCAGATTTTAATGAAACTTTGCAGGGATGGTCAGTATTAAATCTAGTTACGCATGTCATCACCTTGTTTTGATTGAATGATTTTTGTCGGAGTAATGGCCCTTTAAAGGTTTTAATACATAAGTTTTGTCTGGACTCTTTTTCCTGAATCCCTGGCTGGATTTCAACGAAACTTTGCAGGAATGATCAGTACCAGGCCTAGTGGTGCATATCATCGTGTTCCGGTTGAATAATTTTTGGCGGAGTTATGGCCTTTTAAAGGTTTTAATACACAAACTTTGTCTGGACTAGTTCTCCTGAACCCCTGGCTGGATTTCAACGAATCTGTTTGTGGATGATCAGTACCAGGTCTAGTTGTTCATATTATCGCCGTGTTTCGGTTGAATGATTTTTTGTGGAGTTATGGCCCTTTAAAGATTTAAATACACACATTTTTTCTGGACTAATTCTGCTGAAACCCTGGCCGGATTTCAACGAAACTTTGCAGGGATGATCAGTACCAAGCTTAGTTGTGCATATCGTCACCGTTCTGCAGTTGAATTTTGGCATCTTTTGGCCCTTTAAATATTTTAATACACAATCTTTGTCCGGACTAGTTCTCTTGAACCCCTAGCCGGATTTCAATGAAACCAGGCAAGGAAGATCATTATCAAGCCTTATTGCGCATATCATTGCCTTGTTCCGGTCGAATGATTTTTGGTAGAGTTCTGGCCCTTTAAGTGTTTTAATACACAAACTTTGTCACGACTACTTCTCCTGATCCGCTGGCCGGATTTAAATGAATCTTGGCAGGCATTATCATTACCAAGCCGTGTTGCGCATATCATGGCCATGTTCTGGTTGAATGATTTTTGACAGTTATGGTCCCTTAAACTTTAGCTTTAGCCAGAAGAGCGTCCACAGGCCCTCTTGGGCCTCTTGTTTAAATGATTAGGACTGATGTTTTTTGATATCGATGTTGCTACAATGAACAACAAAATAATAAAAGGTCAATGACCGTGAAGCATTACATCTTTTCACCCTCAATTTCTTTTTTTTAAATAAAGCATTTTTGTTTGGATTTTAGTATATAATTTTATTTATAGTCAAACAGTGATCATTGCATGCCAATACCGTGTCAAATGTTTCAGTTTGTATGGAGATAGAAATTGCTGATGACGATGCAGAAACTCACATGGAGCCAGTAGCTGCTTACCTACACGTGCCTATAAAGGGTGAACATGTTGAAGTCTTCTACCCCATTACAGGCATTCGATGGGGTCGATCACAAACAAATTATCCCGAACACAATCATACAAGATCCAGCAATGAAATTCCAGTAACCTGCAAATTGGGTAAATCATCTGTTAAACAGGAAATTTTTGTTCAACCGATGGATCATGATTATTTGACATCACATGGAAAACCAGAAGACAGTAACATGCTGTACGAAAATATTGGATCTTTTATAGGAGAATATAGAGTCAACTACAGTGAAATATATGTAACTCATAACGAAAGGACTCAGTTGGCAATTGCTTGTGCATATGGGGATATGAAAAACATTTGTTCCGTCATCTTATTCATAGACAGCTTAAGAAAATGCATCATTGGAGCATGTAATATTACGCTTGAGCAAACTGCGTCCGAAATGACAAACAGAAAGTATGACACAAGTGTCTTGATGCAAAAAAAACGCTTGACGACCTGAAGTCTTTCAATTGGTTTACTGTTGTCAAGGAATTCAAGGAAAGATTTCCTGATCTGCTGGCACAAGTACTGTCGGTAATGACAAAGAAGGAAAGTCAAATGCTGGGTCCTGAAATAGAGAGAAGCATACCTCGTTTAGGAGCCATCTATGGGATTATGATGCAGGGACGATGTCAAGAACTAAGCTTGATGCAAAGATGGAACTCGTTATTGCTACTTGAGAGTATCTGTGATATGAAGGTAAGACATAATTTTACTGGGATTTCCCTTTGTTTTTTGAGTTTCAGGGAATCTTTTATAAAGGTACACGGGGAATTTACAGTTCTTCCTGTTTGTGTCACCTGGGCAGCATGGCGGTGTGACAATTAGGTTTTACTTTGTCCGTTGTCTTGCGTAATCGTCTGTCGTCCATCGGTTGTCACACTTGTTTCCACTCAATCACTTTAGTTATTAGTAAGCCATACTAATTATTTATGTAAGGCTGTTTAATAAATTGGGGTCTACATTTGTTAATATTAGAAGTTATTGGTGTTATTGGTGTTATTATGTATTATAAGTTATTGGTGTTCTTATAACACAAGCTCTCTTATTTTCTGCTTCTTCGGGGTCAGACAGTGCAACCTCAAACAGTGCAATCTCAGACAGTGCACCCTCAGACAGTGCATCCCCAACAGGGAGTTTCGTAGACTGCGATGACATAAAGGAAAATATAATTATTTGCGCCATTTGTGTATTGAACATACATAAATTAATAAAGTCTGTTTCTCGATAGCACAAAAATAGTACGTAAACACAAAATATCACAATGCGTAATGTCCGGTAAGTTTTGACTGAACGATAACCCAGGTTAAAAAAGACTCTATGTACATATCGCCGAGTTATAAATATTTAAATTATCCTCATTAAAATTATATTCCTTTGTTCTTTAAAACGTGCGTAAAACAAAATTAACAAAAACAAACACAAATAAACAAACATAAATAAAGTCAATTTTATTTTTGCCGATTTTATCTTTTCCCGTGTTTGACCGCTACTGTTGCATTTGTTTTATCTCAGTTCGGTCTAATTAACCGGTAATTAATCAGAGGCCGGTAGCAATTAATTAAACAGTTAATCCAATCAAGTCATAATAGTCTCCACCCGCAAAAAGCATCATAAACTTCAAAGATAATCGTTAAATTAGCGATTAGATTACACAGTGACACCATTTACAGACAGGTTAATTCCGCCTCTGTGCCACAAGCTGCGACAGCAGCGAATTTGATTGGTCGAGAGGCGATCAAGGTCATCAGGCAAGGTGGCAATCACTGTTATGCAGCGCGTGCTCATTGTTGTGATATTTGGACTATCGAAAATAGGTACATGTGTATTGGATTGATCACAGGAACTGGTCACTTTTAATTTTTGCCTTCTATTATTATAATTGTCTATAAAGGACTTTAATGGGAAATTTTGGAAAATGCTGGTGTTCTTTTTCAGAGGTCAAGCAGACGTTCGAAACAATCTCAGTTACATGCACACTATATACTAACATGTGCAGAAATAAATTTCCTATCCAACAATACCTTTCTTCCTACGATCCCTTGTAAATTCGCTGAGATATCCGAGTTCAAAGTCACCAAAGTGCAATTTCAGGCAACTCGTCGTTTGTTTATGTCCCCTATGTAAACAAATGAAATTTACCGAAAATCAGGTGTCCGTTAATTCCGTTAATTTCGGCGCAGTATTCCAGCTTCAAATCACAACCAATTCACTAAAGTAAAGCATCGATACGTAAATAAATCCATATTTTATCAGTTTGCATAGTCCGTATCACGAGAAAGTCACACAACAACGAGTATTTCGCCACTTGTTATCGGCACTAGCAGACTTTACAAATGAAACCGCCATTTTCAAATGAATTACGGGGCCGAATGACGTCATAATGCGAACCTAACAGCTATGGTAAAAAAAAATACTTTTTAAAATTATTCTTGAATATATTATTAAATACGCTTGTGCTTATCCATAACACTATTATTGATTATAATAGTGTTATGGATAAGCACTAACGTATTTTCTAATATATTCAAGAATAATATTAAAAAGTAAAAATACTTACCATAGCTATTGGATTCGCATTATGACGTCATTCGGCCCCGTAATTCATTTGAAAATGGCGGTTTCATTTGTAAAGTCTGCTAGTGCCGATAACAAGTGGCGAAATACTCGTTGTTGTGTGACTTTCTCGTGATACGGACTATGCAAACTGATAAAATATGGATTTATTTACGTATCGATGCTTTACTTTAGTGAATTGGTTGTGATTTGAAGCTGGAATACTGCGCCGAAATTAACGGAATTAACGGACACCTGATTTTCGGTAAATTTCATTTGTTTACATAGGGGACATAAACAAACGACGAGTAGCCTGAAATTGCACTTTGGTGACTTTGAACTCGGATATCTCAGCGAATTTACAAGGGATCGTAGGAAGAAAGGTATTGTTGGATAGGAAATTTATTTCTGCACATGTTAGTATATAGTGTGCATGTAACTGAGATTGTTTCGAACGTCTGCTTGACCTCTGAAAAAGAACACCAGCATTTTCCAAAATTTCCCATTAAAGTCCTTTATAGACAATTATAATAATAGAAGGCAAAAATTAAAAGTGACCAGTTCCTGTGGGATTGATGCTTGGAAGAAAATACACGCGCGTCATAAAAACGCACAGTCGGTAAATTAGCTGCGTCAGAATTGGGTCAAATTGAATTTCCATGCGCCAAAACGCGTGTGTACGCGTCTGTTGAGAACCCTGAAAGGTATTTATATTTGAGGTCACTGGGGTCAAGGTCACTGTTACTAAAAATAGAAAAATGGTTTCTGCTCAATAACGTTAGTTAATAAGGTATTTGAATAAAGTGTGCTGTTTATGTAGCTGGTTAATTTATATATGGAAAGGAAGCTTGGGATGACATTTGAGGTCACTGGGGTCAAGGTCACTGTTACTAAAATAAGAAAAACGGTTTCCGCTCAATAACTTCAGTGAGGAATGAGATATTGGAATGAAACTTGCTGTGTTGGTAGCTTATACGGATTTAGGAAGTGCCATGCCTGGAATTGTACTTGAGACCACTGGGGTCAAGGTCAAGGTCACTGTTACTAAAACTTTAAAAAACGTTTTCCACTTGATAACTTCAGTTAGGAATACAACTTTCTGAGTATGTAGCTTATATGGATTTCGGAAGCGTGTGGGATTGTATTTGAGGTCACTGGGGTCACGGTTGAGGACACTGTTACTATTAAAATGGTTTCCACTCAAAAAGTGATAATGACTAAATGCTCTTACCGTTGATTTTATGGCTTGATCTGTCCTGCAAAGATGACAGTATTGTCCCATTTCCCCATTTCTTTTTTTGATAAGGAAAAGAACACTTAAGTTCATCTACACTTTTGCCCTCATAAATATACTCTTCAAAATATACTGAAGGGAAAAAGAAATGCAACTCTGGAATTTCCGCTATATATTGTATGTATGTGCAATATGCTGCTGTTAATCGAATGGTACATGGCTACCTAAGACCTTTCCTTTCGGAAAAAAAGACGAAAACAAAACGTAACACGGCAAATAGTATTCCTTGAAAGTTTCATTATTGACAGATTACGCGTTTGGCTCAAGCATGTGAGCAAAGGATGCAACATTTTGCAAACTCTTTACTTTAAACGTCTCAATTTTTCAAAGAGGAAACTTTAATATTAATCAATTTCTTGTTACAAAGTGTACTGTGATTAAAATGTCTACAACATTACAGTTGTGTTCTTTCTCTAACTGCAACTTTTTTTTTACAAAACATCCTGGGATTTCTTTGGAATATTATGTGGAATTAAGAGTGCAGTATATACAATATATAGCGAAAATTCCCGAGTTGCGTTTCTTTTTCCTTTCAGTATAATTTACCAGTAAGGACAATGTTTAGATTTGGGTCAATTTTTAAAATGATGATTTTAGTTGTATTCTTTTACAATTGTTACGTTACACACAATGACGTATTAACTTGTTATATGAATATGAAATCCATAATATTAAAGATCAAGTAATTATTATCGTTCTATTTTGTGGTCTTAAATTATCTTGAGGAGTCTACTTCAGGGGACACATTCAATTCTGTGGAATTTTAGTGTTGTTGAATTTGGCATATGCTAAAGTAGCCGGTGAGGTGCTCACGGACAATATTTTTGACAGGCAAGCCCTAAATAAATATTGACAGGCAGGGGCGTAGCTAGCCCTCTATTCATGTGGATTCATAATTGTGCTAGGGGGGTCCGGAGGCATGCCCCCCCGGAAAATTTTGAAAACAATGGTGCAATCTGGTGCATTCTGGGCATTCTGAGGTGCTTTTGTCACTCGCGTATAGGCAGCTACGCGCCTGACAGGCCTTGAATTATATAGTAAAATATGGCAAAAAGGGAAAAGCCCAAACCAGATTTTGACAGGCCCCGGGCTTGGGGCTATCCCATTTCATGAGCACTGAGGTACCACACTATGAGGGCAAACCCACCACCTACCGACTATAACAAAGGAAATCCCTTAATTTCACTAAATAAATACACACAACAGTTTAAGTCCTGCATTAGCAATTAGGTTAGTGATATGGATATGGGACTTTTTCTAAAATGATCAGCATGACATGATGTTGGTCCTTGTCGAAAATCGTTTTGATTCGACGTTAAACATGGCTGCCAGCGGCCATCTTTGTTTACATAGAGTTATATAATGAAAACTTGTAGCGACTACTCCTCTGAAACAACTTAGCGGATTTTCTTGAAACTTCACAGGAATGTTGCTCTTGATGTCTAATTGATCCTAGCAAAATTTCAGGTTGGCCGGAAATTCAAGATGGCCGCCACGGCTAAAAATAAATTTTCAAAATACAAGTTTGTAGTGACTACTTCTTGAAAACTATAAGTGATACTGATATGGGACTTTTTCTAAAATGATCAGAATGACATAATGTTGGTCCTTGTCAAAAATTGTTTTGATTCGACGTTAAACATGGCTGCCAGTGGCCATCTTTGTTTACATAGAGTTATATTGTACAAACTTGTAGCGACTATTCCTCTGAAACTACTTGGCGGATTTTCATGAAACTTTACAGGAATGTTGCTCTTGATGTGTTATTGATCCTAGAAAAATTTCAGATCTACCAGAAATTCAAGATGGCCACCACTGCTTAAAATAGATTTTTAAAAAATAAGTTTGTAGCGACTACTTCTTGAAAACTCTAAGTGATATTGATATGGGACTTTTTCTAAAATGATCAGCATGACATGATGGTTATCCTGAGTCAAACATTATTTTGATTCGACGTTAAACATAGCTGCCAGTGGCAATCTTTGTTTACCTAGAGTTATATAATGAAAACTTGTAGCGATTACTAGGAGTCTCCTCTGAAACTACTTACGGATTTTCATGAAACTTCACAGGAATGTTGCTCTTGATGTCTAATTGATCCTAGCAAAATTTCAGGACGGCCGAAGATTCAAGATGGCCACCATGGCTAAAAATAGATTTTCAAAATACAAGTTTGTAGCGATTACTTCTTGAAAACTATAAGTGATATTGATATGGGACTTTTCTAAAATGATCAGTATGACATGATGTTGATCCTTGTCAAAAATTATTTTGATTTGATGTTAAACATGGCCGCCAGCGGCCACCTTTGTTTACATAGTTACATAAGGAAAACTTGTAGCGACTACTCCTCTGAAACTACTGGACGGATTTTCATGAAACTTCATAGGAATGCTGATCTAGCTATCAAAACCTATCAGTAAAGCTTCAAGGTCATTGACCTCTTTTTGTCTGAGAATTCCGTTTTATGGCAACGTTGTAGGCAACTACATATCGCCCCAGATGTGGTTATCTCAGTTCTAATGCTTTTCCATATAAATGCCAGAAATACAAGGTTTTAAAACTCATATTTACACTATAAAAAAACAAATTCATCGGTAACGTCACAGACTTTTCAGACGGTAAATCGTGGCTGTTACAGTTCCAAATATGCTACGTAAGCCAATGGAGTAACGTGTTACATAAAAGTTGCATTAGGATGTACGTACCATGCTCTGCAATTTACTTGATTCTCCCTTTTGCAAATTCAGACATTCGCTTAAAAGAACTTATTTTTTGAGCAAATTATGGTGAAACATAAATGTTAGAAATATAAGGTAAACTCATATTTACACATTTGTTTTTTCGATGAAAAAACAAATTCAGCGGTAACGTCACAAACTTTTCAGACGGTAAATTGTGCCTGTTACAGTTCCAAATATGCTACGTAAGCCAATGGAGTACATGTTACATAAAAGTTGCATTAGGATGTACGTACCATGCTCTGCAATTTACTTGATTCTCCCTTTTGCAAATTCAGACATTCGCTTAACAGAACATTTTTTGAGCAAATTATGGTGAAACAAATGTTTTATTAGCATTTAAAATTGGGGTACCTGTCTAGTGTATAAGCAATGTCATTCTTTTAATGGGCTAATAATGGTTTTATTTCAGTGAGGTCGACCAAAAAATATGTTGGTTTGCAGTTTCCCTACTTACCTTCGAAAAAGGACCCTACTCAAAACTTTTTATAGCAATTCTTTAACATTATTGTTATTATTTTTTTGCTATCCAGTACGTTTTTGTTTAATTTCCTAAAGTTCCCCGCCCATGTTTTGTTTCATGAACATGTTTATGTTTATTTAAATCGAAATCAATACACAACAATAGATATTTGCAATTCACACATCGCAATATCTTTGGAAAGCGAGAATAAAATTTTATTTGATGACGTAGAAAACTTTGAACAGGTAAATTGATCCACAGGTAAATGTATTTATCATTTATCTGGCAATACAGCTATACAATTCAGATTTGCCTCATTTCCCCTTGCAGTCACGCAGTGGTAAAAGTAGTATCTACGTCATGCAAATAATACTTATTTTGACATACAACTTATTAGCGTTTTTAAATATATGTTTCTGTCCGGGACTCAAGAAATGTTCATATGATGTTTAAGATTTAAATTTGTTAATTGCTAAGTACTACAAAAAGGATGGCTATTCACCTTTAAGGTGTACTGTTCTTGGCAAAAAACAAACAAACCCTACCTACCCATATATGAAATCAGGAAACAAAAAAAAATCTTTTTTTAAGGATGGCCCGAGGATCCTCGATAACGATTTTCTTGTTGTCAGTGTCTATGTTTGTATCACTTTAAAGGGAAAACAATTCATTATTCTCCCCAGGCTATTAAGGCATGTCACATATAACATGCCTTTACAGCCAAATTGCTTTTGCAACATGCCTTAATTTTGAAAAGACATGTATCACATTTCAATTATTTCATTTTTGTTTAGCTCAAATAAGTTTAAAACACAAAACATAGAATCAGTAACCTCTTTCTTATATAAATCAAGTGACGTTCTGACAAACTACCCATACATATAGGGGTCAGGTATAAGGATACACTCTGAAGCATATTTTCTCTGACAAAGGTGACATGCCTTTAGAAATTCCTGGGGAGAACACTGGCCACTGATGATGATCTTTAAATATTTATTATACATACAAATTGGCACCTTAATTTAATCATGTATCATTTTTACTTTAAACCTGCTTACATAATTAAATTATAGGCAATAAAATTTCATGTTTTTATGGGATTTTATGGTACCTGATTATCTTTCTCCCAGACAAAGTGCAAGTTTATGTACAAAAAATAGCGGGTCAAAGCAAGTATTGAAACAAATCAAGATAGCCATTTGTCCTTTGAAATTATTGTTTATGCAATTTATTTTTTCATGTTGTCTGCTAGGATCCATGCTACATAGTTTAAATGGTCCATTTCAGACATTTGAGAGACTTAACAAGCAGGGCGTATGTCTAAGCTACGAGGGAAGTCAGTATGCAATGGAGGCAATAGGCGGCAAGTTTAATAATGCATAGCGTCACAGATCATGCGAAGGAACAGAAGAGATTCAGGATCGAAATTGGGGTACAGTCGTGTTCAGCATCAGAGAACGGACCACATTTCGCATATGTAGCAGTATTGGTGCAGAATATCGCCTTCACCGAACACCCTGTGTAAATCCTCAAATCCTCAAAAAAACAAATCAGGTGTCAGGAATTTATTCTGTCGACACAAATTCTAGTTTATACCCGCGGTATTACACGGTGCTAATGTAGAAAGTTGTTTTACATCATTTGCCATACTTCCAGATGTTCCAGTTTGGTTGAGTAAACATTGTGGTGAACCTCTTTGTCTATAAGGTTTACCTGTCTTGTATAAAAAGAACAAAAGTACCAATTTTGGACTTCATGGGAAGGTAATTGTAGATGCTCCAGCAGGTGTGATTCAAATTATGTCCATTCATATTGGCAGCAAAAAGTCTCTATCTGCACAAGAGGACTAACCCGGTAACTAATTATTTTAAGAATTGGGTAACCAATTATTTTAAGAACTGTCGCCAATTACATTTTTGCACATGACTTTTTTTAAATGGCTTTCAGCAGGACTTCACCATCAAATATTGGAGAAAATGTCAATACACATTACGATTCTGATAAGGTATTTTTCATATCCATGTAGAATTATGGAGATTTTTGGCATGTCTGATATGAATTCTGCTCTGGCAAAGCATTGTGCCTGATTTTGAAAATGATGACCAGAAAAAAATGATAGTACTACAACACAGTGGGCAAATTAATTGACAAGTAGTTGTTCCCATGGCGACTCTTTAGGGGGATGACGACAATATCAAAAGAAGTGAATTACAAGTTAAAATTGGTTTTCGTGTTTGTTGACAAATACATGTATAATGTAAGAAATTAATTATATAATGTATTTTTATTGTGTTCTAAACAAATACCATGATGTGTGAGGGTAATGATAATTGATAAACGTTGGGAGTATTGTGAGAAACTGGCTTAATAACTAACAAGTTGAGAAAACGTTAATGACCTATTGGGATAAATAACAGAAGTCTTCATAGTTTGTAGAATAAGACCACTTGTCACAAACGCAGCAACTTCAATGCTACATCTTGTTTAATATCTATCTATCTATTGATACTGCAACACCCCCTTTCGAAGATTATGTGCAGGTTTCCTGGGTAGAACCAGTACTAAGCAGTGTGGATTAATTATCTTGCTCAAGGATAAATAACATGGCCATGGCAAGGATCGAACCCACGACCTTTTGATCTGAAGTTTGGCGCTCTACCACTGAACCAAGCACTCCACTATGCCACCATAATTGTGTTTATGTTGGAGTAAGTAATCCTTATTTGCCTACAATAAACAAAGACCATTAGATAAGCGATGTAATGATGAATATATCTTTTATGAAAATAAGTTTGATTAAACTGTAGGCAGGGTCATTATGTTGATTAGATAAGTGTACAGGAAATAAAACAAAAAACAATGATTCTAAACAGATTTTAATATTTCTGTATGTTACAGCATTATAAGCATAGATTTCATTTCTGTTGAACAGTAATATTTAAAATCTGCCATGAAATGCATTTGATAATACTGGTAAATTTCATAATAATGAGTGAATCTCAGATAATTTTTATAAGGCGTAATCAGCTTGGATTTTTGCGTGAACTAAATTTCTATTCCGATTATTATTTTTTCCTCTTTCATATTGTCCAAACAGAATAAATTAAACAATCAGTTTGATTGGTCAGTCCTTATTCCTAGTTTTTTCTATGCTCAATGAACTCTCTGATGTTTTCTCTGTGTGAAGTAAGTACTAAACGAAAACAACTAGAGTAAGGACTAGCCAATCAAATTGATTGTTTACTTAAATCTGACAATGTGACAGATAAAGAAAATCAAATAAATGAAACAGCAATTTACATTGTGCAAATTGACCTATAAACAAGTGGAGAAATGGGAAATTCAAAATACTGGTACGAGTGTAAATATTTTAATTTTTTTTCTTTCAGAAAAAACTCCAATAATTTGGACAATCCAACACATCTTTTGCTTATATAAACATCTAGTGAGAGCACAGAGCTTGAAGCTTAAAAATATAATAACTCTCTTAAATAATATAACAAACTATAACCAAATGAACAAATTCTCCCAACATGGAACGGAGAAACTACACAGCTTCATCCAGTTAAAACATAAATGTGTTGATGGTGGAACGAAGCGTCGCTTTAAATAATCGCCTTAAAACTGAACTATATTGCATTTTGGTTTTGCATGTTTTCTGGCGTTTAAAAAAGTCATCAGTAAACAGTAAATTCCCCGTGTGGTTGCCAGTTGCCAGGGTAGAATACAACCACTGCAATTTCAAAAACACACCATCACATGCAGAGGGGACGGACACCCACCCCACTTTTATCATGCTAATTCATGGTCTTATCACGACACCGCGTATGCAAACATGGCTCCATCGTCAATGGAGTGTCTACTATAGAATTTGCAACAACTCTGCAGTTCTGCAGGTAAGAAGGTTCTAGGCCCATTCTCCACATTTGATCTTAATGTAAATGGAGGGTAAGCCTGGCATGTTCATTCGCGTTAGGCACCATATAACCTTTCATGTGTTGGTGCGCCTTAAAACCCAATTCAAGTCATAAGAATATGGCAACTTGGGAGTGTTTGAAAGTTATGTCTCCATGCAGAGAAAATGTACGGTTGTATTCGTCATATACTCCACTGGTTGTGTGATAAAACATTCCAGAAAAAGTATTAACAACTAAACTGTAAACAGAGGATTGTACACGAGTGCCTTTATAGTGTGGAATGTATTAACCCTTAGCCCGCTATGAATATAAAGGACTGTCTAGACCAATCCATTTATGTTACAAAGGGGTGTTTTGGAGAAATGACTGATGAGCAGATGAACATTGTAAACCCTGATCAGCTGATATGGGTTTACAATGGACGCAAAGGCTATTGTAGTCGCTCTTAGCAGGCTAAGGCTTAAGCAAGTTGGATAAAATGATATTATGCGAGACTGTGCCAAGCATCATATCAATTTTATAAAAAAGAATTCTACTACAATCCATTTCAAGTTCCAATTATTTGTCTGGTCATTCTACTATAACTCACTTGTTGTATTTCAGTCATGTTCCAGTTATGTTGTCCATTTGTACTACTATAACTTAAAGTCATTTGTTGTATTTCATGTTCCAGGTATGTTGTCCAATTGTTCCACTATAAGCCATTTTATGTGTTTCATGTTCCAACTCTGGTTATTTATGGAATCGAGGAACTCTATTGATGAGATGCTCGATTATTTAAATAATTGTTGTTCGCTGTTGATGAGACGCTTGATTATTTAAATAACTGTGGTTCTCTGTTAAAGAGATGCTTGATTATTTAAATAATTGTTCGCTGTTGATGAGACGCTTGATTATTTAAATAACTGTGGTTCTCTGTTAAAGAGAAGCTTGATTATTTAAATAATTGTGGTTCGCTGTTGATGAGATGCTTGATTATTTAAATAACTGTGGTTCTCTGTTATAGAGATGCTTGATTATTTAAATAACTGTGGTTCTCTGTTATAGAGATGCTTGATTATTTAAGGAATTGTGATTCCCTGTTGATAAGATGCTTGACTGAGGTTCCCTGTTGATGAGCTGTTTGATTGAGATTCATTGTTGATGTGACGCTTGATTATTTTAGATACTTCATACAGGAGTGAAGTATCTCTATTCCATGTAGTTCTCGCAATCTTTCTAGATGTCTGGAAAAAAAGTAAAAATAGATTTAGTGTTTTGAGATAAAAAATAAGCTCATGCCACAAACATAACCAAAATGTTACCATTACAGCTTGGGTATTATGGCCAAAACCATATAGCATTTAGTTTAAATTTAGCTATTTCCTGGCTGAAATGCAGACCCAAGGGTGAGATTTCCTTTTTTCCCATTTGTAGTCATGTGACATAGGTGTTTTCCTCATGTAAGATAACTCTATCTTACATGAGACGTCGTCATGTTGCCGTCACGTTATTCTAGCGTTAAATCAAATACAGTCACTGAAGGTACTTATTGTTTTATGCCTGTGCTAGGTGCATTATAAATAGGAGAATAATAATCCATCAAGAGTTTATCCATTTGAGATGGAGAAATCTTACCCGAGGGGTCAGAATTGCAACCAGGGACGAGGATCCTTATAATCCCACACAGATACTCGTAATGGATTCTTGTAATATAATCCAACTAAACTAAACCAGAATTGCTGTGTTTCGGAAACATTATTTCCTATTTTACAGAAGTTTAACAGGGAAAGATACCAAAGAATGATTTTTTACAAATTGTTGATGGTATGCCAGCAAAGAGCCTCAGTTCCGATCAAAATCGTTCATTATACCGTGTTGAAATTTCCTATCTTAATCATATACCCCATTATTGCGTCGCCTGCGTAGCATGGCAGACACTCGGGATCACTTTGTCCGTCATCCGTCTGTCACACTTAAACCTGAAACCTAATCTTGGCCATAACTTGAAAGTATTTGACCTATGTTCATGAAACTTCACACACATATTCATCTTACTCCACGGAATGTTGTTACCCATGACCAATAACTCTGACTTTTATTTCTGCAGAGTTATGCCCCTTTTAACACAACTTTAACCTGCAACCTCACCTTGCTCATAACTTGGCAAAATACTGACCTATGGTCATGAAACTTATACCGTTTTTCCTTATCAATTATCCAATGCAGAATTATGCCCCTTTTCATAAACTTTAAAGATTTGAAACAAATCTTTATAATTCATGAAGGAATGCACACCCTGTCTTAAAACTTTATAGTTATATTGTCCTTACTGAAATAAGCAGATGGCAGGTGACACCAGTCTTCTGTGGAACACCCTTCTAGTACATATACTGAATAAAACAAGTTTGGCACGACTTTTTAGGGACATAGATTAAACATATGAACATTTATATATTTGTTTGAAGCTAATAGCAATGTTAGGTAAGGATGAGACTTTCCAACAAGAGGCCCAAAAGGGCCTTTGGATGCTCTACTGGCTAAAACTGCTCTTATATCAAGGACTGTCGCCATAAAATTCCTATCAGTACTTCTTCTAAAGCATTGCATAAAAAACCCACAAAACAACAACACCCACAACAGAAACTTAAACCCTTGACCCATGCTAACAATTTAAACAAGCGGTCCTAGTTCTAAATTGGTATGGTTATTTAGGGAATCGAGGCACAACAATTGCATGAAATAGGTTTTGATGGGGCCCTTAATGCAGGCAGTCAAAACCCACTTGATATAATTGTTGTGCCTAGAGTCCCTAAGTAACCACAATAAATTAATACTAGGGGTTGTTTTTAGTAAAAACAGATGTCTCCTACAGGAGAAAGGGCCATAATTCTGCCAAAAAACATTAAACTGGAACACGACGAAGACGTGCAACTAGGTTTGGTAATGGTCATCCCTAGCAAGTTACATGGAAATCCAAGCAGCGGATCAGGAAAAGTAGTCGAGACAAAGCTTATGTTTTAAAACCTTTAAAGGGCCATAACTCCACGAACAAGAGGTCAATGAACTTGAAGCTCTACTGATAGGTTTTTGATAGCTAGATCAACATTCCTGTGAAGTTTCATAAAAATCTGTCAATGATCAACATTACTTCTTGGGACCAGAAAATACACACGTCACCAGTGTCAGGAATAAATCTTTAAATTTCCTTTTCTAATAAACATAGTAAGGCCAAATTTCCATTGTCAAAATGTAAATATTGGGGAAAAGTTGCGCTTTAACTTGACCTTCTGGCAGGTCTTTTAGACGCTTGTAAATAGAAGGTCGATTGTTTTTTAATTCTGATGAGTAGTAATCACGGAAGAATATGTCCTTGAAAAGGAATGACGGCCGGACAGAAACTACCGATGGTTCAGATATACAAGACACCGCTCTACCTCCCATATTAATATTAAAAACAAATTATTTCGTTATACAAACGTATTGCTTTGAACATTTATTATTTGGCATGGACAAGAATTGAATTTTAAAAAAAAAGCTAAAATGTGATTAAATTTTTTTATATTCTCAAACAAAAACATTGCAAATTTCGTAATTTTAAAATAACCTCCCTTTTCATTGTAATAAGAACGATTTTCAAAACCTTGACAGTATATTCCCAACATATCGCTTTATTTATATCGCCGACTTTGTTTACAAATGACTTATAGCATTATTATTGAACATATCTATGTCACTTTACCATTGAACCCGAACATACACGGCTTTGTATCTCGTCTATGGAATTGACATGCATTTTGTGTGTTAAATTTATTTTTCTCATTATATTAGACACCCTATAATTGAGGGCTGACAATGAAACTACTGTATTTCTTTATCTATATATAGTTACAATAGTTTTGTGGTCACCCCCCAGAATGAGTCCACCATGTTAACGCTATGTAAGAAATACAAAACAAAGGTACTGTACACAGGCATGTACAGAACACGGGCATGTACATACTTTGAATTTCCCTGTGCAAGTTTGGCGATAAGAATGGCACAATTCTGCTGTACTGCTGGACGTTTGCCGTCACGTGCCAGGACCAGTAACTCCTTCACGATGTCCGTCTTGGCGAGGGAGGCACACACCTTATTCACCTGTGTACAGTGACTCAGAGACAGTGCCGCATTTCCCACAACCGTTTCATCATCGGATTTCAGATGGCCAATGAGGGTACCAAGACCTGAAAATAAAGTGTCGTCAGTATATATTTACTTTCCTCCAATGCCAATGTAGTTAACCTTCTCACCGCTCACCGCTGCGGGCTCGAATCTCACTCAGGGAGCTCAAATACAGTACTGATTCTACCCAGAATAAATGGGGTGGTCTGCCTCTACCACAAAACAAGAGGGCCTGTAGATGCTCTACTGTGTAAAGATGTCATATTTAGCCTTTTCCTGTATAAACTTTGGATCACCACGGCAGCCATTTTGATTATTGCAAGAAAACAAAAAACACAAACTTAATAGACGCCAAACATTGTGATAAAGTTTCAACAAAATCTTTCAAAAGGTTTCAGAGAAGATTTTATATTTAACCATTTCCTATATAACTATGTAAACCATGTGTCACCATGGCAACCATTTTGATTATTCGATGATAACGACCATTTGGTCTTCGTATTAAACCAAAATTAAGAGACACTGAAATCGACCTAAATTTGATTGCCAAGTACAAAGTACCACAAATTCCACCGTGGACTTTGGAAACTCCAACAATTATTTTTGATCTTTGTAATAATAACAAATCCAGTACAGACCCTACTGTCTTTCAAAGCAAATTTAATGAAATTATATCGAAATACAGTGACTTTCAACATATCTACACAGATGGCTCTAAAGATGGAGATAAGGTAGCTGCAGCAGCTGTTATTCACAAACACAGCATAAAGAGCCGCCTGCCTGACAAGGCCTCGATCTTTTCAGCTGAACTTAAGGCAATTGAACTTGCCTTAAATTATATTCAGGAATCTGATGATGACCATTTTGTAATCTTTTCTGATTCCCTTTCATCTCTTCAAGCACTGGGTAATATGAAACATGATAACCCAGTTGTGCTTCAACTTTTAGAAAAGTACAATTCTCTTATAATTGATAATGTTATTATTTTCTGCTGGCTTCCAAGCCATGTAGGAATACGTGGTAATGATAGAGCTGATAGTGCTGCTAAGGCAGCATTAGATTTACATATATCTAATACCAAATTACCTTATACTGATTTTAAAAGTTGTATTAACACATATATTCGTAACTCTTGGCAAACCGCTTGGGATTTGTCAGTTAACAATAATCTCCATTCAATTAAACCGTTACTCGGAGAATGGCGTTCTTCTAGTAGACCCGTTCGTCGAGAGGAAGTTGTCCTAGCCCGGTGCAGGATAGGGCATACACGTTATACTCATTCATATTTATTACAAGGTGAGCAATTACCAGAATGAATACCCTGCTTTGCACCGTTAACGGTCAAACACATCTTATTGCAATGTGTAGACTTTGATCCTATGCGTCAAAGGTACTACAATGTTAATACTATGAAAGAGTTATTTGATACAGTAGATTTTAGTCTTGTTTTAGATTTCCTGGAAGAGATCAGACTATATAAATCATTGTAATGTGTTCTTATATATATATACTTGTTTATATACCCGTTGACGGGCATTCGTTGATTTACATACATAGTTTATATTACACCTTATCATCCCTTATTTTTTAATAGTTTTATCTTTATATATTTACATTAATTTTTAATTAATACTTCATTTCTTCATTTTTCATCAATTTTTGCGCACAATATGACCTATTTATGTGTCGACGTGCCGTAAAAAACCATTCATTCATTCGATGATAACGAAAAACACAAATTTGAAAGAGGCCAACCCAAGGAACATGTACATGATATTTCACTGGAATGGATTACCGGTAAGTGGTTTCGGAAGAGATGTCGCTTGAAATTTCCTTAAATTTGACTTAGTTTTAGCCATGGTGGCCATCCTGGATGATTGCCAGTCGCGAAAAAAAATAATCTAAGGGGGTCTATCCTAAAGATCATTGTAATGAAGTTTCATCAAAATCCTTCAAGCGGTTTAAAAAAAAAGTAATTTTTAGCCTTTACCTATATAACTCATGTAAACTTTCAGTCGCCGTTGCAGCCATTTTGATTGTTTGACGATAACAAAAACACACACTTGATAGAGGCCAACCCAAGCAACATATTTATGGTATTTCACAATAATGAAATATGTGTTTTCGTCGGAGATGTCGTTTGAAATTTCCTTAAATTTGACCTAGTTTTAGCCATGGTGGCCATCTGATATGACTGGCGGCCATGAAAAATTTGAGAGGGGCCCTCCCAAGTAACATTGTGATGAAGTTTCATCAAAATCCTTCAAGCGGTTTCAGAGATGTCGATTTTATAAAATTGCTAACAGACGGACGGACAGAAAGACTGACGGACGACGGACGAAAGTCATCGCATAAGCTCGCCTTTGGCCAGTAGAGCTAAAAATGGAGTGGTCTGCCTCTACCACAAAAAAAACAACCATCATATATGGTCTAAAATGTGCCATTGAAACAAACCGTTCTCTCTGTTGAGAGAAAAAGAAAGCGTTTGATTTCCAATAAATTTAATTTTTCAAGAGGAGCTACTATGCACACATCCAATGGATAACAGAAAATGACTAGGTATTCCACTGTCTGAAAATACACCAAGGACAGTTGTCGCTCATGCACTTTTTTATCATAATCATTTTCCTAAGGTATGTTACTGTTGGTACAATAGCGACTGGAATATAATATAAATATTCAAAATGATACACATTTTTTCGGCGCTAGTCAATGTTAAAATGCCCCTGCTTTTGGATCAGTTGTTATGTGTTTATGAAGTTTGGGAACAACCTATTCAAAACTGTTTGAGGAATGTGAGCTTGGTCAGGTTGCATGTTAAAGTTTTATGAAAAGGGGCATAACTCTGAATAAATAAAAGTTATTGAACATGTGTAACAACATTCCTTTTATTAAGATGAATGTGTGTGTGTGTGAAGTTTCATGAACATAGGTCAAATACTTTTCAAATTATGGCCTAGGTTAGGTTGCTAGGTGATCCCTAAGTGTCTGCCATGCTACGCAGGCGACACAAAATTGTGTTACGCGACGAGACAAAACTGTTACGCGACTCGATGGGACGTTACAGAGAGCAGATTCCTGTATAGCATCCACTTCACTTTGTGAAAGCGGGGGTATAGTAACTGTTTGAGGTATGCAAGTAATAAAAATGTGCTAGCGACGGGACAAAAATGTGGTACGCGGCGGGTCGTTATGGACAGCTGATTCCTATATAGCCCCCACTTCACTTTGTGAAAGCGGGGGTATAAAATGTGTTATGCGACGCAGTGTAGCGGGACAAAATGTGTTATGGCAGGGCTCGACGTTAACTTTGCGGACAGCTTACCCATGCCATGGGCAAGTTAACTCTGTTTTACATTTCAAACAACATATACCACTATTGTGTAATTGTAAAAAAAAATACAAAAGAATAAGGAATACTGAATTGTTTATCAAATTCAAGTGTGTTCTCGTATTTGTTTAGCAAAATGTTTGTCCGGTGTCAACATACAACAGTCTTAACTAGAACTATCACTAAAGGTAACGAATATCCCCGCTTTTTTGCTATAGCCGATGATTGACAAAATGAAGAATAATGAATGTCTAAAATATCTGTTTTTTAATGTGACAGAAATTCTAAGTTAAACAAAGGTCCATAATTCTGTAAAACCATTAATACAGAGACACATCATATCATCGAGTGTGAACTGTATGTCAAGTGTAATAGCAATCCATGAAAAGTGTTAAAGTGAAATCCACAGGAAGTTCACTATAGAGTGAACAATTCTAAGTCAAAAATTTTTTTTAAAAATTAAATTTTTTTAAAAAAAAAAATTAAAAAAAACAACAAAATTAAACAAAAAAAAATTAAACAAAAGTAAATAAAAAAATTAAAAAATAAATAATTTCGCGACAAGTTCCCTTGTTGTGGTGAGCAATTGTGCGAAGTTATTTGAAAATCCGTTGATTATTGTCCGAGTTATGAAGCGGAGACGATTGTAAAGACAAAACGGACAGACAGTGCGATTACTATATGCCACCCTTCGGGGGCATAATAAAGGGCCATAATTTAGGCAATCAATGATGGGTGATGTACAGGGACATAAGGTCATCAGTTGTTATGTGTATATTAAGTTTGGGAAAAATCAATTCGAAAATGTTTGAGGAAAAATGAGTTAACATGTCCTTATACAATATTAGAGTGGAAAATTCCAAGTCAAACAAAGGGCATTAATTCTGTAATAAATTAGGCAATCAATGATGGGTGATGTAGAGGGACATAAGCTTATCAGTTGTTATGAGTATATGAAGTTTGGGAACAATCCATTCAAAAGTGTTTGAGATATGCAAGTATTAAAAGCAACGGGACAAAAAAGTTACAGGACGCGACACGACAATGGGAACAACGTGATTCCTATATAGTCCTCACTTCACTTTGTGAAAGCGGGGTTATAAAAACATAAATTTACCAACAATTAAAATTCCCATCCATAGTAGGCTATGCCATATATAATTTTTACGAAACTCGGCAAATTTTGAATGGAGGTAAAAAAGACAATCAGAAAATATAGACATTTTGCCAGGCTGGTTGTTTACAGGATTTAAAAATAATAAGTATTTGCAAAACATGTGGTTACATGTATTCCTGATGATAGGTTGGCTTAACAGTGTATAAAATTATTCACACTATTGTTCGGGGCATTCGTTTCAGCCAAAGGTTTTTCCGCAATAACATGAGTAATTTTAACAATACATAAATTATATATCATTGGAACTGACATTTTAGTGGCAAAGAAATTTTGTTTTTGTTTTACGCCATTTTCAACATGTAAGGTTATATGCGATGGTCAATTTTTTTGTGGTGGAGGCAGACCGCCCACTTTAACTGGGTAGAACTAGTACTGTACACCTACCGTCAGCCGTAAGAATCGACACTTCCTCACTTACAAAGAAAACTTTTAGAGTGTCTTAATTACATTTATCCAACACAGTAAAACCATTTTTGGAGAAAAATTCTAAAAAATCACTTAGGTCTAGTGGCCTAATGTTAGGTCGATTCAATGCAACCTGTTAAGTTAGACCTAGCATTAGACAGGCCCGAAGCTACAGTGAGACACATGGTAGAATTCTGGGAATGTAGCATACCGGTATATAGAAGCAGGTTTTGAACAAAATATCAATTAAATCATGACATGCTTAAACTGAAAATCATGTCCCAAAAATGCAAAAAAACACAGGAAACTGCATGTAGAAATATTAAAAAAAATCCAGTTGGGAACATGCCTCAAGATTAACCTTGTAAGGTTTTTGCCTTGGTTAAATTTCAGGGCTGGCTACGGGCCTGTAAGATATACCGCCGTAATGTTAGGTTGATCAATCTATTGTTAGGCAGATTCAACCTAGCCCATCAAGATGTGTCGGTCAACCTTATGCTAGATAGACTGACCTAACCAGTATTCTTATTACAAGGTCAACCTTATGCTAGATAGACTGACCTAACGAGTATTCTTATTACATGCATTCTTATTCTTGCATCACACTGCAGAAATAAATTCATTCAGACTGCAACCTACTTGAAATAAAGGTACACCCGGCAATCATGACATTTCCATGAAGCATCATGACATTCCCATGAAGCATTAAAATTACCCTACAGATTTATGAATCCTGTATCATATTGAATTTAAACCTGCTTGCATATAATTAATAAAATTCTGAGTTTTTCCTTTTTTCTCCCTATTCTACTAAAGATTTATATATATATTATTGGTGCAACATAATCAACAGTTAGTAATATTCAAAAATAATCTATTTCATTATGTGTGGTAATAAATATTAATGACTGAACAAATGCAATTAATGTAAAAAACTAACGGGACCCTGCAAGTTTTTAAAATCTCAAGATAGGTAAGTGACCCTTTCATAACAAATGAATATTTGTTAGATTAGTATGGTTACCTTTGTTATCCACCACATATTTTCTTGCTTCTTCACTGATCTGAGTCATGGAAGTGAGGCCTTTTAAGGCTGGTTTCATTACATCACCATTGTCAGACTGGAAAGTGAAGATACGAAACATTTTAACTCTTTACCGGCTATAAAGCACGACTATAATAGCCTTTAAGTCCATCAGGGTTAATGTCCAGCTGCTGATCAGTCATTTTTCCCCATCACGTAAATGGAATGGTCTTAATTCAAAGAAAGATAGCAGGTTAAGGGTTAAATTGGATTAATATGACAATTAGCAGCCATCCTAACTACTTTACAGTGGTTTCTAGTACATGATCAATACTGTTGTTTTTTACAGAACAAGAGCTTTTAAAGGGACAGATGGCATTCTTGAAGTATTTATTACTAAAGTATTAATTTAGTACAACTTTTACTTTAAGTTTATGCAAGTAAAATTAGAATATCAGGGTAAATGAACATTTGAGATTTGTTTACTTTTTATTTTATCATGAAATTTAATAAATAAATGGTGCAGTATTCTGAAAAATAAGAAATGTGCAAAACAACGTTTTTAAAACTAATACAAAAACTGAGCTGAAACATTCAAAATTATGTAAAGAAAACTAGCATGGCTCTACAATCCAGTTTGGCATGTGTGCAAAACACAAATGTCTGGAAAAAATTGTGATGCATCAATAAAATGTACTTAAATAATTTAAGATGAACTTATTTAGTAACTTTCTGATTTTAACAGCAAAAACTTTCTAAATGAGGTCACCTGGTTTCCATAATAAAAACATCTGTGTAGAAATTTTGTGTATGTGAATTTTCTGTGCCATGTGTTTGAGAATACTTCTGTTTTTATCTCAGTCGTGTTCACCTAGTCCTTCATAAAATGTGTATTTCGTGTTTTATGTCATCTTTCAGGTTCTTAAACATTTTTTTTTCTTCAAAATGCAATATCTTCCACTTTATGCACACATAGAACGGCTCGACATACCGTCCATGTCGGGACGATTGAGAGAACATTTTACATGTAAATGAATGATCTGGGTGGAATTTCCTGTACAAGCAATAAATTCAATCATTAATTGATCAATTTCAATTAAAAATATCAACATACATTAGTTTAAACTTATTTATTTTACATCGAAAGCTCTATGAACTTATTTTAATCACTCTCGATGTCTTCCTGGGTAGAACCAGTACTAAGCAAATGCAAATAAAGTGGCTTGCTCAGGAACACAATACATATGGCCTTGACCGGGATCGAACCCACGACTTTTCAATCATGGTCACAATGCTCTACCATTAGACCACAGCGCTCCACTACATACATTGCTTCCTAACTTGTAAGAATGTATTTCCACTGAGATGTAGTTTTAATGCCATTTTAATAACTTGAAAGCAAATGTAGAGTAGCTCCGAATGAGTTGACCTATGCATGACTATTTTACAACTTTTCATTAGACGAAATTTGTGACGTTGACTTAAATGTAAAAAAATAAATAATTTCGCCCAAAGGGATTCGGGTTGCTGTTTAACTTTCATTTTAAAAAACAACAGGACTTCCACAGTTGTTGACAACATTTTTTTTTTTTTATGCAAGACATCAATGGTACTATGTGCTATCTAGATATGTTGTTTTAATACTTTTTATTGAGATTATTCTTCTCTGATTTGTATTTTAAGCCACAACATGGATATTTAAAGATTTTGCATTTGCTACATGTTTTTGAACCTCAGAATTTAGACGTCACAGCAGCAATGGGCTTGAAAAAAAATAAAATCACATAACGATGAGAAAGTGTGAAAACATTGCTGTATGATGCCTAAAATTTTTGACTAATATTCACCCAAACAGAATGACAGATAAACATTTAACTAGAAGGGTGTTCCACTAAACACTTGTGTTGCCTGTTATGAATTTGGTTCGGTTGCAGGTTAAAGTTTTATGAAACTCTGCCAAAATGAAAATCGGAGTTACTGAACATGTTTAACGACATTCCTTAAGGTAAAATGAAGATGTTTGAGAAGTTTTATGAACATAGATCAAAAATTTTTAACGTTATGGCCAAGGTTAGGTTGCAGGTTAAAGTTTGACGGACGATGGACAAAGTGATCCCTAAGTGTCTACCATGCTACGCAGGTGACACAAAAATTAATCCAAACACATACCTTTACATGCTTTAACAAGACCTCTGTGCCACCCTTCTCAGCGACGATATCCACGGCTGGCATACAATGTGGCAGAATGTGACTCATGAGTCCGAGCCCTCGCACAACTAGGTCACGTACGCAGGCATTCTCCTGGATAAGAGCGAGACAGTTTTCGCAGATGGTGACGCCAAACTCCCGCAGGTACTGTGACGGGTCAGTGGTAAGGTTCAGCAGAAGGCCGAGAACACATTCCAGTATTTCCACACTCAGTGGATCATCTAGCTTCTGTCTATGGAGGGTCTGAAACAACACATTACAATGCTGGGTTAGGGAAATATCAAAAATCCAATCGGTCCAGACCCCGGGTCAAGTATTGATCTAGACTGAGACATTGAAGCATAAAGGTAGGTCAATGTGTAACATACACAGTTATGCATCATAGATTAGTAAGATACAAATCAAGACGTATTGTTGTTTAAGATTAATTAGTTAAGCACTAAACTTTAGAAAAGAAATTGAGCTAAACGCAACAACTGAGCATTGCAGGATATTTACGTATATGTATAACCTACTGATCTTGGCGCTTGTTTCAGCCAAATGTTTACAGCATTAACCATTAACATAAGTAATTTTATTAATACGCACATAAATTTTATATCATTAGAACTGGAATTTTTAGTGGTAAATAAAAATACTTCTTTTTATAATCGGTTGAGAAATAAATATTTTACAGCCAAAATATTTGGTGGGGCTTAAGCTTGTTCCATGTAAATTCCTTGTTGCTGGCACAGCAGAAAATTACAACTGTAATATTCTGCTGTAAAACTTTCAGAGTGTCTTAAATAGTTTACATTTATCAAACACATTAAAACCATTGTTATTAAAAAAAAATAATATGTTTTTAAAATTTTTGATGCAGCAGAAATTTGCACAGAAAAAAAGATTTTGCTTGTGAAATTTTTATTTCTCAAACAGTTTTGAAAAGTAAGGTATTTTTATTTACCACTACTGACATACATCCTATTTGGATGTTAGCTGAATTATGGCTTAAACGTATGCCCCCAAACCCCAATCTTATGCTCAATGTCTGTTACAGAAAAAAACGGATGCTGCAGACGAGTATGTTCAGGTGGTGTCCATGAGGAGAATTAAAAATCTTTCTTATTAGCACAATACAAAGTTGCTTGGCAGGGTAACAACAAGCGTGTTACACTTATACTTACGATGAGATTCGAACATCCTTCCCACAGTTGTTTCCTCAGGGACAACTTTGTGCGGATAACTTTGTCTGCTGTCAGGTTCATCACCATGGTGATACACACAGGTAATACTGATACAGAGGTTGACTCACCCTGCGGATGGAGTAAATAAGATTACAGAAACACTTGTACAAACCATTAAATATGTTCCTTATTCTTTGCATACATTGTTAACTTTATACTTGACTTTTGAGATAGAAATAAAATGCTGTCAACAATTTATTTTACATTTTATTAATTAGCGAATGCAAATAGTATGACAGAAGGATGGCTTTTATTTGAGGTTAAAAAAATAAAATTAATATTTGTAATTACATTTAATTGACAAATGCAGAGTTGAATACTGTATAAAAAATTAAGAATGTTAAATACATTGGGAATATGTGTTTTCCCTGTATGCCCATCATTCTCTAGATTATCTGGTGTATTTAATAGGGGTATTACTATATAATCATATTGAAAGTTTTGAAAATCTACTACAAACAAAACTAACCAGCAATAGCTCAAATGCTGGAGATACTGTTTCATCTATCTTGTCTCGTAAGTTAAACTTGAATCTGAAAAAAGAGAATATTTAATTAAGAAATAATAAATAAGTACCTGTGTTTTATCGGTGAATAAAATACAGTTAGGAGTTTGGATGCGTAGTAATTAAATCACGAGTGCGTAAGCACGAGTGATTTAATTTTTCGCATCCGAACGACTAACTGTATTTTATTCACCGATAAAATACAGGTCCGTATTTATTATTTCGATTCTAACACAACAATTACCCCATTATTTACGCTATTGTTGGGGCACTATATGTAATCTCGGATGTCAAGGTAATCAGGCTGCTATGTTTACAGGCTGTTCCGTTGGACGCCCCTGTATGCAAAGTTCTGCGTTTCAATGCACTAGTTTTCACGTGACAAACAATTAAGTCATTGCTTACGTCATATAGCTTGCGCTGTATGATGTCAAACGTTCTCACCTTGTTCAAGATGCTTATTAATGTTATATGTACATGTGCATATGATGGGTTTATTTCGGGGGTGTGCACGGTTTGGGAGAATGGTAATTTTGTTGTAATTAATATTTCATTAAAATTACTGTTCAGTTTGTCTTCGTGACGTATATTTACCAAGTGACGTCATGTAACGTGGCGCTTCCAACGGATGAAATATACGCGGGGAATTAATGTAACAGCTGTGTTTTATCGTAGAATAACATACAGCTGTCTCCCTTCTTTGTGTATATGGAAGACTGCAGTGGTCGTGTTAGAATTGTAAATAAAACAGTGTGCTAGTTTATATATATATATTTTTAGCTGACAGCATACAAACCATATTCATAACTTAAAGTTCCCCGGACATGTTTTGTTTCATGAACATGTTTATGTTTATTTAAATCGAAATCAATACACAAAAATAGATATTTACAATTCACACATTGCAATATCTGTGAAAAGCAAGAATACAATTTTATTTGATGACGTAGAAAACTTTGAACAGAAATTAATCCACAGGTAAATGTATTTATCAACTATCTGGCAATAGTTGTGCAGCTATACAGTTCAGATTTACCTCATTTCCCTGTGCAGTCACGCAGTGGTAAAAGTAGTATCTACGTCATGCAAATAATACTTGATTTTACATACAACTTAGTATGTTTCTCTCTATCAAGAAATGTTCAAATGATGTTTAAGAGTTAACTTTGTTAATTGATAATACTACAAAAACGGAAGTCATTCATCTTTAAACACGTTTTGGTACAAATAATTTAACTAGTACAGTAACAGTGATCATAACTTGTCTTTATTAAGGTGAAGCGGCCATCATGACCTTTGCAGAAAGTTTAATTTCACTTAAGACAAAGAGACACACCGTATTCTGGAGTTATGTTCCTTATAGTTTTTCATAACTTGCATATGTATAATTTATTATTTCAATAGTTCACAGCAAATCGTTTTTTTGGTGTTTTTTTGCATACTGTGAGGATTTTATTGCATTTAAACATATGGTAGAATAGTAAAGAAAACATGAACATTCCAGATTGTATTACTTTGTATTTAAATAGATGCAAATGGATTTAAAGCCAAAATGATACTGAATTATTACTTTGAGGTGTACATTTTAATGTTTGATTAATATGGTACTTCAAGATCGCTGTGGGTCCCTTTTAAAGTTGTTCTAATAAAATTTAATGTTTCCTTTTGTCATCAGCAGTTTATTTACTGGCTGAAGCATGCACGGATGGAGGGCACAACATGCCATATGCTCTACTCACCATTTAAGGTACTGTATTTTACTGGACAATATCTAAGACAGATGAAAATGCTTGACATTTTTATTATTTTTTTCTGGAACCAATCAGCAAAGCTTTAAAATGTTATGACAATCAAAATCTGCAGATGATAAATTTAAAGGCAGTCAGCAATACTAGAGCATACCTTTTCACAATGACCCTGCAAGTGTATGCATGGTCCGTATTTTGCTTAATAAATAATAGATATTTGTTTGTTTGGTGTTTTAGGTCATTTACGGTACATTTTAAAAGCATTTTCTGTAGTTTTTTCATGCGCAGCATTTTTGGGCGATTTCTCTTCTAAAACTATTGGATGGATTTTCCTAAAAATTTACAGGAATGTTGCTTTTGATGTCTAGTTGTATATTTATTTATTTTTTGAATATTTTTTTTATTATTATTATTTTTTTATTTTTTTTATTGTCTTTATTTAAATAAATACCTATTATTAGATACATAAATTGGAAAAATATAGCATTTTGTGACTAATGGTAGTTACTAATTATAGCATAATGGTAGGGTTCCAAAAACTAATAAATCTCAATATGCATGGTGACCTATAATTTTAACTGAATATGATTGTCTAAATATATGTTCAAATAAGTGCCTAGGAAGTTTGAACAAATTCTGTTATTAGGAACATAACAAAAAATGAAATACCTTGTTTATATAATTTCATACAAAACTTGGCCTTTTAGCATAGGGTAGGGTTTTTATATATGTTAAACTATGTGCTTAGAACGTTTAAACAAATTCTATTATTGGGAACATACAAAAAAAAGGAAATTGTATCATTATGGGCTAATTTGTGCATAAATTGTGGTAATCATAAATGGTCTCAACAGATTTTGTAAAAAAATATAGGTTTTACATACAGATGAGCTTTAAATGTTATTGTAATTAAATGTTCTTTACTTCAATACAATTTTAGCAGAATTGTGACCAATGAATAAATTATTAGACTTCCAAAATGTCTTATTTAGCTATTTCATGGACTTGTTCAACTTTTTGGACAGATGCATTGCAATTTACAAATTATTTTTTAAAATTTTAACAATCATGGTGACCTACCATTATTTTTGCCTTTTCTGTCTATATATATAACAGACTGACTGTACAAAAAGTTTAAAGAAAATCTGTTATGCAGAAAAAAATATAGAAAATGTCTTTAAGCTATGTATGAGGGTCGATGTTAAGTGGTGGAGGCAGACCACACACTTATTCCTGGATAGAACCAGTACTGGTACTGTTTACCTCTCGCCATCTGTAAGGATCGACACTTTCTCACAAGTTGAGCTCCCAGTGGGATTCGAACCCGCAGCAGTGAAAAATATAGTACCTGATTACCGGTACATTTTGTTTATGGAAATATTAACTTTGTTTACCTGTATATTGACATAAATACTGATTCAAAAGTGTGTATCTGCAGCCTGAGAATAGTGCATGTTGACTAATCCGGAAAAAGAAAACGTCATTTTATAATACATACTTTTAGCCCACATACCTATAATAATTATTCTTGTAATCTTTTAAAGTATTCGCTTACTTTTTCTCCAAGGTTAGATTATTGAGGATAAAGGCTTCACCTATTTCTTCTCCAAGGCCAGATTATTGAGGATAAAGGCTTCACTTACTTTTTCTTTAAGGCCAGAGCATTGAGGATAAAGGCTTCACTTACTTTTTCTCCAAGGCCAGATCATTGAAGATAAAGGCTTCACTTATTTCTTCTCCAAGGCCAGATTATTGAGGATAAAGGCTTCACTTACTTTTTCTCCAAGGCCAGATTATTGAGGATAAAGGCTTCACTTACTTCTTCTCCAAGGCCAGATTATTAAGGAGACTGGCAGCAGCAGGGGCTGTCTGGGTGTTAGTTCGGATTAAGGTGAACATCAGTGCCAGCAGTCTGAAAGATCGTTCATTTTTGGAGATAAAAAAATGTTCAAGGTAAAACGCTTGACAGGAAGCTTGTCGATGCCATACAATTCCATACCATGAGTACAGTGTGTGAAAATCTAGCAAATAAACAAATTCCTATAAAATATAAATGATAACAGAAATTCATTGTTATTTATATATAGAAATATATTTTGTACCTTTTAATGACGGCCTTTTAAACTTCACACAGAAAGAAAAACAAATCATGTCTTACTTCGGTACATCAAAGGATGTAACAATATGTCGTCTGCCAATCTCCATCTGTGACAGTGTTAACAGACAATTCACAATCGATAGTTTTAACACCTTTCCTTGACCTTTAATTTTCACTTCCAAAAACCGTGAACATTTCTCCGAGAAACCGTCAGTCTGCAACAGGATTTCTGTACTTTTCTCTGCAGGAATATAATTATTGTCAAAATATTAAAAAGACGAAAATGTAATTATCAATTTTAAAACGTGTGACTTCAACCTCTCAAGATATGGTGCTACCACATATTCATAATTCAGGTTCTAATTACAATATATATGTTTTTTAGTGTCAATTTTCATTAATTTTGAACAAATTTGGAATGGTAACATGTTTACTGGTATTTTCATTAAAATGTTAAAACTGAATTTCAGCCCTTCAAATATCACAGTAGTCGAACGCTACTGTACTCCCAGCAGAAGTTGTGTTTTGTGAATCAATGGATTCGATGTGAAGCGATGTCTGTGCGGTATGACCATGTTTCTTTTTGGTAAGTTTAGTTATTTTGTGACCTTTTTAAGGAGGTTTCTTGTCCTCTGGCATATTTACATATTTGGATGATGCCACTTGCGTAAGCACGTTGATTGAAATGGTGTATAAAAGCAAAAAAGTCAAATGAAAACATCAACAACAAGTGAAATTTGTGTCTACTGGATGTAAACATTTGACTCAAAAACGTTCGATTTATGATTATTTTTTATAAAACCACACACAAATAATATTAACATCTAAGAAAAGGGGAACTTAGTATAGGTACACTCAGTTTATTGTTAATATAGCTATTTTTTGTGGTTGAAATGGATCATACTATCCATATTTACTATACTCATAGTTGCAGGTTCGGTGCATAGTTGTAGTTGCGTTGAGCCTTCAAACGTGTGTAGTCTAGTTGGGGTTAAATCATGTTTAATACGAAGCCGATAACGGAGACAGTTAGTACATGTTTACGAATGTTTCTAAACCACCAATGTGGACTCCACTTAAGATATGTCAGTCCAAAATAATTTCAATAAAAATTAACTGACAAAGATTGAAAAGTCAATGAGTTTCAGTGGTCTGTCTGTCGTTTTATGCTCCCATTTTTATGAGATGAGTTGTCATGTAGAAGTAACGGTTAAGTCAGTCCGTATATACGTGCATATCCTATATTCGTTGAACAGGACCATTACTGATTTTGGTATAACATTATACTATTGCTCAGTGACTCACTGTTTAGTAAAAAGAACTATAACCATTGGACAATGATGAAAATTCAACGCAGTGGGGCATATATATAAACTACGATATACAAAATAAAACATCCTAAATACTTCTTTCTATTTCAGGCAGTTATGGATGAAATAAAATGCTACCGTTATTCAAAGAGGTCACATGACTTTCCGGATATAATTGACCATTAAATTGTCTACCACAACACAGAAGAGCTGACAATTAAATGTTACTTCATCTGGAACAGATGCACAATGTATTACCATATTTTTACATCAGATATAAAAACAGAGCAAACTAATCACTCCTAAACCTTTATTATAAACTGTGAACATTTCCAAAATTCCAGAATATTTCTTTCATCCACTTATAAAAAGTGAAAAGGTTCAGCCTGATGAAAATGTGTACCAATTTGATGACGATTTACAAATGCACGAGGAGCAAAAGCGCATGTGTAACAATAAAAAAGGGATATTTAGAAATTATGTATAAATGCATGGAACTGTAAGTTATAATGTATGGCCGTAAGGTTGGAGTGAAATATACCCAATACGCATATGTTAAATTGAACAGTTAAGCGATATGAAAGTGTCAGTCAGTGTATTCTTTTATAGCTGCTATTCGTTAATATTAAGTAAAGATGTGGCAATATTGAAAGTTATAAGTACATGTTATGTCAGTGTTATATACAATGTGAATTTGCATATGAATTATATTATACTTAATGATACACGTGTATGGCATGAATGTTTTAAATAATACAACATTATATATTACATGCCTTTTGATGACATGTCTGTTTTGAATGTTGTGTAACAAAGGTGTGTAGTTGTAAACAAAGTCAGTGTGTCTTTTTTATCTGCAGTCATGAACCAGTAACAATGTTTCACAATCCATTGTGAAATGGAGAAGAGTCCAAAACCAATAAATCGTGTTGTTATGCACGGAAAAAAAAACTAATAAAGAAGACATATATTTGAAATTCAATCTGCTACTAGCAGAAAACCTGCTACCACTCTAAATATTGCATTTTTAATCATTTTGGATGTGGTGGAGTGTTATTCGATGGAACATACTCACCACTACATATTCATATGGTGTATGGTGTTATTAAAACGTTAGTTGTTAGTGGCTCCATTAAAGGCATGTTGAGCGCGATATGCAAAACATGTCTGGGGAGAACCCTTTGATTTAGAATTGATACATCAAAATATTGAATACTTACACATACATCACACACACAATTAGACTACTTCAATCCTATCGATATATTATTATTAAATATGTACATAAACAAAATTTCTATTCTGTATTTACGTACCTTTTTTCAGACTGCATATGACTTTTCAACACAACTACAATACTGTAGTTTACCAACTAGGGTGACAGTGAATGTTTTAAAATTGCAACTATGAGTACACCGTGTTTCTGCCAAAACACGGACCCTTCTCTATCATTATAATCTCACAAATAACTGCTTATGAACCACGCATTTTCAAGGTCTGTGTATTATTCCTAACATGACACAATTCAAAAACTGATACAATTGTACGACTGTCAAGTGTTGTAGACAGACAACCCAACTGTTATTACATTATTCATTGTCGAAAACAAGTGTTTGTATATGCTGGACTACAATTAAGGATTTTGTAATAAACAGCAATCAACGATTTTCCTGAAAATCTACCAATAAATAAGGTTCTTCACGCCATCAGTCGAACACGTCTATCAGATGTATATTTCAAAATAATAAATTTCACAGCAATTGATATGCATTTTTGTATTTCCAGGGCTCGCACTGGGATGCGCAAATGGCGCCAAATGCGCATAAGAATGAAATGTGGCGCAAGAAAAAACAAATTTGCGATAGTGATTTGCGGAAAAGAATCAAAATCCCTTTTTTTTTTCAATTACACAAGCATTTTCGACCAAGATAAAGACGGGTGCTGTTATTTCTATAGAGGACACTCGAAGCGAGTAAAAAAAACGATACCCAGTCTAACACGCATCTTACGCATGACCAATTACTGTAAAATTGACTATTGGACCACAGTGACCAGTGACTCAATAAACATCCTGTAATCCTGTCTTAAGCCCCAGCTGTGAAATACCTACATGTTTGCTAATTAGTGTTTGTTAGTTCGATAATTGGCATGACTATTGTCCAATAATCACACCTCGAGTACACAGCCAAGATTGCAAGATCTAATTACAAATGCAGCCAATTAGAAATGGTGTTATTTATCCACATATGCGGTAAGCCAATCAGAGAATCCGTTGCATTTACTATACAGAATTCTACTTTCACTTTTTAAACACCTAATGAATCGACCAAGTTTACTGTACTCATCAGTTGACCATTGTCGGTATATACTGATAGGCCATTTGGTCTTTTGTATTAATAAAGTTTATCTATCTTTATCTATTTGTTTTATGACTGTTATAGTTAAAAGTATAACTGACTGAATTATTTTTATATTTTATTTACAATATAATCTTTTCTTTCTTGATCACCTGCTAGTCACATGACCAACACAGAAATTAAAAATGGCGGCCGACATAGTAAACAAGATCGTTTTTCATAGTTGTAAGTTTATAAAAACGGATTAAAACTTCGCACATGTATTGTCTTATATTTTTATAATAATATGACAATGTATACACACTTTGCTAGATGATTTTCTTCCTATAATTACGAGGTTTTGTAAGAATAATTTGTCCTATAACAGTTCAACCCTACAGACCAAAATTTAAATTACTTGTTTTTGTTTTGCTGTTTCTCTTTTTTTTTTGTTATTACATAATACCTCAGTCACACATAAAACCTCTGCTATCTATCTATCTACGACTCAATTATACACTGTAAGGAAGTTTACCTGATTATAAACTTCCTTACAGTGTACTGAACATATAATTTGCATGGGAAATAAAAACAATATTGTTAAAATGAAAGAAGTAAAACTTCAGTATTGTTTTTGTCTATTTTCGAAGTGTTATCATTTATTTATCTAGAAAAAGGGTTACCTAAAGAGATCTAAAAAAATCAAAAATTTGAGAGGGCACTCACTCCTTTTTAAATGAAACTGGCCAGTGTGAGCACTGACAAGTTTGTGCCAATATGAAAATATTTGGCTCCAATGTTTTCAATTTGGCTCTAATTTTTGTCATTTGGCGAAAGTAGTTGCGCAATGAAAAAAACTGCCAGTGCAAGCCCTGATTTCACATTAGCAAACATTCTTGAGAGCTTTCATCGGGTAGATGCTGTTTTAAATAAAGAGGACTGGACTACAACATGGGACTGGTTCAGTTAAGTTCTAATGTAAACCATTTTTTTGTTTTAAATCAAAATGCATAGTCTTTTGTACAATATTTCAAACTCACCATTGTCCTTGCAAGCGTCTGTGTACATGATGAATGCTGAGATGAGCATATCCAGCTCCTCCTTATTCAAGCTCTTCGGGGATGCAGAAAGACACCTGTTCAGGGTGGCATGCTTGGTTAACAGCTCCAGGCCACCATTGGTCCGGAATAGTGTTCTGTCTGCCGCTGAAGGTAAATATATTTTTTCTTTAATTTATAACATTATGCTATCTTGTTTCAGCCTCAGGTCTTTTGTTGGCATTTGCTAGCACAAATTAAAAAGTGAGTTAATAAAAAGTATAATTAGAAATGTTATATTAAGTATCAACAAAAATGAATTTTTTAAATTACCTTTTAGTTGGTTGCAAAATAATGGATTTATAAGATACAGTTGATAACAACTTTCCAATGCAGGTGTTTAAAAGGTTATTCTTTTTTTTGATAATTTGACAACTTTTCAAATGCGTCTTTTTAATGTATAGCCAACACACAATCCTTATTCTCAGATTTCTCAAACTAAATCTAAAAGATAAATTATGTAAGAACCACCAAATCCATGCCAACAAAAAATTGGTAAAAATATGTCTACAATAATAAATCACTATGAAATGATTGATTTAAATCAAAATCTTGAATTAAATCAAGCAGTATGCTTATTTCACAATTAATTTTACAATATATGGGTGAATGGACTACAAACCTTAGAGCTACATAATGTAATTAAATTTAGAAGAAAAGAAAACTTTTATATCAAATTGAAAGCTCTTTAAGGCAATTGGATGTTCTTGATTGGTTCATCAATACATTATATGTAAATTAGAACTGCCCAAGAGAGAGATAAAGATAGCATAGAAATCTGGGAACCTGCCCTGGTCGAGGGGTTGACGAATCGCATTGTAAACCGTCTTGCCTCTCACCGCTGCGGGTTCGAATCCCACTGGGAGCTTGACTTGTGAGAAAGTGTCGATTCTTATGGATGGCAGGAGGTGTACAGTACTAGTTCTACCCAGTAAAAGTGGGTGGTCTGCCTCCACCACAAAACAATCGACCGTCATATATAACTTACATGTGTTGAAAATGACGTAAAACACTATACAAACAAACTAACAAACTCTCCTACTATTACTATTGAATAGATTCCTATGATTCTTTAACAGGCTTGGAGGATTGACTCTGATACGGGACCTCATGGTTTACGTCCCCAGCCAAAGGATAACGCTAAGGTAAGGTATGTTGCCCAAGAACACGACAACGAAACGCTGGTTTCAAGTCCACTGTGCTGTTCAATGGGCAATGTCAGCCATCTTTGAGACATAATAACTTAAATAAACAGAAAACAATAAATTGTGAAAATAAATGATTGAAACTAGCTTACTTGTGACTAGAAGGGTTTTGAGTACCCTGAACCCTCCACTGTAGAACAGCGGTAGTTGGTCAACCTTCTGGACCCGGGTCAGAATCTCCAGGATACCCACATCCTCCGATTTACCCGCCTTGAATAACGTCTCAGCATCTTGTTCCTGTTTGTCAGCTAACTCAGAACGATCAACTTCTGCTAGGTATTCTGGGAAACGTGTGGCAGGTAAAATAATTTTTAAAGTGAGTCAATACGAAACTATCAACTTCTGCTAGGTATTCTAAATCTGGGAAGTATGTACATATTAGATTATAAGGTCAGCCAAAATCTCATGGCCTCTTTAGCTACTCAGGAGACATGCCAACTTCTCAACGGTGTTACTAAAAACAATTTGTCCGAGATGGACAAGATATCCAAAATTTTAATTTCTTCGTTTTCAACATACCTTTAATCACAGATTCCTTCTTAGGATCACATGTAAGGGCTTTGTTATAACATTCACGGGCCTCGTTGTATTCCTTCAGACCCAGATGTGCCCTTCCCATGTGGATATGGGCCTTCACAGAGTTTGGAAATACCTGTGCAAAGAAATAACAATGTTATGGATGTTTCATCTGTCAGGCAATAAATGTAATATCTGATTCGAAATGTAACTGATGCTAGTTTCATGATTTCAAATGGTCATGGATTGAATATTTCTAAGGAAAAACTGTTTTCTTAAAACGCTATGTCACAGGATTAGAAAAATGTGCATCTGGACTGGGGCTCGAACACAGAACTTTCACACTACAGTTTACAATGCGTTTCGGACTGAAGTTGACTTAACCGACAGAGACATTGCTACATAGACCTGTGCTAAATTTATCTGAACCATGACAAACTCCTCCTTACAATTTGAACTTGACTCTGAGACATAGAATAGTGTGGAACAAAACTCTGAGCCAGTATCACAAATTTAGTGCTAGCAAACGTGCTGCAGGACAGGGGCTCAAACCTGGAGCATATGGTCAACCACTCTGATGCTCTGCTGAATGAACTAATCGACTAGTCACTGCTACAGTTAGATATTTATGAACAGTCAATAATTTATCCAAAAATAATTCCTAAACTCTGAACATGCATTCAGGGTCTTCCCCAGGTGCTTTTAGCACAGCGGGCCCGCTGTGCTTGATTTCCGAAAAAACAAATCCCGCGGTGTCTACAAAGCCGCCGCTGTGCTTTGATCGCGACATACAGCGCTTGACTTAAACGCGTGATACACTACTGTCTCAACTGTGTCTGGTAATTGGATCACTGCCAGAAGCTACTCAGCAAGTGACCTTGTGTATGCGCGTGCACTGGAGTGTGTTATTAGTCGGTGATTACACAGGTGTTGTTTGAAGCTGTGAACGATTAGGGATGTGTGTCATGTTTGATGGTTTATTGGATGCTCGTTAATTACATAATTGCATAACGGCTGGATAAACAAGGGATTAAAATGGGGAAAAAATTAAAGAGACAGTGTTGGGGTAAACATGGATGTTTGGAGAGGTGGCGAAAGAACAGAAAAAAAGGCGCTATACTAATTGTAAAATTTTCACAGTCTCCGTGGGTAAGTATTAAGGAGTAACTATAATTAAATTTTGAGAATATGTATTTGTGTATATAAACCGAAGATCAGAAGTAATGTTACTTCGGTAATAAATATGAAGCGTTCACGTACGTCTAGTTCTGCGGGGATAGTAAAGTTTTTTATACGACAGAGTCCGTCTGTTCAGTCTGTGCCCGAGCCCAAACCTATTACGTCTGTGTCCGAGCCCGAACCCAGTACGTCTGTGTCCGAGTCAGAACCTCAAACTACTGTGTCTGTATCTACTCCCAAGAAGATCAAACAACGATCATCTGGTTTTAATCCAGATTGGAAGAACGACTTTCCATGGGTTGACGAGTTTGAAAATGGTAAACACTGTTTGATGTAGTTTGTAAATTAATGGAAACTCTTAATTTTTAGATTGAATTGATAATTTTTTTGTCTTTTCTTTAAGGGTTCATCACACAAAACAAGATTTTGGCTGGTAAAATAGTATTCATTTGTACATGAAGGTTAAACATGAATAATTATGATAAAATAAAAAAAGCCGTCTACTGCAATGTATTTCACCAAAAAAATGACTGAAAATTAAATAAAAAAAAAAGCATGTCATGTTATGTTTTGTTGTTTAAAAATATTTAGAACTGGTGAGGGGGGTTTAATAATATTTTGTTTTTGTTTTTACAGGCATGATGTGCAAGCTGTGTATCCGGCACAAGTGTTTGTTATTAAAGTGTTGTTTACTATTGTTGAAAAATAAAACTGTTGTTGGAAGACACCAGGTGTTATTTTTTTTTTTATTTCTTCATTGTGACATTGTATTAAATAATACACTTAAAGGGACACTGTCTGTAACTTTTAGCTTATAAAACACCCAATAATTATGTTCGCAAACATTATACACTAAACATTATTCAATATTTACTAATTAAAAGCAAGATTGTTTAACGGAATTCAATCGCGGTACAAAAAAAAGCAAATCCACTTCGTGGGTTTGAACTCGCAGTCCAAACTCGCAGTAAAAATAAGTGTGCGTGAGAGCGTAAAGTCGTCGGAACTCGCTCCCGACTGAGCTAAGCGGGCTATACATATTGCGCAATACATAATATGGTGAAAACCTAGTGCGCTATGGAAGTCACGTGAACGCATAAAAGGTAAATATTGTGGGTCCCACTTTATTTACATTTAATAATTAAAACTTTTTTTTTTCAAACTCACGAATGTATTCCTACATACTTCTTAGGGTCTATCCTCATGTTTTCATGTATACATTTCAATGAATAAAAGTCAGACAGTTATTTGGTTATGCTCAATATCTGCTTACTTACGGACAGTGTCCCTTTAAAATCATACATAAATAATGTATAATACATGAGTTTAAGGAAGTTCACGTATACTTCAGAGCCCACCAAGTCAAGAACGTAAATTAAAACAAGAGGTCAATGACCTTGAAGCTCTACTGATTGATTTTGATTTCAGGAAGTAGTCGCTACAGACTTGTTTTTTGAAAATCTATTTTTAACCGTTGCGGCCATCTTGAATTTCCGGCCGACCTGAAATTTTGCTAAGATCAATAAGACATTAAGAGCAACATTCCTGTGAAGTTTCATGAAAATCCATCAGGTAGTTTCAAAGAAGTAGTCGCTACAAGTTTTCATTATATAACTCTATGTAAACAAAGCAGCCATGTTTAAGGTCAAATCAAAACGATTTTCGACAAGGACCAACATCATGTCATACTGATCATTTTAGAAAAAGTCCTATATCAATATCTCTTATTGTTTTGAAGAAGTAGTCGCTACAAACTTATTTATTTTAAATCTATTTTTAGCTGTGGCGGCCATCTTGAATTTTCGGCCGACCTGAAATTTTTCTAGGATCAACTAGACATCAAGAGCAACATTCCTGTGAAGTTTCATGAACATCCGTCAAGTAGTTTCAGAGGAGTAGTCGCTACAAGTTTTTACTATATAACTCTATGTAACCAAAGATGGCCACTGGCAGCCATGTTTAACGTCGAATCAAAATAATTTTCCACAAGGATCTACATCATGTCATGCTGATCATTTTAGAAAAAGTCCCATATCAATATCACTTATAGTTTTCAAGAAGTAGTCGCTACAAACTTATTTTTTAAAAATCTATTTTTAGCTGTGACGGCCATCTTGAATTTCCGGCCGACCTGAAATTTTGATAGGATCAATAAGACATCAAGAGCAACATTCCTGTAAAGTTTCATGACAATCCGCCAAGTAGTTTCAGAGGAGTAGTCGCTACAAGTTTTTACTATATAACTCTATGTAAACAAAGATGGCCGCTGGCAGCCATGTTTAACGTTGAATCAAAAAGATTTTTGACTAGGATCAACATCATGTAATGCTGATCATTTTAGAAAAAGTCCCATATCAATATCACTTATAGTTTTCAAGAAGTAGTCGCTACAAACTTATTTTTTAAAAATCTATTTTTAGCTGTGACGGCCATCTTGAATTTCCGGCCGACCTGAAATTTTTCTAGGATCAATCAGACATCAAGAGCAACATTCCTGTAAAGTTTCATGACAATCCGCCAAGTAGTTTCAGAGAAGTAGTCGCTACAAGTTTTTACTATATAACTCTATGTAAACAAAGATGGCCGCTGGCAGCCATGTTTAACGTTGAATCAAAACGATTTTTGACTAGGATCAACATCATGTCATGCTGATCATTTTAGAAAAAGTCCCATATCAATATCACTTATAGTTTTCAAGAAGAAGTCGCTACAAACTTGTATTTTAAAACTCTATTTTTAGCTTTGGCGGCCATCTTGGATTTCACATCAACATGAATTTTTGCTAGGATCAACTAGACTTTATGGGCAACATTTCTGTAAAGTTTCATGAATATCCATCCAGTAGTTTCAGCTGTGAAGTCGCTACAAGTTTTTACTATATAACTCTATGTAAACAAAGATGGCCGCTGGCAGCCATGTTTAACGTTGAATCAAAACGATTTTTGACTAGGATCAACATCATGTCATGCTGATCATTTTAGAAAAAGTCCCATATCAATATCACTTATAGTTTTCAAGAAGAAGTCGCTACAAACTTGTATTTTAAAACTCTATTTTTAGCTTTGGCGGCCATCTTGGATTTCACATCAACATGAATTTTTGCTAGGATCAACTAGACTTTATGGGCAACATTTCTGTAAAGTTTCATGAATATCCATCCAGTAGTTTCAGCTGTGAAGTCGCTACAAGTTTTTACTATATAACTCTATGTAAACAAAGATGGCCGCTGGCAGCCATGTTTAACGTTGAATCGAAACAATTTTTGACTAGGATCAACATCATGTCATGCTGATCATTTTAGAAAAAGTCCCATATCAATATCACTTATAGTTTTCAAGAAGAAGTCGCTACAAACTTGTATTTTAAAACTCTATTTTTAGCTTAGGCGGCCATCTTGGATTTCACATCAACATGAATTTTTGCTAGGATCAACTAGACTTTATGGGCAACATTTCTGTAAAGTTTCATGAATATCCATCCAGTAGTTTCAGCTGTGAAGTCGCTACAAATAAAAGTTTACGTACAGACGGACAGACAGACAGACGGACAGACGGACGACGGACTCCGCACCACGGCATAAGCTCTGCTGATCTCTGATCAGTAGAGCTAAAAAATTGATGCCGTAGGGGGGACACCCCCCTTCCGCACCAACCCCCTCCGAAATACAGCGCCTGGATTTTTTCCTGGGGAAGACCCTGGCATTGTCCATTTAAAACATTCAGACACTATGGAAAATACCTTGGACACAACAAGAGCTACCCATACCATTTCCTTGATCAGGAAATAAATGGTCAAGTTCGAACAATATTCAGCAAGACCAATTTGTAATTACCATATTTTTAAAGAAACTAACCAGCCAAATAACGGCAAAATTACACTACACAGCCGTTTATCAAAACTCTATCCAGTTGATCAGGTCATATAATAATGTATATGTGCCAACTAAAAGTATAGGTTTATTCAAGGGTTCTTAAAATATTGGTGGTTGGTAACTCTTAATTTGACTCTCCAGTTTTGGGATTTGGTCTGGCTGGTTAAAGCCATTTATAGTGTGTCTATAGAGTTTGGATTCTGAAAATATGTACGTTATATATACACCTCATCTTCAGTAAGTTTAGAAACTGTGTACACATCTTGTCAAATGTGGCTGTTGTTGGCGGGATAGCTACTTTAAATATTTAGACACACATTTAACCACAAACTTAAACAGTAACCAATATAATACTAAGATTGCCAACTGTAACTAATCTTAAGTGCCCAGTCACATTCTAGTAAACCATGGTCATTTTTCAAGATTGCCAAGTGTCCCTTTAAGAAACACAACTCACCCTGAGTGCCCAGTCACAGTCTAGCAAAGCTTCTGGGAATTTCCCCAACTTGATGTACGTCTGAGCCCGGTTGGTATACAAGGCTGTATTGTCCTTCACCTCTCGTAGAGCCTGCCATTAAAATGTATTTAACTTATTTATTTTACATTAGTTATGAAACAAGCACACAGCATTACATAATATTGATGGCCCGGATGACAGCTTCATTGCATCTGACAGTAGTAAATCAAGTACAATAAAATGTTTAACAACAAAAATAAATATGACAGACTTCTCAGATGGCAAACCACAGAGTGTTATGGGCATGTTTTGGGTCTTGGACATATTTAAGTTGTTTGAACATTTACACCTAGCATAGAACATTATTATATCCACACTTTTCGAAGAAAATACTGTGGTCTTTTTTTCTCGCACCCTGAACTCCTTCATTACTTGATAGAACTCCCTTCATTACTTGATTGAACTCCTTCATTACTTGATTGAACTCCTTCATTACTCATATTTGGTACAGAGGATGCCTAGTAAGTGTAGATAACAACAAAAAGTTTCCGATCCAGGGTCAGAGGTTAAGGTCAAATTCATAGAAATTAACACATGAAACCTGTGATTTAAATAGTTTTCAATAAAAAAAATCTTACATGTTATAAGGAATGCACATATAACATGAACAATATGGGTTTTGAGATTTGATGTACAAATCCTCTTCTCTGGTGGAGGATACTTATGATCATATGGGGTCAGCATACAGTTTTATTGTTTCCTCTTTTAACTCCTCCTACATCAGCATGAGCAGTTGAATGTGTGCATATTTAGCAAAGTGGTTGCTTTGGAGGGGTAGATGGCAACAAAAGTTTCGAAATGAATACAAGGTCAAATTCATATCATGGTTTGAAAATGTTTAATGACATTTCATTGCAGTCTTATTGTTTTCCTTGTAACTGTAACATGAACTCCAACGTCAGAAGAAGGATGTTACTATGTGACACAGTTGTTGACTAGTATGTGTACATGACAGAAAAAGATAGGATTTTTTCTATGATCCCCAATCGAGTTTGTTCTAGTCTTTGAAGCTGTTGTGACTCCACATTGTGTTCTAGTCTTTGAAGCTGTTGCGACTCCACAACAGCCACTTACAGATATTAGAACATTTCTGCAAATGTATTAATACTCTTGCTGAAATAACATGTGCACACTTTCAGGTAGTAAATCAATATTCTTGGGGTTTAAAATCAGTATCAGTAAAGTAAACTCCATGTATTGTCAACTGTTAATCTGCTTATGCGCCTTTACGGATGACGACCAAGTTAATTCAAAATACCTGTGTGTAAAATTCGAGGGCCTGTTCATAATTTTCCTGCCTGAACTCGTCATTTCCCTTCTCCTTGATACCGTTGGCAACCTTTTCTCTTTCCCTTCGACGACTGGCTCTTTCCTCGGCGTCAGCTTGAAATGCGCTCATGAAACTTGCTATTAGAAATTCAATAAGAATTATGACTCCATAAGCTTTTCCATACTACATAAATTATAGTATATATACACAAGTTACATTTGATTGATGTTACATCCCATTGTAAAACAACATGGTAATGCTTTGATATTTTAACATTGCTAATCAATATTTGGCAGAAAAAAAAAAAGTTTATTACTTCAATTTATTCACAAGACAGGCACACAAGGATTTAAGCTACCTGAGGTATACTGATGTAAGCAATGTGTCATTTAAAGTAACAGTACTTACACACTTACAATTAGATGTCTTCAGCTACCACACTGTGTATCAAGAGACCACAAAGCAGAAGAACTAAATAATTAATTGGTCTCTTAACAAAGACAATCTCTTAATACAGGTGAATTTTAATTTAAAACAACATAATGGTGGTCGCTTAAAGCAGGTGGTCTCTTAGACTCTTACTAGAAGTGGTCTCCTGGGCGGGTTTTACTGTATATGTAACCATTCAAAACAAGTCTATTAAAAACAAATAAAAAAAAAAGTCAACAACTTACCTTGGTCCTAGTCCAAATATTTGTAATATTTATAACATAATTTTTCGAGTATATGCGATTTATACTGCTTCTTGAGGGCCGCAGAGTACAGTATAAATCGCATACGAGAAAAATATGCTATAAATATTTTATACCTTAGCCATTCAATGCTGGTAATTGACATTTCGATTGACAGGTTGTGCGTAAACATTACAACTACGCGTAAATTGGAGTAGGCCATGATATAACTGCCGAATCTATCATTTATAGCACGGTTTAAATATACCGGCATTTATAGCATGATTTAGGGTCATCCCTTCATGTTTATGAAAATTATATCATAAGCAAGAACAAAGGAAAACCATTAGAGCTATGGTACAAAGATGTCATACAGCAATTTGTTCACGTTCAATCCTCATTTGTGTGATTTTTTTATATATTCATTGCAGCTAAAAGACATTAAAAGGCAAAACAAATGAAAAGAATGTGAAATATACAAAATACGAAGTATTTTTATGAAGGACTAACCTTGGTCCATGCCTTCATAGTTAGGATCATCTGTTCCTGGCATGTCAGAAGTTGTAGATTTGTTGATGCTGGTCTTGCTGAAGCCTTCAGAAAGAACAGAAGATATCAGTCAGCTTTAGTTGTTATGTGTTAAAAAAATGTACTAGAAAATCTGTCCACATGCCATGGATGCCACTTTAGCAATGGAAGTCAGTAAACTCCATTTCGGTGATGGCAGTCATATAAACAAAATCATCTGTGTAAAAATGTCAGCCATTCTTATTGATATTTTGTAGATCAAGGTCATTCCTACTGACCTACCGATGGTAGGAAATTGTTTCTATTATGCAGATGTGGATGAAGTTTGAAATTGTGCTACTTTTGATTATGAGTAATGGACTCCACATAATCTTGCATGTAAAACTTTTATATAAATTAATTGCAACAAAAAAAAAGTAGTCAATATCATTCGTATTCCCTCTTTTGATGTGTGTATGAAGATTGAAAGCTATCACTACACATATTGTATGTTTGATCAGACATGTTATATGTTTATTCCTTTTCTTCTTTTTCTCCTATGATTTTACAGCACAGTCAAAACTATTGATTATTATACCTGTTTTAGTTTTTGGCAACCCATCCTCCTCACCATCCTCAGAAACTTCTGTTTTCTTTTTCTCTTTCTGGACATTCTCAATAATCTTGTCAGCTTTGGCCATAACATGTTTTACAGTCTCTTCATCTTCAGAACGGAAACCTTTCACAATTTCCTCTGTAAAATTCAGATAAAACAAAAACTTAACCATTTTAGCACATACAATTGAAGCTTTAACATTGAAAAAAGATACAGCATGTTTATCGTGTTCATTTACAAAAGGTTATACTGACCACAGAAGTATAGTAGCAGGCCGAGAGCTACAATGTTGTTCTAAAGATTATCACCTTCTTCAAATGGAGACAAATTAAAATTACAATGTTGTATGGTATTAATCAATGTCAATTGCATAAATATATTGCAAAAACCTGGAAACATGGAAGATATATATAATTAAGAGATAACCATGCTAAGATTTTCAATCTGGGACAGTATGCGAGTCGTTTTACCGTCTGAGAAGTCAAAAAAGTAATTTCAAACCATAAAAGCAACTACTACCATCCCAGATTGAAAATCTTAATAGCATGGTTATCTCATTTCTAATGTTTTTTCATTTAAATGCCAGTAATATAAAAGAAAATTCTCAACAGTGACACTTGTTTTATTCTCTGAGAAATCAAATTCATGCATTGATTGATGCCAGCATTTTGTTGACATCAGTGGACTTTCTACAACTTTATGCCGTCACATTATATGCTTTTCAGATGATAAATCTGGTGAAGCATAGAAGTGGAAGGCCAGTGTTTTTTTTATGTGTTTTGTGAATGCAGCCTGTGCCCATGCCATTGTGAAAAATAGCGGCATTTTTCTAGAAATTGTGAAAATTGTGAAATATTATAACAAAAGAGAAATAAACTTTTTTCACTTTTATTTTCACAGTTTAATATCCCTTGGTTTTAAGTTTTGTTTTTGGTAAATACAGACTAGTTTTGAAGTATCCTTACTGGTCTATATTTACCAAAAAAAAATAATTAAATATTTATTTTTTCAGATTGTGAATTTTTTGGATATAATTGTGAAAACAGGATACTTTTTGGCATTGTGAATGGGGCCGAATTTAGGCATAAAAAAACACTGAAGGCATTACATTATGTTTTTTAGAAACTTCATCAACATTTTTCAGAGGATTGAACCATATGGTTTCAAATAACTGCCACTCCATGACGTTTTCTGCACTCCAACCTACTCACAAAAAATGCAGCTACCAGACTTTTTTTTTTAGAGCATTTATTAGTCAACAATTTTGTATTTTTTTTTACATTTTTTACATTGAGCCGCAAATAGCTATGTTTTGTAAAACACTTTCATCACTGTCAGAGGACTAAAGTAAAAAAATCAAAATCCTACCTACCACCCAACCAAAACATTTTGGGTTGGAGAATAGCAAACCAACACTTTTTCAAGAATAGCATTGCTTTTATATTTTTATGCTGTTTTTAACACCCTTACAAGGTTATTCTCCTCAAACCTCTCATTTTTATCTTTCTTGTCTACTATCTTGACATGACATGCAGTTGCCTGATTATGCTCATGAGGGCTTAAGTGTGGCAAAATATATAGTTAGGCCGAAGCTGGGGATTTGGGATTATCGGTAAATAGTGAATGTGACAGTCTGAGTAGGGAGAGACATTTTTTTTTTACAAACAAACATTAAGAATCAAAAGATGTTTTAAAATTTTAAAATCGGACTTAAATAAAATAACAAAGTGAATGAGCCATACAGGCGTAGTATTGGCGTAGTATACACTGCTTATCGAGGACGCGATTTCAAGCGCAGCTGCAATGTAATTGATTATTCTATTGAACATTTATGAATATATGTCATGAACATCTATCATGCGCTTCTTTGCGTTAACCTGCACATATGTCTGATATATGAATGGAAAGATCTTAAACAAAGCTTTATTGTGACATAGTGCCATTTTATGCCTATTCACTACTTTTTTACGCAATCGGTGTCCAAAGTTGACCCATAGATTTCAATCCATTTGCATTGGGACTACTTTCAAGAATTTTCCATTTTTAAAAATAGAATGATAAAGGGTAATCATAGCTCTTTAAGGTGACATCTCATAGCTCTTTAAGGTGACATCATATTTTTCCTGTATCTTGATTGATTAAGCCACAGTCTCGAGTTAAGCATGCCGACCAGGTGCGATTTACGTTTATAAGACAAGAAGAAGACAAACACTTTATCAATGATTAGTTTATAAAGTGCATATCATTGTAGAGTTTAATGGTTTTAACGGTGACATTGGTAAATTTATGCATGTCCCTCGCTAGTCTGAGTGATAGAGAATGCGTGATAGAGTGAGTGAAAGACAAATTATTGCGGCAACCCTCTTAAGACTAACCATAAACCAAATTAAAAAAATCCTCTTTTATCTTTTTGCCAGACACCTGTCAAAACACGACTGTAGAAATTTCTGGAATTGTTTCAGAAATTCAGATTTATTATGTTAAATTGTACACTAACTGAAAGTGTTGTAGACCAGTTACGTTAGATGGAACTAATTTACATATGCTAATTAGTGAAACATGTCAATAAGAATGTCCATACCAATCTCTTCAACCTTTTTCAAGAAATCATCAACGTCTTTTGGGTCCGAGGCCGCCATGTTGTTTGTTTTGGAAACAGAAATTGTAGCCGTATTTTCGAATAAATCTAAATGTTATTTGTTGCTATTTAAGCTATTTTCTTAAATATTTATGTAAAATAACTATTCATGTACTTTTATTAATTATATTGTAAAGTTTAAAATGGCGAAGTGATAGCGTTAAGTTGCTAATTACTTATTTTGGAATTTGTACAGCTAGATCGCATTTGCGAATCTGTCAAAATAGTTTGTTGGGAAAAGAATCAGAAAACAGCAACAGAACAATGTTATAATATTCCATTATATTGCAAGAATAACTTCGACACATATATATAGTAAGTAAGGGATTGATTTTGAAAAAACTTGATGTGACCCAACTGGGAATCAAACCCAAAACATCGAGATTGAAGTATGCTAACCACTCAGCCACCGCAGCGAGTCCTGTGTGAGTTAGATGTCATCCTCATGACGTTTTGTGTGATTATAGCTATGAGAATCCAGGGTCCGACAAATCCTCTGCCCGGAGCCCGCGGGCTACCAAAAGTCGAGATCCGGACTACCATTTTTTTCTATCTCGCGTCCGGCGGGCTACTGCAAATTTTCTTTTGAAGTAGCCCGGCAAAAAAAAAGATTTTAGCTCTAATCCATATCACAAAATCCTGTGTTCCCAGCTAATTAGTCAGATAAGATTACACCGCCACGCGTCGATAATAACACCAATTAACAAGGTGTTTAGACAGCGCCGATAATAACACCAATTGACAAGGTGTTTAGACACCACGGGTGATCGGATCAGATCGATTGACAGATTAGTTATGTACAGGGTTCCCCAAGACCTATATCGGATGTCGCATGCGACATGCTTTAATGCCCGGCGGCGAATTTCCGTCATCCTTTGATCTCCGCGACATCCCTTAAAGACATCACACCAGCCTAATCCATCCTATAGAAATAGTGGGGGCATAATTATGATTGTTTTTTTCATGCATTGTGACAAGTACGAGAATTTCATGCAAAATTGGAGATTGGTATGTACTGTTATATTATGAGGCCCCGACAAACAATTTTAAATCCGATTTAATTATTTCTAAATTGTATGTGTAACAGTACCAGCATGATTTAATTTCAATATTTTTAGTATTGATTTTGGTTAAGTTTAAGACAACATATATTATATTGTTAATTTAATAATAATTCTGTGTAAACTTACATTAATTGGGTCTTCTAAAATGGTTTTCCAAATACAGTCTTTGAACAATAAACTGACACATCTTAACCAAATTCGATTTCGGTATACATAGGATGATCGACGTGCGTTGTCCAAACTAATGTTTCATTCCAATGACACACAGCTAAGTTTGGTTTTAAAATGTACTGTATATCACCACAAGAACCTATCATTTTGTCGTGAAAAATGTTTAGTGTGTTATTAAATGATTCCACTAAATGTTTATCTTTCTTTCTCCATTCTGGGGGGTTTTGTAAACGTCAAAACTTTTGATTGTCGATAATAAAAGCTGTTTTGCAAAAGGGTCTGTTATGATAATACGACTTGGCTCAAATTTTTTATCTGTTTTACATCTAGATGCTGGTTCACACTTTTCATGTTTGTTCTCATAGTGTGGCACAATATTCTCTAACATAGATTTTAATTTGTCTTTATCACCCTTGCAAATTCTCATTGCATATTGCACGTGAGTTTTTACAGGTCCAACCTTGTCATACAATTGAACAGATCAAGTTTTACCGTGCCTACATTTAGCGCCTGAAGATATGTTTTTCAATTTTTTTCCATAGACACAGACACGTGCCACGTGTCTTTTTGATTTACTGTGTCTTTTCTCTGCTGGCGTACACATTTATTTATGATTGCATTTCTATCGCGTACATGACGGCGCACTTTAATTTTTTATATCATTTCAGTCTATACATATTTGATATAATAAAATAAATTGATATTGCAGATTTTACCTTTTTAATCTGCCATATTTAAATGTTTCTAAAATGAACATTTAGCAAGTGTAAGAAACATTGCACATTGTAGTCTTATATACAATTATGTCAGGGCCTCAATACATATTTTCCACAGAAGAGGATTAACAAGTTCATGATCGTCTCTAGCTGTAAAATGTCCGTGATCATTTGATTCTGGTGTGATGTCTTTAAATCCCAAAGCATTATGCCACTTGAAACAATTGCAGTCCTGCGCGTGCCTGAATCTAATTGACAGGTTTATTGTCGCTCCCACTAAATAAGCTATCAGCCAATCATATTCGCGATAGCAGACTGCTGATCCCACCTGTGACCTGACCCGTGACCTGTGTATACACTTGTTAGTGTTGAGTAATTAGGACACGCTGCTTTATTGAAGAGGGACATGTGTTGAGTTGAGTAGAACAATTGCCGAAAATGAAACATGATTGTTTCATTCTGCAAAATTTGTATGTAAGGGCTGTTCCATTAAAACATACCAGTGCAGTGGGTAGTGGACGGCGATTTATAGAAAATACATGACCCAAAAAAACGTCCTAACTCCGGAATATCGCATCTACAGGTGGGTGGATAAATCACACACAAAAACAATTGAGTTGTGGGGAATGGGGGGTATCTGAAATAAATCAATCAAGATGGGGTCTCAAACATTTTTAATCAAGATGGGGTACGTTTCAAGTTAACTAAACACATTTTTTTCTCGAATACTCGTTGATAAGGCTTGTTGCTTCTAACAATAGAATGAATTCAAGAACGACAACTCCTACGAAATTTCGTACTTCGTCATTAATTAGATTCGTACTATTGTACATCGTACTCATTTGATTCATACTATCGGTTATTTTTCAGAGCAGCCGTCGTTGCACGGCCGTTTTTGAAAAAATCGCGCCCAATATTTGGTGGAGTGGGTGGGGTAAAAAAAAAGTTTTTTTTTTGTTTTTTTTTTAAACTCTTACTTTCTCAATATTGTTATGTTTTTTAAGTACGAAAATATAACAACAAACTTTAAAGGGACACACGGCAATCTTGATTTTTTAAAAACTCACGGCGTCCCGTTAGTTTTTGTCTTCACTTGCATTTGTTCAATCATTAATAGTAATTGTTAGAATAGTTAATGGCAAATTATTTTTACATATTACTAATTTTTATAATAGTGCATCAATAATATGTTTAAAAAATTGGTGAAATACTGAAGAAAATTGAAATCTCAATTTTTTATTTAATATATGCAAGCATTTTAAAGTCAAAATGACGCAGGATAAGTAAATTGAGAAGCAAATTTTAATGTTTGAATAAAACTCAAGATTGCCATGTGTCCCTTTAAAGTGACAGTTAAAAATAAAACATTATCCATTTCATTTCAATGATTAAGAGACATTTTATAATAATTTTGCTTTAGCACCCACATGATTTAAAATATCTTTCTAAAATTTAGTTAAACATTAAAGCCTAGATTTAGATCTTTATAAAATGCCTCTAAATTACTTAAAAGGAATTTGATAATGTGTTTTATTTTTATATTGGTAAAACAACAAAGTCAAAAGTCATATATTATAGAAATAATTTTATTGGTAAATCCATTTACATACAAACATGTTCAATAACAGTGAAAAATGTTAATGAGTCCCCTCGAGTCCGCCGCGCGCATGCCGGGCTACCAAGTTCAGTTTCGGGTAGCCCACTGGGCTACCACAGATTTTAAAGATTTGTCGGACCCTGGAATCATAGCTCAGATGGTATGTTCCTACCATAGAGTTACGTGATCCCTTTTAAAAGTAGGTTACAAGTATCTGGACTTGCGAGTTTGACAGATTTGCAAGTGGCGACGTCAACTGGGACCGAATGTTTGTACCCCCTGGCATGCCTAAGGTCAATACACATAGACAGCTGGTAGATAATTTATCTAGGAACACTGCCTCACCCAAGTAGAAATGATAAAATCTTAGGTCTTATGTTCACAAACAATCCCTCTCCTGTAAACAGAATTAAAGGCATGCCCCAAATCGGAAAATCCGACAATGACATTGTCAATATTGAGTACGACATTAAAGCTAAAAAGGATAAGACAAGCTCCAAAAGTTTCTTGTACAAAAGAGCCAATATGAACCTTCAATCATGTGATCTCCGTGAAACACCAGTAAATGACGTATGGTGAAAGTTCAAAGCTGATTTCTTTAAGGCCATCAATAGGTTTATTCCTCCCAAAATAAACTAAAGTAGGCTACCCTTGGGATTTAACTGGTACCCTTGGGATTTAACTGGAAATATATTTCCAACATTTTTATATTGACTGATGACGAAATGGTTAACAGCTCCTCCAGAGATATTAGACCGAAAACATTCTGGTCGTTTATAAATAGCCAGAAAAAAGAGTCCCCTGGAATGGCGTCTTGTGAAAATGGCATCCTAAAGACAAACAATATTGACAAAGCAAATATTTTGAACAATCAATTTAAGTCAGTATTCACCAATGAATCTGATGGGTCTACTCCAGACAAAGGTCAAAGCCCATTTAGCTCTATGGACAACATCACTATAGATAGGAAAGGAGTCCAGAAACTTCAGGAAACCTAAATGTCCATAAAGCATCAGGACCAGACAATTTAAATGCGAGGGTCCTGAAAGAGTGTTGTGTGGAGATATCAACCATACTATCTTTAACCTGTCTCTTTCACAAGGATCAGTTCCTGATGACTGGAGGCTAGCCAATGTAGCCTCTCTCTTTAAAAAAGGAAAAAATATGATGCTGCTAATTACCGACCTGTATCTCTCACAAGTATCTGCTGTAAAGCTCTTGAGCATATATATACTGGTCAGTAATATAATGAGACATCTGACGAAATACGACAAACTCGTGGATTCCCAGCATGGATTCAGGAGTCAAAGGTCAGGCCAAAAAAAAAATTATGTTTGTTTCCCCTTCCCGACCGACCCACCGAAATTGCCGCGACCCGAATTATTTTTTCGACACTGGCGAAACTTTTTCTTTTTTTTTTGTATAGGGTGGGTACGAGTGTCTGACCAAAGAATGTATTCCAGTTTTGATCTCAAATAAAAGAAATGAAATAAAAAAAAAAAATTACCTACCTACCTACCCAACCCTTTTTTGCATGGGTCGGGAAGGGGAAACAAACATAATTTTATTTTTGGCCTCATGCAAGATGCAACTTGTTCAGTTTGTTCATGACTTAGTATTTAACTTAGACAGCTCGAAAAATAAGAAACACAAACAATCTGACATCATCATCTTGGACTTTGCCAAAGTTTTTGACAAAGTCCCTCACAGACGACCAACAGAAAATGGACTATTATGGGATAAGAGGCCCTGCCAAACAATGGATATCCTCTTGGTTATCAAACAGTACTCAGCGGGTCGTACTCGATGGCACATCCTCAGACCCAGCACCCATTGTATCAGGAGTCCCAGAGGGCTCTGTCTTGGGACCCGTACTTTTCCTCATCATCATTAACAACATTACTGACAATATCCAGTCATCTGAAAGACACTTTGCAGATGACTGTGTTCTCTACCGGAACATTCACTCCCCTGATGACAATCAGGTCTTACAGAAAGATTAATCTAAGTTGCAAGAACTTGTTTCGCAATCGATGTAAAATAAATATGTTTAAAACACAGAAAGACCTAGACACCTTGGCAAAGTGGGAGGCTGACTGGTTCATAGAGTTCAATGTTTGGAAATGTCATTCCATGAGGGTAACATGCCATCAGCAACATAACACCATTATCAAAGATTACGCTCTCCACTCCCAAAAGCTAGAGAACGTATCCAGTGCCAAATACTTGGGTGTTACCTTCACCGAAATCTTAGACTGGGGACCGCACATACAAAACAATACAAGTAAAGCCACTAAGACCCTTGGTTTCCTTCTTGGAATTTAGCACTAGCTCCGAAAGAGACCAAAGCCATTGCTTACAAGACCCTTGTGCCGCCCCAGTTGGAGTATGCCTCTCCAATATGGAGCCCCTACCAGCAGGCCACAATCCATAAAATAGAGATGATCCAACGTACTGCAGCCAGGTGGACATGTCGACGCTGGAGGAACAGAAAGTCATGCCGGGGTGATGTTATAGGAGCTGGAATGGCCATCGCTAGAATCTAGCCAGCTTGTCCTTCTTTTTCAAAATTCATAGCGATCTAGTCTCGATCGATAAGGCACAATATCTTGGAGAAATCCAACGCCGAACTCGACAGACTGGAGATAAGCATCCATTCCAGTAAACCCACCCCTTTGCATACACTGATGCTTACAAATGTTCATACCACTGTGGAATGCGTCCCACTCTCTACAGTTACCAGCATAACAGTTTCTGTAGAAGAGTTTGTCAAAAAATTTTTTTTTTTTTAGCCCAGGTTTTTATTCTGGTTTTAAATTGATAAATGAACTTGCCACCACCACACATGCCAATAAACTCATAAATTGACTGAGGCATTATCGAGGGAAAGAAAGAAAGGATTAACCCATCCACACAAGTTTGCCTGATGTCTTCAGAAACCTCTCCTGGGAAGTGCGGATGGGGCAATCCAGATTAACTACCGACTCTTACAAGGGATGCCTTCAAAACGTGTGTATGTGGTCGATATTTTTTGCGAATCACTTAAAAAGTTGATTAAACATGTTTGAAACACATTCTGTTACAAAATGTTCCAAATTATATGAATATTGGTCACGTTATGCAATTGACAATGAAAAGTATGGAGCTAAAATTCTTCATTTATATTTTATTTTACAGCACCGAGCGAGTGTACCTAACTACGATTGTTTTAGCTCCACATGTTCTAGCTTGACATGACTTGTTCACTTCTAAGAAACACACATCACAGTTGAAAATGAATGTTTTATTTGCTCGTTTTGATAATTTTCTTTTGAAAGTCACTGCCGTACAAAACTGATCTAAGCTTTACGTTTTATGGAAAATTATCAAACGTACTATGTTTTGGGCTGAGTATTGTTTTTAACTGAACAGTGAACTATCAACTCTACAGCCATAAATAATTTCTATGTCTTTAAAGTAAAATGTGTTGTTGTTGTTTTTTTCTTTCCGGCATTGTCAAGAAAACTTGTTCGTTTCACGATCTGTACTTCTTTTTTTGTATATTAGCCACCACAATGGCAGAAGAGAAGAAACGTGGAGAAGATACCGAGGATGGAGGGCCAGGTCTCATCTATATGCCGTTTGTGGTGAATGAGGAGCTGGTAGACAAACTCAGACTGCTTAACTACGAGTTGGAGTTTGTTAAACCCCTTAATATGAAATCTATGAGCAGGTGATTACAACGTTCTTTTTAAATTGAAAATTATAATCAATAAACTGGTGTAATAATGTTCTGTCAATTGTGTTCAATATGTGCTTTCATCTACAAGCAGACGCAGTGAGTCATTGTTTTTTTTTTGTATATCCTTTAATAGACAAGACACTTCCCTTATCCTTGTACGTTAGATGTCGTGTTGTCAAAATCTATCCTCTGAGTACATGTATGTGATTCACAGTCACCAATGGTGCAGATAAAATGTACGAATACATAAATGCAACCAACAAAATTTCCAGATTATGCTAGACATTTCAACTAACTGCAATCTAAGACATTTCACAGGCATGTTATCAATGAAAACATCAGGTGACGTTTTCATCTTATTAATAAAATATTATACATGTAAGTTACGCAGAGTGAATGGATGTATTCCCAAATACCCTGCTGAAATGAATTGATCCCCATTTGATATGGATATATACAACAAAAATTGTTACTTCCCTTACATATATTTGATTGTCATTTACATTGAGAAATGTTTTTATGTTCATACTTTTTTCTTCAAGGACAGAAACTCGCAGGCATTCAAGGTTTATTTCGTTCAATTTCTAAGTGAATACCTTCCATAAACAGTGTTGAATTTGTTTAGGTACTTAGTCTGCCATTTTGGTTTCATCATTCTTATCAAATGATCCTTTATAAACTGTCACCAACATGGTGTATGGTTTGGTACCACTAAGCGATTAACAAATTGAATTTAGAGAATCTTTTTACAATGAGGATGAAAAACGTGTACCTGAATATGGCCATATCTGCATTTTAAAAAGCATCCAATGATTAGGTCTTATGTAGAGGTCATAAAGTTATAAAAGAGAAGAAGCTAGGCTGGTGCTAAGCATTCGTCATAGGAAAAAACAAGGAAAACAAATGAAATCATAGCAAATTTGCCAAACATCTGCCGTTTGGCGAATTCAAATTCTCGACCGATTTTGTCTAAAAAATCTCGGGAAACCCTGATTTCAAATTCAGCTTGATCATGTCAGAGGATAATTGATATAATATAATCAGATTGAAAAACAACATAAAAAAACAGTCTTAACTTAAAAGAAATAAAACATACCCTTTTATTTGTAAACAAATGCAGGATTATGATGGCTATTGGGATCACTCTTCGTCCGTCGTCGTCCGTCCGTCGTCGTTAACTTTTGTTTCAAACGACTTCTCCTCAGAAACCACTTGGCCAATTTTGACCACACTTCACATGGATGATCCTTAGATGAATGCTTTTTAGATTTGTTAAAATTAGGCCAGCACGACATCCAAGATGGCCCCCAGGGGTCACATGTTTTACATAAGACTTGTATAGGAAAAAACTTAAAAAATCATCTTCTCTGAAAACTGCAAGAGCCAGAGGTTTAATATTTTGCATTTGCTATAAGCTTATGGTCCTCTACCAAGTTTGTTCAAATGGTGGTCCTGGGGTCACATTTGGCCCCGCCCCAGAGGTCACATGTTTTACAAAGACTTACATATGGGGAATTTTCAAAAATCTTCTTCTCAGAAACAGCTTGGTCAATTTTGACCAAACCTCACATAGATGATCCTTAGGTGAATGTTTTTCAAATTTATTCAAATTAGGTAAACACGACATCTAAGATGGCCGCCATAGAAACATCTTTAAATTACTTCTTGTACACTGGGAAGCTATTTAAAGGGCGTGGGTTCATATCCCATTGGATTTTTTTTTTTTTTAATTCTTCATTTTTATTATTGTTTCCTGTTTTTCTTTTGTTTAATTTTTCTAAAGTTGGTACAGTATATACAGATTTTGCATGTTTTACAAAGGCTTATATAGGGAAAACTGAAAAAAATATTCTCTGAAATTACAAGAGCCAGAGGTTTAATGTTATGTGTTTGCTATAGACTTATGGTCCTCTACCAAGTTTGTACAAATGGTGACCCTTGGGTCACATTTGGCCCCTCCCGAGGGGTCAAATGTTTTACATAAACTTGTATAGGGAAATACTTAAAAAACATTCTTCTGAAACTACAAGAGCCAGATGTTTAATATTTTGCATTTACTATAAGCTTATGGTCCTCTACCAAGCTTGTTCAAATGGTGATCCTGGGGTCAACTCATATTTGGCCCCGCCCCAGGGATCACATGTTTTACAAAGACTTATATAGGGATAATCTTCAAAAAGTCGTCTTCTCAGAAACAGCTTGATCAGTTTTGACCAAACTTCACATGGATGATCCTTCGATGAATGTTTTTCAAACTTGTTAAAATAAGTTAAACGTGACATCCAAGATGGCCACATAGAAAAACCTTTGAATTACTTCTTGTATACTGGGAAGCTAGGGCTTTGGATGCGTTTTTTCTTTTGTTAATTTTTCTAAAGTTTATTTATAAAGATTTTGCATGTTTTACATAGACTTATATAGGAAAAACTTCTTTTAAATTGTAAGCATGGAGTTGTGGGTTTAAATTTCAGTTAAGGGTGTTGTTGTGTTTTGCACTTGTAAAAAGGTATTGAAAGGAATTTAATGATGAAACCCCTTTATATAAGAGCCATTTTAGCTTGTAGAGCTTCCACATGCCCTCTTGCTCTCTTGTTCATTATTATTATTAATAATGATCACTAACCGTCTATCAAGTTTGCTCATTTGAAGTCCCTGGGTCCAAAGTTTGTATGAAGAGATTTTGCATGTTTTTACATAGACTTAAATAAGGAAAGACTTAAAAACATCTTCAATCAGCATTTGCGAGAGACAATTTTTCATCATTTCAAAGATCCTCAGGTGATCGATTTAGGGCCATTTGGCCCTCTTGTTCTTTTGCGCTTTTACTGTGTTTTTTGCAGAACATCTTCGCTAAAGTTTGGCTAAAGACGTTCTCGTTTGGCTAAAGGAAATTTTAGGTCTCTAGCCAGATTGGCTTATAAAGGATTTAAAGTCATACTCATAGCGCCTAGAGAAGGCACAGCTGGGAGGAAAAATTTGTTTTTATTTTAAAAAATGTTAAAAGTTTAGAATCTGTCAATAATGAAACAATATTTTGTAGAACATGTATGAACATATTAAAATTGAATGCTCTGAAAATTCTGTTTGTATGTGTCACAGTGTGTGATTTTAATGTATACTGCATGTTAACACAATATTCAACCATTCTTGTGTGTAATTCAGACATTACTTTGCCATCGCCACAAATTCAGGAGAGCAGTTCTTTATGTTCACATCATTAGCAGCGTGGTTGTTACGCCTGTCAGGCAGGGATTTTGAACAACCACAAGAGGTATGTTCATTTGTTCAGCAAATTGTGATATTTATATATCTTTTTACTTTGTAACAATTTGATTCCGTTGTTTTTTTGGCAAAACTGTTTATGTTTGGGGAAAAAAAAACACATCATTAAGGCTTTTGCAGATTTAAACTAAATTGAAAGTAAATAAAATGAGTTTTTTTAATAAACTATATTATATACTATTAGTATAACTAAGGGTATAACATTTCTATTAATTTACATAAACATCAGTCATTTTAATGAAAGAGTTGCACTTGCACCAAGCTTGAAAAAAGGTCATCCGAAAATAAACCGAACAAACGTGTTGTGCAGAAATGTTGCCTGGAATATGGTTCAAATGTTCCCATGCACAATTTTATTAAAGGAAAATGAAAACTAAAAAATATAAAATATAATATGGGGCATTAGGATTTCCATTTAGTGTAGATAGTGTTTGGCTGTGTAGTGTGTGCCTGCAATCACTGGTTGGCATATATCTTCTAACCTTACTAGTGATGATGATGCAAGTTGGTAATTGGTTCCAATTCACTGCCTATCCTTCCTGGTGACATAGATAAGCAAGTTTGTGTTTAATGAGCTACTTGAACAAGTAAATAGTTTTCTAAACAGTGATGATAGCTTTCAGGGGAAAATACTTTGAATATTAGATATAAAAACGCATAGATGGACAGATAGACAGATGGAAATCGATAAACTATAAGCCTGGATTTGCTACGTAATTCGGCTAAAAGTGTATCTTACGTTAAGAAACAAATTTGAAGTTTATAGAAACTTATATGGACAAGACTATAATATGTATCCCATTGTGTTCATATGAATGCACACATATGCTATCAGCATATTGATGTCACGTTCTTCTTTATTTACAGTACGATGATCCTAATGCCACCATCTCAAGTATCCTAGTTGAAGTGAAGAAATTTGTGAGTATGACTAAGTCAAGACTAAGTTATAACAAATCATCACACTGCATGCAAGATCCAAGCAAATAAATAAAGAGGGGCACACAATTTGTAAAAATATTCTGAAATACTTTTTATATGAGGGCATGAGAGAGTGATCAATTCAAAAGCCAAGAGAAGGATGCTCCTGTACTCCTCTTTCCATCACCCTCTCTGGTTAGCTATAAATAGTGCCAATGAGCCATTAAACAAAAAATCAATTCATTGTTGTTTATGTGGAATGATCTCCATTTAAGTCAGTTTAGTATTAGCCTCGGTCACCCGGCCCGCTTCTGATTTCTTTGTTATGCTATGCTACACGGATCCAGAACCAGGGATGTTCGAAATCGCCCTAACGTTTTGGGTGATTTTGGCGAGATTTTTAGAGATTCAGCGAGACTTTCAAAACACACATTTTTAAGTTAATTTAATAATAATTTCTTATTTTTAACTTATGAGAAGCAGCACGTGACGTTAAAAAGTTTAACTGATGCATGAACAATTGAAGTTGTACGTTTATTTACAACATGACGGCACGTGAAAAAAGCACGCAAACAAATTGTGCTTATTGCTAGTGGGTGCTTTAATTGGCCTAATCTGCCCAGACCGATATCTGCAAGTAAGCCATATGCATGATACGGTCTAGCTGGCCGAGAATAGTTTAGTTTAGGGTTAACTGTGATGAAGTTTTGAATTTTGCGACAGTATTTCAGTCGTTTAATGGTCGCAAATTTTATTTGATGGCAAAGCGTTAATTTTGCAATCGTATATCAGTAGTTTAATGGTCGCAAATTTTGTTTATGGTGATGCGTTAGCAGAGCTGTTAAACTCAATTTGCAACCATTAAACGACTGATATATATACCGTAACAAAAGTCAAATTTCAATAATGGTTAACACGTTACTAATGCTTTTCATTGTTTGTGACAGTTTTACTCCCAAACGCATTGAAATAAAATGTAATGACGTCATGTTTTTGACGGTTGACCGTCACATGACTGGATTTGCGACCAGTTATTCACTATTTAATAGTCACAGCTGTTTGAACGTCAACCAGTCAGATTGCAGGAGTTTTGGCAAGTGCGTTAGAAATAATGTTTTATTCTAAACTTTAATGGTAGTGCAAGCCCTTCAGCCCCTACTATATGATCTGTGTCTCATACTAGTACAGTGGAACATTAGTGCCTCAAACTGGGATGACTGGAATACAACCGATGGCTCAAACTTGAATTCGGATTTTGGCAAAATTTCTATATAATTCATATTGTTCCACAATGGATGGGGACGTTAACGGGGCCGTCCAGTGTATTGGGAGTCTGCAGCGTTTTTCCCCTTAAATAAGTGTTACCGATAAAAGGACACATTCCCAATAGCAAAAAGTATGTTTTTGCCCCAATTGAAAGAATTCGAAAAAAATTCCCAATTGAAAGCATAAATTGTTAAAATAGAAATCAAAAGAAATGTTTTGCCCGAAGCTTCTCTTATAAGATCGTCAATGGTAATTAGATTGCAGCACTGCGCACGTATACAAGTTTTACATGGTAATGTGTTTGTAAAATATTTAAGCATACATTAATGCTTTTGTTAGATAGTGATTTTTTTTTAATTTAAGGCAAAACAATGCAAATTTTCTTAAGTGAATGGGTTCCGGTACCACTCCCAAAAAGGTGAAAAAATTCACTGGAGGGGTCCAATATATCAGGACCCCATCAAGCATGTTAATGAATGATAGAAATCTATTCGATATTAAGAGTAGTGCATGATTCCCAGATTCTTCCTCTCTCTGTGACGGCTCCAAATAGCCAAAACAATGAGCTGTTAAACAAAAACATTATAACTCAACATTTCTTCTCGTTCTTCTTGGTATACAGCTAACCACCGTTACTGAAGGTCATGGTGCCAAGTTAATAAAGTGCTTAACAATATATAAGTATATACATACGTGTACAAGAAATTGCTTTATATTTAAGTGTCGTTTTAAAACATTTTACATGTGGTAACTGATTTAAGGATAGTAAATGGGTGAGAGTACAGTAACGGAGCTTATATGTTTAAACACATCTACTGTGCTCGTCGAGGTGATTGCTGTGGGTGGTGTTGATTCCATTGGACAACTGTTCTTGGGTAGAAATAGAATTCATAAGCATCTGTGAAACCAGTAAAGTTTAAAGGTTGTTAGCTTTTTGGAACCCTCCATAACATGTACGTTTTTAAGTGTCCGAAAGAGTCGGCCATTAGGTGATTTTAAAATGAAAAGAGTGAGCTTATGAAATGAAGATAGTGGAATTTTAAGAGATTTTGGAATGAAAAGCTTGAGCTTATGAAATGAAAAAAGTGAGATTTTGAAATGAAAAGTGTGGAATTTTAGGAGGTTTTGGAATGATAATGTGCTGTATTAGGAGATTTAAAATAAAAAGAGTGAGCTTATGAAATGAAAAAGTTGAACTTTTAAAATGAAAACGGGTGAAGTTTAAAAGAATTTGATATGAAAAGAGTGACTTTTTGGAATTTTGAAATGAAAAAGTTGAGCTAATGAAATTCTAAGAGATTCTGAAATAAAGAATGAGCTTATGATATGAAAACGGTGAAATTTGAGGAGTGAGATTTAAGGAGATTTTGAAATGAAAAGAGTGAGATTGAAATGAAAAGTGTAACATTTTAGGAGATGTGATCTTACGAAATGATAAGGGTGACATTTTAGGAGTTTTTGAAATGATGAGTGAAATTTAGGAAATTTTGTAATAAAGAGAGAGCTTATGAAAGGATAAGGGTGACCTTGAAAAGAAAAGAGGGCATAATGAGAGTATTTTGTCATCATGCAATGTGTATATGCTAATTGCGTTTGTTGTATATGATTCCATAATATTCAACGTGAGAGTGGATTATTTCACAATGTTTTGAGTGAGATTTTGAGTATAATTAAATGTGTACAAGAGGGAGCCTGCTAAGGGCTTCTCAAAAGGTTTGATTACCATTGAAAGCTTTGGACATTTCATTTCCAGTTTCACTTATAGCACCCTATTTTTCATATAAAGGGCCAAAAAAAGGCCCGATCCTCAGGCGATAGCTCCGACACTTTTGTCATTAATGTAAGTATTTTGTACACATAGCATATTAATAGTTCTCACAGACTGAGTTATGGGTCCAATGTGTTCGGGTCAAACCAGTGTATTTCTTTCATAAAGTGGAGATATTGTAATACTTAGATATTTATGGACAGTTTAGTCAGTTGTGGCAAATATAACGCCTAAAAAAAGAAAAAAAATCTGCCAATTCAAATTAAGAACTGTTATTAAGATAACAACACTCCTGCTGTTGCTGTTTTCAGATCACCGGAGCCGAAGGCTCAAGGTGATCTATTGGGATCACTCTTCCTCCGTTGTCCGTTCGTTGTTCGTCCGTCGTTAACTTTTGCTTCAAACGACTTCTTCTCAAAAACCACCAGGCCAATTTTGACCAAACTTCACATGGATGATCCTTAGATTAATGCTTTTTAGATTTGTTAAAATTAGGTCAGCGCAACATCCAAGATGGCCACCATTACCATATATGTTTGAAACCTTAAAAAATCTTCTCCAGAACTGCTGGACAGATTTCAAGTTTTTCTTTTAAAATGATCGCCATTACCTAGACTATCACGTTTGTTCAAATGAAGTCGGTGTGTTCTTGGGCAAGACACTTTCCCTTAGCCTCGTCCGTCGGATGGGGACGTAAATCGGGCGGTCCCGTGTATCGGTCTATCCACCGAGCACGTTAAAGAACCATAGGAATCTATTCGATAATAAGAGTAGGGCAGGTTCCCGGATTCCTATGTATCCTCCCCCTCTCTCTGGGGCGGCTCTAAATAACCTATACTGTGTTAATGAGCCGTTAGACAACATTCAATTCAATTCAATTCAAATGAAATCCCTGGGTCAAAAATGGCGGTGCCCCGGGGGTCCAAAGTTTGTATATTGAGATTTTGCATGTTTTTCATATAGACAATTAGGAAAAAATAAATAAAAAAATCTTCTTCTCTGAAACCACAAAGCACAGAGATCTCATGTACTACATGTAGCATCTGCTTATGGTCCTCTACTAAGTTTGTTCAAATGGTGACCCTGGGGTCAAATTTGTCCCTGCCCCGGGGGTCACAGTTTTACAAAGACTTATATTATATAGGAAAAAAAATCTTCTCAGAAACTACAAGAGCCAGAGGTTTGATATTTGCATTTACTATAAGCTTATGGTCCTTTACCAAGTTTGTTCAAATGGTGACCCTCGGGTCACATTTGACGCCACTCCAAGGGTCACATGTTTTACATAGACATGTATAGGGAAAAACTTAAAAAATCTTCTTCTCTGAAACTGCAAGAGCCAGTGGTTTAATATTTTGCATTTACTATCAGATTATGGTCTTTTACCAAATTTGTTCAAATGGTGACCCTGGGGTTACGTTTGGTCCCGCCCCCATGGGTCACATGTTTTACATAGACTTGTATAGGGAAAAACTTATAAAATCTTCTTCTCTGAAACTGCTTGAGCCAGATGTTTAATATTTTGCTTTTGCTATTAGCTTATGGTCCTCTACCAAGTTGTTCAAATGGTGACCCTGGTGTCAAATTTGGCCCCACCCCGGGGGTCACAGTTTTACATAGATTTATATAGGAAAAAAATTAAAAAATCTTCTCTGAAACTACAGGAGCCAGAGGTTTAATATTTTGCATTTACTATAAGATTATAGTCCTTTGCCAAGTTTGTTCAAATGGTAACCCTGTGGTCACATATAGCCCCGCCCCGTTGGTCACAGTTTTACATAGACTTGTATAGGAAAAAACTTAAAAAATCTTCTTCTCTGAAACTACAAGAGCCAGAGGTTTAATATTTTGCATTTACTGTAAGATTATGGTCCTTTACCAAGTTTGTTCTTATGGTGACCCTGGGGTTCCATTTGGCCCCGTCCCAGGGGTCACATGTTTTACATAGACTTGTATAGGGAAAAACTTAAAAATCTTCTTCTCTGAAACTGCTTGAGCAAGATGTTCAATATTTTGCATTTGCTATAAGCTTATAATCCTCTACCAGGTTTGTTCAAATGGTAACCCTGGTGTCAGATTTGGCCCCGCCTCGGGGGGTCACAGTTTTACATAGACTTATATAGGGAAAAAAATTAATCTTCGTCTCTGAAACTGCAAGAGCCAGAGGTTTAATATTTTGCATTTACTATGAGCTTATGGTCCTTTACCAAGTTTATTAAAATGGTGACCATGGGATCACATTTGCCTCTGCCCCAGGGGTCACATGTTTTACATAGACTTGTATAAGGAAAAACTGAAAAAATCTTCTTCTCTGAAACTGCAAAGCACACATCTCTCATATACAACATGAAGCCCTGGGGTCACATTTGGCCATGCGCTAGAGGTTACACTCTAGCACCTTCATTTTGTATTTGATCTTTACCAAACTTTGTCAGTGTCCTTATATCAATGTTGGTAAACGTACAATAGAAGCCACATTTCTTGAACAATCTTAACCAAACTTGCACAGATTGTATATGACCATAAGATTTCGAAGAAGTTTGATATGAACCATTAATCAGGTGATCGATATAGGGCAATCTTGGCCATCTTGTTTTTACACCTTATTTTCTTGTCAAAGGTTTCAATGACCTTTTTTCTCAATTTGAGAAAGAAGAAAACCAAAGGTTTCAGGATCTTTTTTTTTTTCAATTGAAATCTTGTTGTTGGACCAAAACACATTGGACCCTAATAGTGACTGGTGAATGAATGGCAAACACATAGAGACAAATTTGTGGTTCAGTAAAAATATCAGAAATATTCCATTGAGGTTTTGTCTTTTCCCTTGTAGACAAGCCATATGTATGTAAAAACATAGTGGCATACATTATTTTAATGCACCCTGAGGGAGGCATATAGTAATCGCACCGTCGGTCGGTTCATTCTTCCATCCGAAACAATCGTGTTTCACACATAACTTCAAAAGAACTGAAGGGATTTCCATCACCCTCAAATGTTAACCACAATGAGAAGGTTTGTTGTGAGCAAGAATCGGGTACTAATCTCAAAGGTCAAGGTCACACTTGGAGGTCAAAGGTCAAATGAGTCAACATTTTCAGGGGCATTTGTCACTTTCTGGTGATATTGCCTGTTCTTACAGGTCATGCATGTCACCCCATACAATTTGAACCATTTCACTTTAAACCATATGGCCTGTTAGGATGCGAAATAGCTGTTAGGGTTAGCCGATTTTGATTTTCAAACTAAATGACATCTTTTTAATATCTAGTGATCCCTCTTTGGGTATATTAGAATGAACTGTGAAATTATAATTTAAAATGTATAATACTGAACTACAACAGAACTAAATGCATTAATTACCATTGTAAAAATAGTTTATTCTTCTGGGGGAAAAAGAAGTTATTTACCTTGGGAAGACCCCGATATAATTATGTAACATCTGTTGATTGGGAGAAAAAAACAAGCAGAAGATAGCAATGTCTAAATGGTGGCTATATAAAAACATCCATTTGTGGAATTAGATCAAATAAAAATTGTATGTGTATGCCGTATGTGTCATCCCGGTTTCCAGACTGACCCTTTTAAGGACAGTTTATGTCATTATCTAAATCTTAATCTACAAAATTAGGTTTTGAAAATACTAAAATAAAATGTAAAATAAAATATTATTTAGAAAGAAATAAAAATCCCTATCTGCCCTATTTTTTAAAAGGAAGCACACACATACTTCTATTTGGCCTTGTGTAATTCTAGAAACGTTTTTATATTTCCATGATGCATGTTTGTTAAACTTAAAAAAATGTCTGCCATTCCTTTGCCAGTTACTGGTTAAATAGAGCATGTATGTTGGATTGCAAGTGGACATAGATAGATGAAGTAAACATTTAACAGAATATCTTTTATAATTATATATGTTTTGAGCTTTTAATGTTGCTAGTTGCAGTTGTGTTTACAGTGAATATAATTTTGTCTAATATCGATAGAGTTATGTCCCCTTCTTGTAAGTTGATATACATGTAACGGAAAGAGCAGTAACTACAGAATAAAAATCAAAGTCTGTGTAATGCTTTTTTTATTTTCATATTATTCATATTTGACACTTGAAATTAAATGTCTGGATATTGAAAGGAACATTTTATGATTTTTTGCAAAAAAAGCATTCTGAGAGCACAATTCCCAAGTCATGTGACTGACTTTATGACGCATGTCACATGGTAACAAGTTTCATGAGGCATTTTGATGGCTATATTCCAATTACAAGGCCTTAATAAGTATGACCATCAAACCTGGCAAAATGGTACATATTTAAAATGGCCTGTGAAATTGCTTGATACTTTGTGCTTAAACATTTCTTTGGGTAGGAAGGATAAAACTGAGACATACTACCTTAAAATTGAACATATTATCATTTTACAAGATAGCAAAACAGCCATGTGTATGTAGTTAATAGTCATATTTAATCTTTAATTCTCGGAGGATTTTGCACACCGTAGGTGTTTGTTACATATAAAAAATATTAAACAAGTTAAATCATTGTTATATAATGCAAGCGATGAAATATTAAGATTATAGAATGAGTTAGCTTGTTAGCATATATGTAAAACAAATTCCTTGAATTAGATTGCTGCCGGTATAGGCATGATAGGTACGATTGATGTGAACCATCTGAGACGGTTGTTCCGTAAAGTCACTTGCTTAATTCCGTATAATTCCATCTTCTACTAGGGCATGGTAGAGTCCAGTCTATTTTATATGCGTGATTTATGGTTCATTTTTATTTGGTAAGTATTCTCTGAATGACAGCTCATATTGGAAATACTTTAAGTGTGGCGATAATTGATCCAAATTTAGTCCTGGCAGGGATAAATCTCAGCAACCCTGGATAATTACTAAACTGTCACACTAACCATGATACTGTGGCACCACCCTAAGTGAAAGACAATTTACTCCATGAAACTTCTATACAAAGGTTTTGGGTGGTCTTCAAACAGTAACTTCATCAGTGATTCATTCATGAGATGTATGTAGTTCTGTACTAAGTATGGACTTTGTAGCTTTAAGTACATGCTGCAAGTTAAATTGTCCAATAAAATCATGCGTAACTTTTCAGATTTATGCATTTTTGTGTGCAACAACTTCAGTGAAAGTGCCTTATTGCTGAAAGGCCCTTACCTTATTATTTGACAGAGAGCCCTGTAGTTTTCTATCTGCACCACTGAGTCAGTAAAGGCCTGTAACTTTAATAGTGTGTTGGTGTCAGCTCACAACATAAAACTATGTTCCATTGACATGTACCTTCAGTCTATTTAAAGTGTGTAAGGCAGTTTTTTTTTAAATTTTTAATCATAATTTTTTGAAAATGTTCCTGTTCAGAATATTAAATGTCCTATCAAACTAGTCTATGGTAGTACAGTTAGCCCAATGTTGTTCATATCTTAAATTTGAATTCACTGTATATTTTTAGTCAAGTCAGGCGTGAAATATTTAAATTTACCCTGGTGCATAACCTAGGATAGTACATATTAATACTGTGCAAAATGAATTTGCGTGTAAATCAGGGATCACCCTTATTTAAGCTCATCCATTATGGTTAAGCCGTGTAGAGTATTAGTATATATGTACAACACAAAACGTCCAATGTACTTCTTTCAAAACTACAATATGCTAATGGAAATTGCCATATACAAGACATGCACTAATTGTTACCAATAATTTCGTTTCTGTAAATATAATAAATTTGATTCTTTCTTTCATATCCATTTTCGAAAACTACAATTTTACTTCCCATATCAAGCGTGAGAATAACAGAACTAAGCATGGGTTCTGACCACGTATCTTTACTAGCATACATTTTGTTGTAGTTGTAACTTTATTTAAGAAATCAATATCTTCAGGTATGAAATAATTGCGACCATGTCTGTTTTCAGAACTACTCAGTAGATTTTCCGCCCTCCAAATTGAAGCAGGGCTGTGGTGAACACTGTCTATATGTGCTGGATAGGCTAGCCGACGAGGCACTTAAACACACAAACTTCAAATGGGGAAGGTAATATGGTTTGTAATTGCAATATTTAATATAAACTGAAACACATTATGGTGGTTTTATATGTATTAGAGGGCTGGCATGACCCAGTGGACTTGAAACCGGAGAACCGGGTTTGTCTTGTTGGCATCACCGAGTTTTGTCAGTTATATTCTTGGGCAAGACACTTTCTTTTAGCATTGTCCGTTGGATTGAGATGTAAACGAGGCAGTTGCCGGATTTCTGTATATCCTTCCCCTCTCTCTGGGGCAGCTCCAAATAACCTATAATACTATATTGATCAGCCGTTAAACAAATTTATTGATCAATTTGTATTTCGATTGATACCCATATTAATCTTCAGAACTTTTAACAATGATTTACTACGTATCAGATCTCAGGCTTGTGTAAATTAGTGGTAATTAAACTCCAAGCAGCGATCTTTTACAGAATCAGTCAATGATATAATATTTTTATTCATACTAACATGGATGTTTCTTGGAACGTTGTCATTCAACTGCTCAAACTAATAAGTCTATAAATTACCCGTAATGCTTACCTCATTCTGGGCCACTTTAAGCAATAATAGTAGAATTTACAAAAATGAGTAGAATATTACTGATTTGTTTATATAATTGGATCGTGTGTTTTTCAGACCAGAATATCCTGAAGAAGAGTTAGAAGAAGAGAACATCATAGAAGATGATGCTGAACTCACTCTGAATAAAGTGGAAGATAATTTGTTTGGGGTAAATAATAAACTGGAACATTTTGTAGGGAAACTGTCAGGGAAAAGTTAAAAAATGTTGGGGTAAATAAAAAAAAAGGTGATAAATAGTGTGTTTGGGGTAAATTGTAAAGTGTGACAGTAGTAAATAGTATGTTTGGGGTAAATAATAAAATGTGCTTAGGTAAATAATAAAATGTGCTTAGGTAAATAATAAAGTGTGACAGGGGTAAATAGTATGTTTGGGGTAAATAATAAAATGTGCTTAGGTAAATAATAAAATGTGCTTAGGTAAATAATAAAATGTGCTTAGGTAAATAATAAAGTGTGACAGGGGTAAATAGTATGTTTGGGGTAAATAATAAAATGTGCTTAGGTAAATAATAAAATGTGCTTAGGTAAATAATAAAATGTGCTTAGGTAAATAGTAAAATGTGCTTAGGTAAATAATAAAATGTGCTTAGGTAAATAATAAAATGTGCTTAGGTAAATAATAAAGTGTGACAGGGGTAAATAGTATGTTTGGGGTAAATAATAAAATGTGCTTAGGTAAATAATAAAATGTGCTTAGGTAAATAATAAAATGTGCTTAGGAAAATAATAAAGTGTGACAGGGGTAAATAGTATGTTTGGGGTAAATAATGAAATGTGCTTAGGTAAATAATAAAATGTGCTTAGGTAAATAATAAAATGTGCTTAGGTAAATAATAAAGTGTGACAGGGGTAAATAGTATGTTTGGGGTAAATAATAAAATGTGCTTAGGTAAATAATAAAATGTGCTTAGGTAAATAATAAAATGTGCTTAGGTAAATAATAAAATGTGCTTAGGTAAATAATAAAGTGTGACAGGGGTAAATAGTATGTTTGGGGTAAATAATAAAATGTGCTTAGGTAAATAATAAAATGTGCTTAGGTAAATAATAAAATGTGCTTAGGGGTAAATAATAAAGTGGTAGGTAGTGTAGGGTATTTGGGGATAATTTAATAAGTGTTACTTTGTTTGAGGTAAATAATAAATGTATTATGGATTTTTTTTGTAAGTTCAATGTTATATTTCTAATTAACTTGAACTATTGTGGTTGGGGTAAATAATAAAGTGGAAGATAGTGCTTCTTTTTGGTTAAATGTTTAGTAATTAAACTTTATAATTATAGGTGGCTGATGATGAAGATGAATTTGAGGATGAAGAGCCCATGATGGACCTCGAGGGGCTCCACAAACTTAACCTTAGCAAGGTACAAAACTCATCAGGTCCCTGGCTCTATCTGAAATATTTTGAATTTCAATACAGCAACTGTTGTTGAGGTCGTTGATGTAGATAGGCCCTGTGCTAAATAAAATACCCTCAAAGAAATGGGACTTCTTTATTAAACCGGGTCACCCTTTCAAAAAATCAATTAAAGCTTACACAACCACTTCTTTTGTTACACCAGTACTTACTTGATACTGGAACTTTACATTACACGTCTTACGTGCATTAATATAAAATGCCTGACAAAATCAAGCATTTTTGGCAACAAATGTCTATTTTTCTTACTCTTGGAAAGGTTGGCTGGAGGAGACAGATTTCTCCCATTTCCAGTCATGTGAGGTAGGGTTTTAGCAAAAATTGTCAAGAAAAGGTTATTGCTATTAAATTATTCAGTATTTGACTTTACTCGGTTGAAATGTTTATTTCTTAGTTTATTTCTTGTCTATGCCATAAATGCTTAAATGATTTTTCTCTGACAGTCAAGTTCAGAAAAATCAAAGCCGGATGAGATCATGGTATCCACGACAGATGCAGCAGACTGGAAACTCGAGGTGGAGCGGGTGCTTCCTCAGCTCAAGGTCACCATACGGACAGATAATAAGGTATAACTCGGTAAATTATCTCCCTTTTGTTTAATATGACGATTGTCTAGTGGGGAACCTTTATAAGCAATTTTGAGCGATTTTAAGATTATTGTACTGTGTCAGGTAGTGTCTATATATTATCAGCTGTAGAAGTTGAGGCTGGCTGTGGAATGGTTACATGGATCTATTGGAAGGAGTCGCTCGTTAATATTTTGACAGTAACTGTTGTCTATCTGGTAAGAGTATTAGAATCCATCCTGAGTATCCATGTGGGATAAGGAAATCTCACTCAAGGGTCAGAAATTGCAGCCAGAGACAAGTATCTGCTCACCTTTTTGACAAGAGTTGTTACCCTTATTTACCCAGCCAGAGGTTTATCCGCCTCTTTCCTTGCACCAAGACAATCTGCAATTGTAGTGGCTAGTGTATATGTGAAGTGATATGGGTTTTTATCTCTACTGGCCGAAGGCCAGCAGAGCTTGTGGGATGCCGAGTTGTCCGTCGTCCGTTAACTTTTGTCTCGTTAAGACGATAGGGCCTTCATTTTTCATCCAATCTTTACCAAACTTTAAGAGGTTGTTGATATCAATGAAAGCTCGGATGAGTTCGAAAACCAGCCAGATTGGCCAAGTATTAGTGGAGTTATGGCCCTTGATTTAGTTAAAAATGCTATATTGCTATATTTTGCCTCAAGACGATAGGGCCTTCATTTTTCAACCTATCTTAACCAAACTTCACCACATTGTTAATATCAATGAAAGCTCGGACAAGTTTGAAAACCAGCCAGATCGGACCAGTAACACCAGAGTTATGGTCCTTGATTTAGTTAAAAATGCTATATTGCTATATTTTGCCTCGTTAAGATGATAGGGCCTTCGTTTTTCATTCTATCTTTACCAAACTTTACCACATTGTTAATATCAATGAAAGCTCGGACAAGTTCGAAAACCAGCCATATCGGACTAGTAACAGCGGAGTTGTGGCCCTTGATTTAGTTAAAAATGCTATATTTTGCCTCGTTAAGACGTTAGGGGCTTCATTGTTCATCCGATCTTTACCAAACTTAACCAGATTGTTAATGTCGTTTAAAGCTCGAACAAGTTCGAAAACTAGCCATATCGGACCAGTAACCAAGGGATGCTGTCCCAATGGAACTCTGCCCCAGACAGGTTCACTCCCTGGCGATGGCATGTCTGGGGATGGTGTCCCAATGGAACTCTGCCCCAGACGGGTTCGCTCCCTGGCGAAGGCATGTTTGAGGATGGTGTCCCAATGGAACTCTGCCCCAGACGGGTTCGCTCCCTGGCGAAGGCATGTCTGGGGATGCTGTCCCAATGGAACTCTACCCAAGATGGGTTCGCTCCCTGACGAAGGCATGTCCGGGGATGCTGTCCCAATGGTACCTAAGAAGATTTGTTAAAGGGTCGTAAAACAAGAGGCCCAAGAGGGCCTGTGGACGCTCTACTGGCTAACATGGCTCTTATAACATCAATGAAGTTAGTGACTGTCATTGACGTTTTTTTGGAAGTTTCGGGCAAAAAACAGCTTTTGAACTAAATCAAGGGCCAGAACTAAAGAATCTGTTAAAGTTCGGTAAAGATCAGATGAAAAATGAAGGCCCTACCATATTAACAAGGCAAAATATAGCAATTTTATCTAAATCAAGAGCCATAACTCCTCTGTTACTGGTCCGACTGGTCCAACATAGAGCTAAAAAAGAAAAAGAAAAAAAATTAAAAGCAAAAATTAAAATAAATAGAGCGGGGGGCGGGTATTTCCGACTACTTAAGCAAATGTTTGTGATGTTCGGTAATACACTCACCAACTGGGAAGTTCACCATACTTCTGTAATGCTCAGAATATGCACTTTCATTTGCGCCTATTTACGAACATATGTTACCACATGCAGAGTAGAAATAATGATTTGAAATAAGCACGGCTATGCGGGCATTACCGAACACATCGTCGCTACCGAACATGAACATCGGGTATTTCCGAACATTGACATATTTTTAAAAAATGTCATAAAACTTGAGGCTGAAAGCATTACGCATTTATTTTATGTTGTTAACAAATGTTCTAGGAACACATATACAACACATGTAATAAAACAAACACACAGAAATAACCGAAATCATCTGCAACAAAACAACAACCACATTTTACTAGTTTGACATCATGGTCATACCAAATTTATACTGAAATAGTGTAAAATGTCATAGACCATTTATATTACATTAGCAATATTTACATTCAAATGGTATTCCATCAATGATCTGGTCCTGCACACAATTAATGTGGAACCTACGAAAACAATTCTCACATTCAATGAAATCGTTTCCGTAAGGGTGCTCACACGAGTAGCATTTACCTGCTACCACCTGTTTGGCATCGTCACTGTCCGATTCCATAGCTTTATCTACGACTTTTTCTGCCGCTTCCTTTTTCTTTTCAATTCTTTCAATTCTAGCCTTTTTTCTTGCAATCTGTATCTGCTTTTTGAGTCTATCCTGTTCTTCCTTTAATTGTTTCTTACGAAGACACTCTTCTTTTCTCCTACGTTTTTCCCTCTCCTCTTGTTTTTTTAACTCTATTTTCTCCTGTAACAACTTGCGATAGGCATGCCCAGTTATAGCCTTTGGCATTGGCGGGATTTTCCTTTTCTTGCTTTTGGTTGTCGGCATCATTGGATACTTAAGATACTTAGAGAATGGCGACTGGATTTTAGATGAAGAACCACGCTCTGGAGTTGTAGGCATGACTTGGATCTCATGTAAAGGAGTAGCTGTGGACGGCGTCCGAGGCAGTGAACCTGTGGCATGGGTATCATTCTTTGAGATACCTGTGGAAGGAGTCTTACTTGTTGGTGTGCCTGTGGCAGGGGTGTCATCTGCAGGGGTACATGTGGCAGGGGTGTCACATGTGGCAAGGGTGTCACCTGTGGTAGTGCCTATGGCAGGGATGTCACCTATGGCACGGGCGTCACCGGTGGCAGGGATGTCACCGGTGGGTGTGCCTAAAGCAGGGATATCATATGTGAGGTTACTTGTGGCAGGGGTGTCACCTGTGGTGATACCTGTGGCAGGGGTGTCATCAGTGGGTGTACCTGTGGCAGGGGTCTCATTCATAGGTGTACCTGCAGCAGGGGTGTCACTTGTAAGTGTAACTATGGTGGTGGTATCACTGGTGTGTGCACAAAACAGACGACTGGGTTCCAACTTGATTGACTTGCAAACACGTTCCGGGTTTATAGGGAATAGGCCCGCTTCCATGAAGCCTTTAAAGGCGATTTCAAATGACGTGCTTTTTTCCCATGCTGACCGAAACACTCTAGCGAACGTACGCTTGGTAACAAATTCCCCAATATTCTCCACATGGAACGATCGGACGGCTTCCTTCCAGTTTTGCTTCAGCGTGGCAAACAACCGAAGATCAAGGGGCTGCATCACATGTGATCTGTGTTCCAGAAGGCAGTACAGCTCTATTCCGTTGGCAACACAAATATTAGATGCCTCCAGGGAAAGGTGCGTTGAGTGTCCGTCCAGGAAGAGAACAATTGGTCTTTTCACATTTCGAGACTCCAAAGCTGGAATAAAACAGGTCACCAACCAGTTACAGAAAAGTTCAGAGTCCATCCACCCGGAGTCCGACCGTCCCATATGAGCACCTTCAAACCCCTCGAGCAGTTCATAATTAAACCTCTGTCCTGCATATACAATCATAGGTGGACAGTAATGGCCACTAGCACTTGCACACGCCATCACGGTAAGTTGTTGCTTGTTACTATTACCGTAATTATATACCACGGGTGCGCCTTTGTAACCTATGACCTTGCCTGTATTTGCGCAAAGGCTAAAGCCAGATTCATCTGCATTATACATGCGAGACGGATCTTTCAGCATGTCAATGTCCTTCACCTCATGCTCAATGTAAGAGATAAAATCTGCGAACCATTTGTTGATCTTGTCCGGAGATATAGTGGCTCTCTCCTTACCCAACTGTATGGTAGTTCGTAAGCTAAGCCGAGGATGCCTAGAAAAAAAGGCATTCAACCAATCCTTTCCCGGAGCATTGTCCTTAAAAGGTGTTGATCTTCCATCTTCATCGAGGATCTTTTTTACCACTCGCACAAGTTCTTTCCGAGTACGTCCGTATCCAATTGTAGACATATGTACGGCCCAGTCAGCGATCCGTTTTTCTTCCTCGTCAGTTAAGGTTCTTCTCGGACCCATATTTTCCATGGATCTGGAAAAGTAATGAATTTATATCATAAATAACGACTCGAGATTAAGAAAATCTACACACCAATCTGGATTGTTCATATGTATACATGTGCAAGTGAAAATAAAAACTCTGGACATAGATCTAGCACGGAAATTGATTGGTCAATTATTTGGTCAATGCACATCACATATATTATGTTGTTGCTGATTGGGTAGTAATTAACAATTACAAACCTTGTCATGTAGCGTCGTCTTCGGGATACCGTACTCTTTCAACGCTCTATTAAGTGACATTGCCTTGCTGCGCACCAGGTCTGCTGCTTCATCTAGGACGGTGGGGCAGTATTTCCGCTTTTTGCCAATCATTCGACTCATACTGAAAATGAGTATAATTGGTTGTGAATGCATTTAACCTTTAGACCCAATCAGACAATTTTTGTTCGGTAAAGAACTCGTATGTATGTTTAAGTGAGGGTATTTCCGACTACCTCCGTACATTACTTACACTCGTGATCAAGCACTGTTCGTTCATTTAAACTTGTAACTACACATGTGTATGTTCAAATAAATACGTGTAAACAATCAGTAAAGCATTTTATCAGACATTAAAACCTTAGGCGTAGACGGCAAAAAACTAAAAAAAGAGCTAATTTCTTACCTTGAAAGTGCCAAAATTTGGAAATGACCGCTGCTTGGCTAAATGTTCACGAATCACGTCTTCAAAACAAATATGGCGAAGATGAAATGTATGACGTCATTTTTATGACGTCGTATACTTTTATCAATTGTATTCTAGAGGGATACACAGTATTTAAGAAATTAGTCGGAATTGGCCGCATGTTCGGCGACACCCGCACCCGCTCTATATAAAAATAATAATAAAAAAAAAAAAAATGATTAAAATTAAAATTATTAAAAAAATTAATAATAATAATAGAAAATTGAAAAAAAAAAATTAAAAAAAAAATAAAATTTCAATTAATAAATTAAAAAAAAAAAAAAAAAATAGAAAATTGAAAAAAAGAAATTTAAAAAAAAAAAAAATTAAAAAAAAAATTTAAATAAAAAAAAAAGAAATTAATAATTTAAAAAAAATAATTAAAAAAATAATTAAAAAAAAAAAGTTTGGTAAGGCTCGGATGAAAAATGAAGGCCCTCTCGTCTTAACGAGGATATATAGTTTTGAACTAAATCAAGGGCCATAACTAAGCTGTTACTGGTCCGATATGTTTGGTTCTCAAACTTGTCTGAGCTTTCATTAATATTATTACATACCTTACTATAAAAAGTAACACATTTCAGTAGAAAAACAATGATTATCAGTCATTTTTCGAAATCCATAATCGGCACAGTGTGCCATTATGGATTATGGAAAATCGGCACAGTAGCAGACTGTCCGCACACGATGACGTCGACGTCATCAAGCAACATGACTTCAACGTCATCAAGCACCAAAAACGTCATAGTGCGCAGGAGCCGACGTTGAAATCTCGACTGCAGTTTTCACAGCCCAGTTCCGTTGAAACGTCGAAATAAATCATTATATAGATCTAGTGACAGACGTGGTTTTTGTCTCGCCTTTTGAAAAAATGCGAGACTATAGGTGTTGCTAATGTTGGCGGGCTCGACGGCGTCAACATATTGTATTATAACTTTTTTGTCCTTGGGAGTAGAATGTTCAAATTTCATATATAACCTCCTGCTCATTGCCCGTCTTAATGCAAATAACTTCCAGCCCTGCAACTGACCGTGGGTCAGAGTCAAGGTCACTTAAATACATGTACCGTCACCAAATTTTAACATAAATATTGACGGTACATGTATTTTACTGACCTTGACTCCGACCCACGGTCAGTTGCAGGGCTGGAAGTTATTAGCATTAAGACTGGCAATGACCAGGAGGTTATATATGAAATTTGAACATTCTACTCCCAATGACAAGAAAGTTATAATACAATATGTCAGCGTTAAGATTTCGGTTAAGATTTCGGTTAAGATTTCGGTTAAGTTCTTATAACTTATTTCTCCTTTGGAGTAGAGTGTTCAAATTTCATATATAACTTCACTGGTTATTGTTCTTCTTATTCCAGTAACTATCAGTCTCCAACTGACCCTGTGTCAAGGTCATTTTCCTCTTAAATGCATCTACCGTCTCCAAAAAAAATGTGTTAAAGTGCGTTAAATTATTATAACTTTGTTGTTCTTTGGAGTAGAGTGTTCAAATTTCATATATAACCTCACTGGTCATTGTTCTTATTTCAGCGACTTCCAGCCCTCCAACTGACCCTTGGTCAAGGTCAGGGTCACTTTAATAAATGTATATTCTCCAAATTTCACATTGTTTTCGCAGCACTGCAGCAATGTACAGTGTTCAAAATCTCATATATAAACTCACTGGACATTGTTCTTGTCCAGCCATAAACTCATTGTTCTTGTCCAGCCATAATCTGTATAGCTTTATTCTATTTTAAATGCATACACATACCAATTTTCATGTGAGTTTTATAAGGTTTGACAGGAACTTAATTGCATTATCTTTTTTATGTAGCTACTGCAACAAGCTGGGTAATTTGATACTCCAGCAAAGGTTTATCAAAAGTGTCTATCTTTGGAAGGTTAACTTTTTACTTTAATTCCAATCAGTGTAACATATATAAGGTTGTAAATATTCTGGATAAAAATATGTTTAAACAAATAACAAATCTTTTTCTTATTGACTCATTTTTTAAACAAAAAAATATATTACAAATTCCCTTAAAGGGACACTGTCCGTAAGTAAGCAGATATTGAGCATAACCAAATAACTGTCTGACTTTTATTCATTGAAATGTATACATGAAAACATGAGGATAGACCCTAAGAAATATGTAGGAATACATTCGTGAGTTTGAAAAAAATAATTTTTTAATTATTAAATGTAAATAAAGTGGGACCCACAATATTTACCTTTTATGCGGTCACGTGACTTCCATAGCGCAATAGGTTTTAACCATAGTATGTATTGCGTAATATGTATAGCCCGCCTAGCTCAGTAGGGAGCGAGTTCCGACAACTTTACCCACACGCACACCTATTTTTACTGCAAATTTGGGCTGCGAGTTCAAACCCACGAAGTGGATTTGATTTTTTTTTGTACCGCGATTGAATTCCGTTAAACAATCTTGCTTTTAATTAGTAAATATTGAATAATGTTTAGTGTATAATGTTTGCGAACATAATTATTGGGTGTTTTATAAGCTAAAAGTTACGGACAGTGTCCCTTTAAATACTGTCTTGATAGCATACTGCCAGATAATGAACTTCGATAAAAGCAACAGTTATTGCTACTATTTATGGAAGTTTAAGAATTGATAACAATTGAGTAAAAATGGGTCTTTCATAGCAGTATCTAGAACAGTATTTCATTAATTATATGTATGACATTTTCCCTGATAAGTGATAATTGAAGCAATTACAGTATACAGTCACCAATCGCTGGGGCAATTTATTGTTCGCAGCTGGGTAATTTAAAGTTTATGTGTATTATAAATTCTCTTAAAGGTACACATGACAATCTGAATGTGTTAAAATCACAAGGTCACACTAGTTTTTCTGCATAACTTGTATTTGTTCAATCATTAATATTAATTGCACTAAAAGAAATATGAAGTAAATTATTTTACATGTAATTAACTGTTGATAATAATGTATCTTTAACTTATGGTAAAATCAGTGAGAAACATTGAATTGAATTGAATTGGGGTTTTAAGGCGCACCAACACATGAATAGGTTATATGGCGCCTAAAAGGCATGAACATGCCAGGCTCATCTTCCATGTACATCGAGATAAAATATGGAAAATGGGCCTAGAACCTTCTCACCCTGAACTGCAGAGTTGCTGCAAATTCTATCGTAGAAACTCCAATTACGCTGGAGCCACGTTATTGTTTTTCTGCCACTGCTCTTTTGATGCGAGCGAGATGGCACCTGAAACAATGCAGGGGTCATGATGAAGACCTTTAATGAGCATGAACAAAAAATGACAAATGAATATGAATGGGGATGTCCTACCCCTCTGCATGTGACGGTGTGTTTGCAGTGGTTGTATTCTACCCCGGCAACCACACGGGGGGAGAAACATTGAAAACTTAATTTATTTATATGCAAGTAGGTTTAAAGTGAATATGATACTGGATATATAAATCGAAACAATAATTGCAATGCTTCATAAACACTTCAAGATTGCCATATGTCCCTTTAAGATAATGAAATGAATGAATGTATACAATTTGCCATTACCATTGTAACATACTCCAGCAACAGAATTACATTAATTTTAATATGAGTTGACATTTCTTGATAAAACATGATCATGCAGATTAATTAACATGTCAGTTCCTGAAACAATACAAGTTGGCAAATTACTTCAATTTTACATCAAGTCCCAATGTGTAGTTTCTGCAGATAGCTATCAGGTATTAAAGGGAACTCAAGTACATCAGGCTTTGGGGCCTAATTTAAAACATTATAAAGTATAAAATTATCAATTTAAGGGTGAAGTAGTTCATAAATATAGATGGAACATTAACAGTTTCCTATAATACACTGTAACAAAAATTATAATTTAAAACAATCTTTAAGTCCATAGAGTACCGGCATGCACTTTGCATTATGTTCATTATAGATTTTGTCTAATCAGTTTGTAGTAAGTAAGTATTACGATGTGCAACAATATATATGTATATAAAATATGCATCGTGGTACACTAAATAAACCTCATAAGATTTGTTTGTTTGTTTCAATTGTGTTTTACGTCATTTTTACCACATGTAAGGTTCAGGGGCGGATCCAGGATTTCAGGTTAGGGGGGGGCGTAAGATTTTGGTAAATTTTCGGGTCCGTTTCTAGCCTCCTAAAACGGTTGCGGTAGTGCATTGATAGGGTAAAAAAGTCAGTTTTCAAATAAAAGGAATTATCAATGTGTTAATTAAACGACTCATTAGCCATTATGCGTCGAGCGAGCGAAAAAAAATTGTTATACTGAGGGCGTGCATCGAAATTGTTTGATATTTTATCTACAGTAACATGGACATACATGTATGAATAAAAAAAAGTCCGTTTTCAAATAAAAGGATTTAACAATGTGTTAATTAAACCACTCATTAGTCATTATGCGTAGAGCGAGCGAAGCGAGCGAGAATTTTTTTTATACTGAGGGCGTGCATCGAAATTGTTTGATATTTTATCTACAGTAACATGAACATACATGTATGAATAAAAAAGTCCGTTTTAAAATAAAAGGTTTTAACAATTTGTTAATTAAACCACTCATTAGCCATTATGCGTCAAGCGAGCGAAAATAAATAAATACTGAGGGCGTGCATCGAAATTGTTTGATATTTTATCTACAGTAACATGGACATACATGTATGAATAAAAAAAGTCCGTTTTCAAATAAAAGGATTTAACAATGTGTTAATTAAACTACTCATTAGTCATTATGCGTAGAGCGAGCGAGACATTTTTTTATACTGAGGGCGTGCATCGAAATTGTTTGATATTTTATCTACAGTAACATGAACATACATGTATGAATAAAAAAGTCCGTTTTAAAATAAAAGGTTTTAACAATTTGTTAATTAAACCACTCATTAGCCATTATGCGTCAAGCGAGCGAAAATAAATAAATACTGAGGGCGTGCATCGAAATTGTTTGATATTTTATCTACAGTAACATGGACATGTATGAATAAAAAAAGTTCGTTTTCAAATAAAAGGATTTAACAATGTGTTAATTAAACCACTCATTAGTCATTATGCGTAGTGCGAGCGAAGCGAGCGAGAAATTTTTTAATACTGAGGGCGTGCATCGAAATTGTTTGATATTATATCTACAGTAACATGGACATACATGTATGATTCGGAATTTTTAGGGGGGGCGCGCGCCGGGTGCGCCCCCCCCTGGATCCGCTAGTGAGGTTATATATATGACCGTCAATTTTTTGTGGTGGAGGTAGACCAGCCACTTTTCCTGGGTAGAACTAATACTGTACATGGGAAATAAACCTCATAAGAATAAAAACTAACACTATACTGCTACAATGGTACATAAATGTTGAACGTTCTAAAATACTTTGTACGAATTTGCATTTGCTTTCATATTTTTGTTTATCGCATAACTATATTAACAAAAGTATTTTAAAATTGAATAACGTTTTAAAGTTCAATAAACTACCATACACGTGTAGTCTGTTTTTTTGGGGCAGGATTGCAAAATCAAAATCCGGTGTATAGAATGGTAATGCTTGTCTATCCAATAATATTTGCATTTAGCTTCATTTATTGAAAACTATGAATGCTATCAGTCTTGCTTGACTTTGTTAACAATTGCTATGAACCCTCGATTTTGTCAAGATGAAGGTCGCTTGAAACATGTATGATGGACATGTTTCTTTAGGCGAGACATCATGTTGCGCGCAACTCTTGTTAAAAACAGGCAGGGCAGAAAACTGATTTTAAAGTAGTTTATTAATTTAACATACGTAATTCATTATTTGCAAAAAAAATGTTTTCACCTTAAGACTACTTATATGCTTAATCGTACCATTTTGTTCTTGTTCTTCTTCTCCATTTATAGTAAGGTATGTAATAAAAAGGCAAATATACGACGTGGTGTGCCTTTTGTCAATAATGGCACACCTAGTGCATGACCCTCGGGCCATTAAGGCACTAGGTGTGCCATTATCGACAAAAGGCACACCACGGCCGTATATTAACCTCTAATTAACAATCCGATAAAGTTTATTAAAGATCAGATGAACAATGAAGCCCCTATCGTCTTAACGAGGCAAAATATAGCATTTTTAACTAAATCAAGGCCCATAACTCTGCTGTTTCTTGGTTCCATTATGACAGCATCCCCAGACATGCCTTCGCCAGGGAGTGAATCCATCTGGGGCAGAGTTCCAATGGGACAGCATCCGCCAGGGAGCTAACCCACTTGGGCAGAGGTCTGCAGCTCCAAGGTCTGCAGCTAACCCACTGAGCTACCGAGGTCATAGAAACATTTTTAACCCTTAGCCTGCTAAGGCGACTACAATAGCCTTTGCGTCCATTGTAAACCCAGATCAGCCTGTGAGTTCCATCATGTCATCTGTCCAAAAATGGTCTAAATTTAAAGAAAGGACAGTCCATTATACATTCATAGCAAGCTAAGGGTTAAAAGCATTTCACTTTTAATATTAGGTGAACAATTATATTTCATTTTAGTTGCATTTAAATACCTTTTTTTTTTAGCTGTTTATCATGCAGCAGATTTAAATTTAAATGACAACAAATGATTTCCCTGCAGGACTGGCGAGTACATGTAGAACAGATGCACCAACACAAAGATGGTATCGAGACGTCTCTCGTAGAAACCAAAACTTACCTGGACAAACTCCACGACGAGATCACACGAACGCTTGAGAAGATCGGTAGTCGAGAAAAGTACATCAACAACCAACTGGAGCATTTACTGGTGGAGTTTCGCGGGGCTCAGGACAGTCTCGCAGAGACGAAGGAGCGGTACAAACAGGCGAGCGGCGGAGTCACAGATAGGTCACGCATGTTGGCTGAGGTAAGGTGGAGTGTTGGATAATTACAATAAGGAACAAGAAAAAATCAACGACTTGTCCATCATACTCCAGAATCTAATGTACTACTAAAGGGGTTAATGCACTATTTTCAAGAGCTTTGAAAACCTTGAAAAAAGCTGAAAGAATGATCAAAATGCCATGAAAAATAAAAGAGAAATGACCTATTGAAAATTTGCGAAGAAGAATAAATGGAGGTGGCCATATTGGAACAGTGACGTCATCACACCTTTTTACCATAATATATGGCATATGGTAAAATGTCTTTTAAAGCAAGAAAATCACTGCAAATGAAAATTGATCATAAAATTTATACATTTTACATCTGTATATTTATTTTTAATCAAATTGCAGTGATTTTCTTTGCTTTAAAATGTATTTTGTCAATATGCCATATATGGGTAAAATGGCATGATGACATCATCATTCCAAGATGGCCGTCTCCGTTTATGTATCTCCTTTATTTTTAATAGCATCTTGATAATTGTTTCAGCTTTTTTCAAGATTTTCAGAGCCTCTTAAATAAATCTTTGAAAATAGTGCATCAACCCCTTTAAACTGATGTTGGTATCAAAATGTGCATGGACCAACATTGTTTATAAAAGCAAAAATGTTCCTGCATAAAACCACTTGTTAATATTAAGTTTTTTGCTTTTAATAACAGATATGTGTAATATAGTAAGTACTGAAAAGGGGATCCATTGGAAGCAACAAACATAAACAAGGGAGAAAAGTAGGTTTGAGTTCATGTTTATAAACCATATTTATCTTACTAGGAGTAATAAGCAAGAAATGTATTTAATCATATATTAAAGACGCTACATTATCTCTAATTGTGTTTCACCAGCTAACAGAGATAAGAAAAGAAATATTAATATAAGACACTACATTGTCTCTAATTATGTTTTGCCCCGTGTGGTTCTCGGGAGCTCCGTTTGGTCACGGGGCAAAGAATAGGGCCACTGCAGATCCCTTTGGAGGGATAGGCAGAGGGGTAGAATCCCCCCAAATTCATGTTCATTTTATCATTTTTTGTTCGAGTTCATTAAAGGTCTTCATCAGGATCCCTGCATTGTTTCAGGTGCTATCTCGCTCGCATCAAAAGAGCAGTGGCAGAAAAACAATAACGTGGCTCCAGCGTAAATGGAGTTTCTACGATAGAATTTGCAGCAACTCTGCAGTTCAGGGTGAGAAGGTTCTAGGCCCATTTTCCATATTTTATCTCGATGTACATGGAAGATGAGCCTGGCATGTTAGGCGCCATATAACCTTTTCATGTGTTGGTGCGCCTTAAAACCCCAGTTCAAAAAGACTAATTATGTTTTGCCATGTAACCGGGAAGAAATATTGATATAAGACACTACATTGTCCCTTGTTCTGTTTCACTAGGTAACAGAAGACCTGGAGAAAGTGAAGATGGAGATGGAGGACAGAGGCAGTAGTATGACAGATGGAGGTAGGTATTTTTGCCACTATTTTGCGTCTTCCTTCCCCTTTTCCACCATTAGGAAGTTATTGATGAGCTGTTAAACATTAACTTGATTATTTACTGTTTAAAAAAGAAGTGTTTAACTTTTAGTAAAACTTTTGTATGCCCCCCAAAGGGCGGCATATAGTAGTCGCACTATCCGTCCGTCCATCCGTACAGTTGTGTCCAGTCAATAACTCCGACATTCCTGGACAGATTTTCAAATTTATAACTTGGCACAAGTGCTCACCACAGAAAGACGATGTGTAGCGCGCAAAATCCAGGTCCGTGGCTCCAAGGTCAAGGTCACACTTAATGGTCAAAAATCAAAACCACATAGTGACATTTCTTGTTTTTCCTTTAAGAAATATATGCATGCATGCCGTATCTCTACGCATCTATGTGTCTCTATAGAACCGCAGTCTGCGAAATTAACTTTTGGACTTGGTTGTCCATCGGGCAACCATTTCAACAAAAATTGGTTGCCCGAAAGGAAAAGTTGTTGCCCGAAATGTTTCTTTCAAAACCTGAAGGCTTTATTACTCTAATGATATATGTAAACAAAGCAAAAAAAAATGTCTTCACAATATTTTTTCATTATTCATTCTTTTGTATACAAAGAAAGAAGATTGTCTATGTCTTTCTCTGATAAGTCACAGTCATCATTAGAGTCATCATCATTTTTGACTGTTCATGTTTTTTTATAGTGTCAATCCGCATGCAAGAACACCTTTACAAAGGAACCATCAGTGTCTAATCTGGATTCTGTCTGTGCACCAAGGGCACTGCATTTTACCATCTTCGGTACATTTAAGCCACTCTCGACCAACTTGCCATGCTTACTTGACTCTTGTTTGGACTCTTTCACTGGTTTGCCAGGAATGGCATTCATCACGTACCGCAATATTGACATTTATGACAACCGGAAACACCTTTTTAGCGACGCATGCACTAAATTAGCATATTGATGTTTATTTTATTCTCATTGGATGGAATAATTCACGATTCGTGTATAATTGTAATTTTCCGTTGCTCTATTGATCGGAACTCTTCGCCAATTTTCGTACCGGTAAATGTGGATTCCCGAGTGACGGAATCCGACGAGGCAATTCCGATTAGTTGCTCTATACAAAATAAAGAATTCGACAAAATCCGATCAAAAACGAGGTCGTGACGTGTTGTGACCTTCCACAGAGGGATACAATTAAGTGATCAATTCCTCGTAGCGTTTATACCGGTGTCACAGTAATTTTCTCAACGTCAATGAAAAAGCCAAAATCGTGTTTCCTGTTCGACTTTTATACTTATTTTGATTGACAAATAGTGTTGCACTTTCAGAAAGAGGGAACACGTGATTGTCCTGTTTGTAAATTAGTTGTCCTGGACAACCGGACAGCCGCTAATTTCGCAGACTGGAACGTCTATTCCACTGTCTGAGTCCTCTCTCTTACAATTTTTATAATCTGATGATCTCTTTTTATCATTATTACATTGTTGGTACTGTAGCGACTGGAAAATAATATAAGAATTCATTCGAATGTTTTTGGAGTTCATGCAGTTTTAAACGCTGGTAGTGAATAGCAAATTTACCATAAAGCGTTTAAAACTAAATGAACATCGAAAAAATGTGAATCAGTTCTTAAATACATTTGGAAATATTAATATAAGAACCATTCAGGTGAATATGGTTCAGAAAAGGAAATTCCAAGATCGTTTTCTTGCATACTATCGCCCTTTCGTGCATTGGTATCGTCAATAAATGTTTGTACAACTTGAGCTCGTGGTTTTTATCCCACTCTGCAACAATATGAGATTTTCTAGCACATGTTATCCTTAATTTAATTCCTTTTTTGGAAAAGAAAAAAAAAAAACTACAAAAGAAATGATTTATACAGCAAAAAGTAACGGAGTAGACAACTTTTTTAGACCCAACCATTTAATTTACAATTTATTTAGTGAAATAGAGCAGATAATGGGGCCTAGTTTAGTGCATAATTATGCACATTAGGAAACAAAACACAGGACGGTTTTATTCATTTCAACTGACAACCATAAATCTATTGGGTCACCTCCAGTCTCGACCATCATATATAGCCTAAAATGTGCTGAAAAAATGACGTAATACTCCATTCAACCAACCATCCGGTCTCTTTAAATAAATATAACTTGTACTTGTATTTATACCCCCACTTTCACAAAGTGAAGTAAGGGCTATGTAGGAATCACATTATCCGTAACGTCCCGTCACATAACACATTTTAGTCCCGTCTCGTCGCGTAACATGTTTTATTACTTGTATTCCTGAATTAGTTTTGAATGGATTGTATCGAAACTTCATATACACACAACAACTGATGACCTTATTGCCTAATTTATTACAGAACTATTGTCCCTTTGTTCGACTTAGAATTTAAGCGGGGTTATTCATCACCTGTGATAGTTCTAGTTTGATTTATAACAACGTTATTTCCATTCACAGCACCCCTGGTGAAGATCAAGCAGTCCATTGGTCAGTTGAAGAAGGAAAACACACAGATGGACATCCGGATGGGAGTCGTGGAACATATTCTCCTGCAGGCCAAGTTGAAGGACAAGGCATCGCAGAACAAGCAGGCCCACACCACACACCCTGCTGGTTCACAATACTGATCAGTGTACTAAATTTCATGAAGAAAGATGTTTTCCCGGAAGAAGTATTCAGTGATACATTGGTTGTGATATTACAAAAAAGGATATGAAAAGGATTTTAACTCATATAAAGATTACTTATGAATTGTGATATTGTTTTCGTAAATTCAGTTTTCAGGTAAACTAAGTAGACAAAGAAAATCAAATTCGTTTTAAATGTTATCTTTTGGTGTCGAGTTAAAAGTCCTTTCATTGAACCTCTCCAAAGTGGATTTTCAAGAATTTGGAGATTGTGCTAAAGACTGTATTATACAATGTCAGAACTGAACCACTATACCTGAACAATAATAGATCTTTTAAAAGGAAAATGATTTGACAATTCCGTCCACTGTTTAAGTTTTGTAATGACGCCTAACACGCTTCTGTTATATTGTTTGGGGAGCTTGTTTGAAGCAAAGGCTTTCAAGACCTTTAAAATGTATATGGAATTTTAAGTGGTAAATAAAAATGCTCTACTTTTGGAATACAGTAATAGCTATTTTCCGGACCTCATCAGTAAAGATGTAGGAATTAAAATGACTTGAAATCCCAAAATTTCTAAGTAGATCAACTTTAAAACAAAATATATTTGAGATTATTTAAAACGCAGTTTCTGAGAAGCACAATTTTTTCTATCATTGTCGATGTTTTATGTTAAATCTAATTTTCCCATGCTTTATTGAAACCAAAGAATTTATGGACCACTAAAAATCCTGTTTCAGTGTTAAATTTGGTTTAATACATTTAAAAAGTCTGCAATGTCGAAAATCCATTGGCTAAAAAAGGCGCCCTGATCAAAAATAGGTTAGTCAGAAAACCAAATAGTCTTGTTGTTATGTGTCAGCAAATTGTTTATGTACGTCTGCATTCCATTATAAATGTTGTGTAGATAAAGTGTAGATACTATTTATTTTCATTAAAGAAACATAGCAACATGAATATATGGAGTTTAATTTTATTAGCTCGACCTATTTGAAGATTACTGTTATACTCGCTCTGGCCTCCGGTATAGTTGTTGGGTCAGCAAAGATCTCAAAATGGAAAGAAACTTCACAAAGGTTTATAGATTCATTGGGCTTTACCCAAGGATCCACTTTACAGTGGACATTTTTAAAAGGTACAAGCTGTGGATAGTGAAGTGAGCTCTCGTCCAGATACACATATACAAGAAGAAAGTTCTACACAGACGGGATGATCTTCAGACACTTTTTTTTAAAAAGCCATTCTGAATAATGAAAAGTGTTATGGTATGAGGTTGTCCGTACGTAAACGATTATGCATTCTGCTCAATAACTCCGAAAGTTTTATTACGTTGGGAATTTTGCTTTTAATGTTATTATGCGAAATGCGTATGTCCACGTGAGGTCATGGTGATCTTGACCATGACACTAACAGCAATAGGGTTTCTCCTCTTACTAAGGGCATCGTACCAATGAAGTTTCATAAGGGTGGGCCCTGTGTGGTTCCCGGGGGCCCCCGTTTGGTCACGGAGGAGGGGTAGGCAGAGAGGTAGAATCCCCCCAAATTCATGTTCATTTTATAATTTTTTGTTCATGTTCATTAAAGGTCTTCATCATGATCCCTGCATTGTTTCAGGTACTATCTCGCTCGCATCAAAAGAGCAGTGGCAGAAAAACTATAACATGGCTCCAGCGTAAATGGAGTTTCTACGATAGAATTTGCAGCAACTCTGCAGTTCAGGGTGAGAGGGTTCTAGGCCCATTTTCCATATTTTATCTCGATGTACATGGAAGATAAGCCTGGCATGTTCATGCCTGTTAGGCGCCATATAACCTTTTCATGTGTTGGTGCGCCTTAAAACCCCAATTCAATTCATAAGGGTGGATTTTGTGCTTTCGCAGTTATTTCACAGAATGGTAATTGTTTACGGATGGACATATTTTGTATTTTCTATAACAATCATAGTATAATTGATCTTGTTACTTGAGATTATATCAAACGAGACGTCCAAGAGTGCCTGAGGACAGGATAACAGGTCTTATAACAATAAAGTGAGTGCCAGAATGCAGATGTCCATATGAGATCATGGTGAACTTGATCTTTGACCTACTGATCGCAAAAGCAATCGAGTTCCTCCTCTCGCCAAGGGCTGCGTACCTGTGAAGTTTCATCAGGGTGGGTTTATACTTCTCGAGTCATCGCGTGGAATGAGTAATTGTTTATATACTGATGTACAGACGAATCTATACCATACTAAATAACATTTTTCTAATTGGATAAAAATAAATTACAATAAACAAAGGGTCGTCACTCTGACTGAGCCAGTATGACCCCTTGTCCAAAATAGACAACACAACCTAGTCATGAAAAGGGACAAGGGGGTATACGGACTCGACCAGAGTTATGACCCTTTATTTACTGGAATTTGTTTTATACAAGGCTTAAAAATGCTATGTATTATCGAATAAGTTCATCTGTCCGACCCCTTATTTAAAGGGCTGGCCCAGCAGATATCATGGTGGAATATGAAACTGGTGGATCAAAATCCAAGGTTCACTGAGTTTTGTCCGTGTGTTCTTGGTGAACACACTTTACCTTAGCCTCGTCTGTCAGATCAGGATGTAAACCTGGCAGTCCCGCGTATCGAAGCCTATCCTCCAAGCACGCTAAAAGAATCCTAGAAATCCATTTAATAGTAAGAGTATGCCAGATTACTGTGTTTCTATGGAGCCTTCCCCTCTCTCTGGGGCAGCTCTAAATAACCTATAATGTGTTGAGCTATTAAACAAACTTCTAAGTGCCTGGCTTATTAATATCTCGAGTCCTTCAAAATGCTCCATCATCATATTTTCAACTATTTATGCCTTTAAAAAAAGTTAAATCTCTAAGTCTCTTTAACTGTAGTTTACTTATATAAAGTACATTTCATGAACACATTTTCCAAGTAAATTCTGTTCTCCAACATGTACAACATCGCTTTTCACGGTCCCACATAATAATGGAAACTACTGTTGAGTAGAATTTGAAATTACATAATTATTGAGTCATGTTTCACATGATTTGTGATCAAGCCAAGGCGTCGCCAAGAAGTTTTGCCTTTTCTTTATATTCCTGTCCAGGTAACCATCCAGTATTCTGAAATAAAACATGTTTTAAATTGGATGACTAGAGGTGACAAGTATACCAGATACAGGACAAATGCCTATGGGGTGATCAGAGATGAAATGAAATGGTGTAATGCAGAACAGAGGGCCATAACTCCGGTAATACTCTTCTTATTGGGCATGCTACACCGACATCTTGGCATGATACATGAACACTCTGTAAAGTTTCATTTGAATCGGTTGGAAACTAGTTAAGCCTGCAAGATATTTTTATCAGGGGTTATTCAACAACCTACACTTAACTGGATCACTCGGTAGTTACCTGAACATGCATGAACAAACATCAACTCGAGTTCAGCTAAGCAGCAGTTTTCCACAAATGGAAATGAGTAAGAGTAAGCAAGGCTGATCAAAAGATAATTATTTTAATTTACTGGTAACTACAGAAAGATCCAATTAAATAATTTGTTACATTTATTTTCATTGAATTGTTGATTTTAATTAAATGTGCCCCGTGTGGTTCCGGCGGCTCCATTTGGTTACGGGGCAAAGAATAGGGCCACTGCAGGGGTAGAACTCCACCCCCACCCCCCACAAATTCATCATTTTATCATTTTTTGTACATGCTCATTAAAGGTCTTCATTGTTTCAGGTGCCATCTCGCTCATCACTAGAGCAGAGGCAGAAAAACTATAACGTGGCTCCAGCGTAAATGGAGTGTCAGCAGTAGAATTTGCAGCAACTCTGCAGTTCAGGGTGAGAAGGCTCTAGGCCTGTTCTCCATATTTTATCTTGATGTACATGGAGGATGAGCCTGGCATGTTCATTCCTGTTAGGTGCCATATAACCTTTCATGTGTTGGTGCGCCTTAAAACCCCAATTCAATTTAATTAAATGTGCGTATAATTGTTTATTTATCCTCAATGTATTGCACCGGGTATTTTAGCGAGCAGACATTGGTTTGAAGTCTCATCCGAAGGACTGGTAAGGTAGAAAAAACTTTCAAATACTTCTGTAGTTAACCCAACTTCGGCCCTAGCGCAATCTCTGGGTTATTAGGCTCTAGTGCTAACTCTTACACCACAGCGCTACTTTGATTTGAACGTATTTAAAAATCCTGCTTATATTTAAAATGGTGCGATTTACCAGGTGGAGCACTGGGGATGTCACTGTCAACACAAAGTTCTCATCCATGAATGAGTCAGATTACATTTAATTTATACAAATCTTAGTCATCTCACCCCATGTACTGAATATCTCACAAAAGTGAACAAATAAAAGTATTTCACACTAAATTAGGACTAGGAAACCTCCATCATAATCAGGGACCGTCTGCAGAAGGTTTGTTTTACCTTCTGCGAAACCTATGTCACAAGATTAATCCTAGCAGTCTGATCCCTATACCATGTCACTCTATGCAGCAATTTTGGGAATGGTACCGGTACCAATTAAATTGGGAAAATTTGAGTAGTTTTGCCTTTAATTGGGAGTTTTTCACTATCAAACAAAAGCAATATTGTCTGCTTAAATACTTTGCAAATACATTATCATTTGTACATTCCCTTGTAGTATTTCATAACTCTACCCTTGAAGTAGATATATATATATATATCATTATTTTTATTTGACGGAACTTTTTCAAGCCAATTGGAGAAAAAACACTTTTTGCCATTGCGAATGGTACCGTTTTTCGGTACCACTTATATAAGGGGGACAAAACACTGCTATGTAAGATTTAGGTGTCACTAATAATTCATACCAGCTTTGCAGATCTCTTCAGCAACAGATTCCAGTTCGCCCAGTGCATCTGAAAAATGATAATGATGCAAATGATATTTAAAGAGTAGCCACAGACGGTAAGATCCGTGCTTATTCAATTTGCCTTTTGAAACTCGACTGTTTAAAGGAAATAATTATTAGGTTTCAGTTTAAATTCTCTGTACCTTTGAAACCCAAGTGTGATTAACAGGAAATGCAGAAGTCTCTAGTTTCAGAAGTTTCAGTCCGAGTGATATTTTAGGAAATGTTTGTCTTCAGATGAAATTCTTCGTATTTTTGAAATCCATGTGTGATAATAGTAAATGTTAAATTTTTCAGTTTAAAGAAACTAACCTGCCAAATAACGGCAAAATTACACTACAAAACTCTATCTGGGGGTTCAGGTCATATAATAATGTATATGTTCCGATTAAAAGTGTAGGTTTATTATCGGATTTTAGAATACCTGTGACTGAATATGTGTAGAACTGATTATGAGTTTGTAACTCCTAATTCGACACTACAGTTTTGGGGCCTGGCTGGTTTAAGCCATCTATATTGTGTCTATATAGCATTTGGATTCTCAAAATATGCAAGTTATATATATATATGTAATATTTATAGCATACTTTTTCGAGTATATGCGATTTATACTGCTTCTCGAGGGCCGCAGGCCCGAGAGTGCAGTATAAATCGCATACGAGAAAAGTATGCTATAAATGTTTTGTACCTTAGAAATTGCCGGTAATTGACATTTTGATTGACAGGTTGTGTGTAAACTTACAACTATGTGCGTGTACAATAGAGTAGGCCATGGTATAACTGCCGAACCTGTCATTTATAGCACGGCTGAAATATACCGGCATTTATAGCACGGCTTAGGTTCAGCTCTTCAGGTTTATGAAACATATATCATAAGCAAGAACAAAGGAAAACCATTACAGCTATGGTACAATATATATATACCTCGCCATCAATAGGTTTAGGAACGGTGCATACGTTGTAAAATTTGGCTGTTGGCGTGTAGCTACTTAGTTCTCCGCAGAGAACTTTTGAAACCTGATGGGTGAATTATAGGATAGCATGCTTGACATTTTTTTTATTGGGCAACTAAGTTGAAAAAGGGGCAAAATACTGTAAAATTCATAACCAAGTTATGGCACTTGTTTGTTAGCAGTCCTCTTACGGCAGTGAATACATCTGTAAATGTTCTGTGAAGCTGTTTCTGAGATATGAGCTTACCAAAAAAAGTTGACTAAGTACAAAAAGGGACTTAACTTTTTTAAATAGGTCGCAGAGTCATGTGATTTGCACTTGGCATGTTATCTATTTATACTGAATACATGCATGACGTTTTATAGACTTCTGGCAATTGGTTTGCAAAATATGAGCTTTAATACCAAAAAAGGTTAACCAAGAAACTGACAAAGTATAAAAAGGGTGTAACTTTGTCAAAATAGGTTGCAGGGTTATGTGACTTGTGCATGGCATGTTATCGATTTATACCGAGTTTTGTTGAATTTTGGTAGGCAGTTTGTGAGATATGAGCTTACAGTAAAAGGTTGACCAAGAAATTTACAAAGTATAAAAAGGAGCATAACTTTGTCTAAATATCTTGCAGAGTTATGTGACTTGCGCATGGCATGTTATCGATTTATACTGAATACATGTGTCAAGTTTTATTGAGTTCTGGCAATCAGTTTTTGAGATATGCCAAAAAAGGTTAACGCCAACGCTGGGACAAGTAAAATAGCTTTCCTTTTCTTAGAAATTTTCTGTTAATGAAACTTTATTTATAAACCGATAGCTGGAGCGATTTAAATTATTATATATACTGGTTGTGTACCAGTTATCGTCATTCACCAGATTTCGTCATTATCAATAAAACGCTCGATGTCGTGCTTATTTTTCGACCCCACTTTACAAATCACTACACACTATCATCAGACGATTGGAGAGGAAAAAATAGTTTAGAAATCTTAACATACACTCTCAAAGCAACTCGTTTACCTATATAAATACCGTTATAAACAAAACACAATCGGGGGAATCACGCGCTAATGCGCATGCGCAGGAAAATTTCCTTTTAAAATAACTGACCATTTACGTTGAACCATTGAAACCATTGAATCAATTGACATGCACAAAAAACTAAAAGTATGTGATAAACGAAAAACAACTAGTTCACGTCAATCAATTCAAATTTGCGGACAGTTATTTCCCTTTAAATTATGAACGTCGAAGTGAAGTAAATTACTTCCGATACCTACAGTTGAAAACAACATTTTAAATTGTAGATATATATTTTTTCTAGATAATTTTTTTTGTGTATTCATATGCAATGGTATATTTATGTTTCATAAATAACTACACACGTTTTCATCATCCCTAACATGGATTTTTCGGTATTAAACTGAACATGACGATAACTACTACATTCAGCTCAAACGACCGGCCCAATTCAGTCTATATTTAGTAACGGTCACGTGACACTTGTTACTGAGAATAGGAACAATGTAAACACGGAATATTTACGGCAAAGGGGTAAGCTACTCTACTGGCAATAATATTTATGAGATTACTAGTTAGTAATTTAGATATATTAAAAAATCAACATAAAAATGATGATATCTGGTATACAGCCAGTATAGATATGTTATCATGTTATTTAAATTATACGCTTATAAAAAGTTTTTTAATTTTCACTTGGTAGTACATGTATCTAAAATACTAAAAAATATTTGTATACTTCATTTGTGATAAATGTTTTTGCGTTCCTTATACGCATGCAATACTGCAAAGATTTAGTAGGAAAAAGCATGGGAACAACCCGCTTACCACTAATGTTCTGAAAAGTAAAGCATTGCCATTGACATTTTGCCCTTTCACCACCCTTAAAATAGGAGAAAAAACATTAGTGTCCATTTTAAATTTTAAACTTTCCTGTAGAACCAGTTACGGTAAACATCTTGCTGAGAACTTATTTGTTTGGTTTTCAAAATTTCGGGGGGAAAATCTACATTCATTAGTCCCCCTCCACCTCCTCCCCACTCCCCACCCCACTATGTATCACATTCAAGTGAGGGGCTTGCTATGCTATTACCAGCTACTCACCTTTAAGTCTGTTGGTAGTGCAGCACCTTGTACTCTCTGAAGTTTGCCATATTTTTCACTCGTTACGTGGTGGACCTAGAATAACAAGCAGGATCTGAATTGATATCCTCCTTTGTGTGGCAATTAAACAGATAAAAGGAAGTGTAGATGCTATGAAGAACAAAGGGCCATAACTGAGGTAATACTCATTTGTTTGTACATGACAAAATGCCCATCTTGGCATGAAACTACATTATCCTGTAAACTTTCATTTGAATCAGTTGGAAACTGTAGAAGTTAAACCTACAAGATATTTTTATATAAAATTCAAAGAACAAAGGGCCATAACTAACTTATTTAATCATAATGGTAAAATGAAATGCCTATCTTGGAATGATACACAATCTTCCTGTACATTTTTTAGACAATCTGTCAAATGTGGGAGGAGATAGAAATGCCAAAAAAATTATACAAAATTCAATGATAAAATGGCCACTACTCAGGAAAGACTCATTTTATCATAGCACTGAAACGATATGCGCATCTTCACATGATACCATATGATCCTGTACATTTCCGTATGAATTGGTTGAACCCTGCAGGAGGTGTATCACATGCACTATATTTGCTAAGAACACCCTTAGGGACACAACTCCAGTAAAACCCACTTGGTCGTAACAACTACAGGTCATCCTGATCACCTTGTTAAAGGTCTTATGAATACCCCAATACGTCTTGCTGGTGATATCAAACTTTTATATTTTTATTATTGTTTAGACGGGCTAACCATTTTTTTCATGATGTAGCCTAATGGTAAAAAGTTCACGGATGGACCTATGACCCGCCATTGTATAAGTTCTTGTGGTAATCGACCACCACTAGAGCCCTTAACACATATTTTATCTATCATAACCTGGCAGAAAACGTCATCCTTCATTTCATCTCATTCTGAGGTTGCTGTCCCAATTCAACCTATTCTGATGTTTTATGGGGACGTAAAACCGCATTTCATTCATCTATTATACAATCACTAGAAGGCAACGGCCTACATGTCAAGCTTATCGTGAAGTAGTCCAGATTTTGATCTGACCAACACCCATGTCAATCCCAAGAGATATCCATTCCTTACATACTTAATATTTAATATATTATTAACAATGGGATGCATGTCATAACGGAGAACGGATGTGATATTGTTCAAAGTAGGTCACAGCAGCCAAAAATGTTGCACATGTGTAATTCATATATGAACCATTGTAATGAAGTTTGGTGAAAATTCTATGACAAAGAAGCAAGATATGCATGTCACAGCGAAGACCGGACGTGATCTGTATTTCATCCAGAGTAGGTCACAGTCACCTGAAATTGTGTACGCGATGTTGGTTACATATAAGGAACATTCTTGTGGACTTTGGTGAAAATCCTGTATTAAAGCAATGAAGAAGAAAAAATTGGACGCACAGACTAATGAACAGATGGACAAACTGACATACATACACCCGGACGACATAGTGATCACTGAGTCGAGATCAGCAGACTCAACAAAAAACGACTATTAACATTTGTCTAGTGAGAGAAAAATTTATACCAGTTATTGGTAATAGCTCATATCAAGTTCTTACCGCTGTAATACTGAAGTGACCGATCTGCGAAGTGTTGCTGATGAGCGGGCCCTTACATACGTCAATATGGTCTCCCATCCTGTACACGATCACGCGTTTCTGCTTCGACTGTTCAGCAATGTCAGGAATCTGCTGGCTTTTAAAGTGATTATGCTTGAACATCTGGAGAGCCACGTCAACGTCCATATCCAGACGCTCAAATTCCAATGCTTTGCTGCCCATACGTCCTGCCTCTAAACTCAAAGCTTGTAATTCTCTCTGCAAGGAAAGTGTTCTTTTTTATAATATGCATATTCTGATTATTTGCTACTTGAGTACCACCCTTAAATAATTCTGGCACAACACCCTCCTGTCTCTGGAAATGAGGCGTAGGAAAATATGGTGAAAGAAGACAAGGAATGAAATGCTTTTAAATGTTTAACTAAATTACAAAATAATTTCCTCCTTGTGCTAATTATCCTTCATTTTGGAAGTAATTTTAACTCTTTTAGTGGTCTTAAGATGTATATGTATACATGTACATGTATGTATTGCCAGTATTGGGTTTATCGTCACTTTTAACAATCATTCAGCCATATCAGAATGGTGTTTACTTGTAACAGTGAACATGTATAATGATCAACTTGACAGTGCTGCCCCACTGGATTACCATGACAAGGTAGACACATGCCATAATAAATCACCACACCCCCAGTCACATTATACTGACTCCATGCTGACCAGACTTAGAACAGTTTACTACCCTTTATATGCTAATGTCAAGCAAGGGGTCTACCTTACTAGTACCATTTTACCATTTTACTGAAGACTTTTGTATGAACAGGCAGGGGTTTCAACCCACAACGTCTCGCATGTGAAGCGGATGCTCTTAAGATAAAAATAAAACAACATCTCCAATTGATAATGAAAAGATAATCAGTTGCTTAACCCTTAACCCCTTTTGACTACTAAGCACGCCTATAATGGCCTTCTTGTCCATTGTAAACCCAGATCAGTCTGGGGAGTGGGGACATTTAATTCTGAGAAATAATTCACTTTACGTACCATGGTAGGCTTCCAATCTGGCAAGGATAGGTCGGCATCATAAACAAAACTACCACTTTTGACTGAAATGAAACAACTTTACTTTTGTATGGTTCTAATTAAAATCTTCATGCATATATTTTAATAATTTATACAAGGAATCACAAGTACAGTAACCAAAACTTGAAAACTGGTATCCATATTTTTCCTTGTTAATTTTATCACAGCTTATGGTAATTTGGTGTGACATAATGTTCTTTCATATATCAGATAAAGGTATCTGCGTTTCCCAAGTGCTGGAAAATCTAATCTTACACACGGAGGCAGATAAATGTCATATGCATCAACAATGAGTCCAAACATGTCACCAGTTGCATGACATCACCGTTAATAAACTTACAAAACATCGATTTTTGGTGATGTCCACAAGTAACATGTCAGTGGTATGCAAGAAACAGAAGAAATCATGGTATCCAGTTCAAATACGGAAGAGGCGTCCGTGGCCGAGTGGTTAGAGTCTCTGACTTGGAATCATTTGCCCCTCACCGCTGTAGGTTCGATCCCTCAGGGGCCTAGGAATCTTTATGTGAGGAAGCTATCCAGCTGGCTTGCGGAACGTCGGTGGTTCTACCCAGGTGCCCGCCTGTGCACGAAAATTGCCCGGAGGGGCATCTGGGGTCTTCCTCCACCAGTGGAAGCTGGAAAGTCGCCATATGACCTTAGCTGTTGGTGCGACTATAAAATCCAATTCAATTCAAATACGGAAATTATGAACCTCGGTATTATTAGTTCCCATAGGAACAGTTATACCTCATGCTGAAATTCACTAGATTCACCAGATACCCATGAAAGATTCTAACAGTCTTCCCCTACCTTGAATGACTGTATGTGGACTGAAATATTAAACCCTCGACGCAGCTTGTTATTTTACATAACCATATGTCCCCTGGTTGGATATCGCTGTTTTAGACAAACATCAGGTCTTGTCTCTCTGTTTACTTACTATTAGGTTTAGGAAAACTACAAAGCTGCACATAATGGTCATCTTTGAATGCCGTCTCGAGTATATGGCCGAGGATAAATGAACCACTTCTCCAAAATACCTGAAATACACATATATCAAAATGACACTCTAAAGAAATGGACGTCTTTGTATTATCTAAGAACTCTTCTCATATTCACTCAAATAAAAATCTGACAGGACTAGTCCATTTTTAGCTGGACGAATAGCATTTTATTTAAAATGACCTACAGGTCGAGTAAGTGGATATTTGATTTTCAAACAGTTTTAGTCCCAATTCAACCACAAACACACACTACCAAGTCTTGCCAATGTTCACTGGATGTGCTTTTCACCAGTTATCATTGGCTAACATTTTTAACAGTTGGATTATTTCCATGAAACTTGGCAGAAACAAAGATTCATTGGTGACGATCTCTAAACATTAAAGTAGCTATCCCGTCAAATAACTTGAAAATTACACTTCAGAACCGTTTATCAAAACTCTATCTTGGTGTTCAGGTCATATAATAATGTATATTTGCTGATTAAAAGTAAAGATTTATTAACGAGTTCTTAAAATACCCGTGTTTAAATATGCATAAAATGTATTATGAGTCGGTAACTCCTAATTCGAAGTTCCAGTTTTCGGATTTAACCTGGCTGGTTAAAGCCGTTTACATGTATTTTGTGTCTACACTACTCAACTTTTATAATCGGTCACTTTTCTAAGAATTATATATTTTTTAATAATTCATATTTTCATTTGAAAGTTTAACTGGCGTCGTATTTATAAAACTGAATCTGCCTTGATTTGACTAAAACCTTGTTGATAAACTTAATAAAATATTGGTATGTGATTCGGTGTTTTCAGTTTTCATGTTATTTTCAAAAAACCTGGATGGTCGATTTTAGAAGTGAGTAGTGTACATAGTTTGGATTCTTAAAATATGTTAGTTTATATATATATATATATACCTTGTTGTCAGTAAGTTTAGAAATGGTGAACATATTTTGTAAAATTTGGCTGTTGTTGGCAGGATAACTACTTTAACCTCATAATCAGAGTATGGTGGCTTCCAGCCTTCGAAAATATCACAGGTCTGCCGGCTTGTGAATTCACACTTCTGTGCACCTACATTTTTGTAAAATTTCAATGTACTTGATAGTATTCGGGCAAGAAATTTTGGTCAGTTCTCAAAGACTGCGCTATGATTTAGGATCTTGATGAGTTTTGTTCAAAATATGCAGTTATTTGCCTACAGTTCATGTTTCAATAATATAAAAACAAGTACAGTGCTCCAGATGAGCTTTAATGTCAAAGGATATTTTATGACCTAAATAAACCTGCAATGCTGAATTTTGAATTTTTTTATGTCAGAGTAAATGTTTGTTTTTTCTCTTTGTAAACACAAATAGACCAGTTTTGTACTAGAATCACAAATAGACCAGTTTTGTACTAGAACCACAAATAGACCAGTTTTGTACTACAACCACAAATAGACCAGTTTTGTACTAGAATCATAACTGACAGTGCTGATTTTTACTCCTAATTTATTTTTTCAATGTTGATTTCCTAAATTTTATTGCTGAAATACACAAAGAAATTGCATATCTGGAGCTCTGATTTAGACAGCATTTTTTTCCATCTAAAACTAAATAATTGAGCCTAATCACCCCAGTGGTGGTTTTTTTCTACCCTCTAGGAACATAACCCATACCGTAACAATTGGGAATTTTAGCGCCATTTTTCCATCTAAAACTAAATAATTGAGCCTAATCACCCCAGTGGTGTTTTTTTTCTACCCTCTAGGAACATAACCCATACCGTAACAATTGGGAATTTTAGCGCCATTTGCATAAAATTGGAAAAACATCCAGTAAAACAATTCTTTAATAATTGTATCTTTAATACTGTTATCTTTAATACTGTTTTTTTCTGGGGGGGACAACATATATGTGTAAGAATTGACTAAAACAACACAGAAGTATGTAAAAAAAAAAAAATTCAAGTGGAGCGAGCAGGGGGATGAGAGGCGGGGATGGGTGTTGGGGTAGGGGGCAACATATATGTGTAAGAATTGACCTAAACAACACAGAAATATGAAGTGAAGTATGAATAAGATGCATAATGCTATAAGAAATCCCAAACCAAAATTATAGATATATACATGCTTACATGCAAACCTAGAGCCGCCTGCCTGACAAGGCCTCTATCTTTTCAGCTGAACTTAAGGCAATTGAACTTGCCTTAAATTATATTCAGGAATCTGATGATGACCATTTTGTAATCTTTTCTGATTCCCTTTCATCTCTTCAAGCACTGGGTAATATGAAACATGATAACCCAGTTGTGCTTCAACTTTTAGAAAAGTACAATTCTCTTATAGTTGATAATGTTATTATTTTCTGCTGGCTTCCAAGCCATGTAGGAATACGTGGTAATGATAGAGCTGATAGTGCTGCTAAAGCAGCATTAGGTTTACATATATCTAATGCTAAATTATCTTATACCGATTTTAAAAGTTGTATTAACACATTTATTCGTAACTCTTGGCAAGCCGCTTTTGATTTGTCTGTTAACAATAAACTCCATTCAATTAAACCGTTACTTGGAGAATGGCGTTCTTCTAGTAGACCCATTCGTCGAGAGGAAGTTGTCCTAGCCCGGTGCAGGATAGGGCATACACGTTATACTCATTCATATTTATTACAAGGTGAGCAATTACCAGAATGTATACCCTGCTTTGCACCGTTAACGGTCAAACACATATTGTTGGAATGTGTATACTTTGATCCTATGCGTCAAAGGTACTACAGGGGCGTCCGTGGCCGAGTGGTTAACGTCTCTGACTTGAAATCACTTGCACCTCACCGCTGTAGGTTCGATCCCTCAGGGGCCTAGGAATCTTTATGTGAGGAAGCTATCCAGCTGGCTTGCGGAACGTCGGTGGTTCTACCCAGGTGCCCGCCCGTGCATGAAAATTGCCCGGAGGGGCACCTGGGGTCTTCCTCCACCAGTGAAAGCTGGAAAGTCGCCATATGACCTTAGCTGTTGGGGCGACTATAAAATCCAATTCCAATCAATTCAATCAAAGGTACTACAATGTTAATACTATGACCGAGTTATTTAATACTATAGATTTTAGTCTAGTTTTAGATTTCCTGAAGGAAGTCAGACTATATAAATCATTATAATATGTTCTTGTATATATTTACTTTTTTATATACCCGTTTTCGGGCATTTGTTGATTTACATATATAGTTTATATCACTACCATATCATCCCTTACATGTAAATAGTTTTATCTTTATATATTTACATTTCTATGTATCCTTCCCCTCTCTCTGGGGCGGCTCTAAATAACCTATACTGTGTTGATGAGCCGTTAAACAACATTCAATTATATATTTACATTAATTTTTAATTAACCCTTCATTTCTTCATCATTCATCAGTTTTTGCGCACAATATGACCTATTTATGTGTCGACGTGCCGTAAAACACTATTCATTCATTCATTCTGCCTTTATTGCACATTTTATGGGCCATCACAATTTGGGTTCCATGGGAGCCCAGAATTTGCAGAAGACAAAATTACTTACCTAACCCTTTACAACATACTATAAGGAAACCAATTTCAAAATTTAGTTCAACTAGGACAAGAAATGTAAGAGATATAGACCTGTCAACACAGCTTACACGCAAAATTTGATGTGAAACAGACACATTTAAAGGGCTATCAGAATGGCCAAATTTGGTTGTGCTAGGGTAAGACTTGTAAGAGATATAGACTTGTAAACACAGCTTACACACAAAATTTGATGTGAAATGGGACACATTTTATGGGCTATCATAATTTGGGTTCCATGGGAGCCCATGGGTTACAGGAACCAAAATTGCTTATGCAGCCCTTAAGATAATGCTATAAGGAAGCCCATGGCCAAATTTCGTTGTGCTAGGATAAGAAATGTAAGAGATATAGACTTGTAAATACAGCTTACACGCAAACCTTGATGTGGGACGCCAATGCCGGGGTGATTACATAAGCTCTCTTATTCTTCGAATAGTCGAACTAAAAAGGAAAAAAAAAACACTACGCCTGTCCGAGAATGTTACCTCATTTGGTAATTGTGTGTCCTCATCTAGCATGTGCTTGAACTGGAGAGTACAATCGTCTGTTAGAGGCCGGTGCATGTCCCATGGTTCATCATTCACCAAGGCAACTATCGAACGCTTCATAACAAATTCAGCAATATCTGGTATGGAGAAAACAATACTTCGAGCTGTTTTTGAAAGTAATATTCATGTATCGGAGAAGTTAATAGTTACAGGTCTGCCATGATCGTAAGGAAGTGGTTTCTTATTGATATAAAACTTCACGACAAATATGGTAAAAATCCGTTAAACAATTTAGAGCAGTAATCAACAACACGCAACTATAAAACTATGGCAGCCCACCTTCCATTATCCATCCATAACCTTCATTTTTATTTTTAAAAAAGGTTAATAAATGCCAAAGCATAAGAATAAATGACATAAACCATATATACCAACAGAACTTACCATTGAACAATTGATCAAACATGACTTGACAACAAACAGATTGGCAACTACGTTAACAAATGTGACACTTACGCATAGCACAGTTGTAGGGAGTGGAGAGATCTTTGTTCATAACAAGGGAACAGTCTTCGGGCACACCTTTATAGTCGACTTGTATCTTTTCAATCCTTTTGATGAACGACATCTGGCGGTTTTTTTCTTCCTCAAACAACTCATTTCTCCTTTGCCTCACTTCAGAATTAGTTAGTTTAGCTGCTGTTTTAGAGCTGTATAATTCTGAAATAAAATACAATATTTATAAGGACAAAAAAAATAAAATTGTTTCCAGTGGCCCGGCCTACCCTATTTTTAAGGGGCCGACCCTAAAACTTATTAAAAAAATAAAAATAAAAAAATAAATCTTCTGAACAATGATTTATCACATGTATATGACTGTGAAGTTACAGTTTCCCGATTAAACCTCCATTTTTGCACCAACATTTTTATATGTATATTTCTTTCTTTTTTAGCTTTTAACATGTACAATATTACAGAAGACCATCATCATAGAACGTCCAGGAAACATGTTCTGGCTGTAAACGCGATTGTGTTTTTTTGCTTTGACACACACGAAAGATGTCTAAATCGGTCAACATTTGCTTGATCTTCCGCATACAATTTTAGGGAAACAGAACTAGGTGGCCAAACATAAAATGCAAAATTCACTAAGTTATCTGCCTTTAAGGGGCATGATCCGCTGATTAACACAAAAGTTCCATGAGATCTTTAATTTGTACAGGGAATTGCTCTCCCTGCACACACGGGTCCAATGCATCCCCTCCAAAGGATGGCATAGTGTGTGTGTGTGTTGTTCTGAGGTTTATAGTCCCTCCACCAACAAACACGACAGGGTAGCCCTGCCGCGACGGGCACAATAGAGTCTGGACTGTTCTAGTTGAAGTGTGTTTGTTGATCTGGTGCTGCTGTGTTGCTGTGTCGTCGTCTCTGTTGATTGTATGTTGGTGGTTGTCGCTCTCGCTCTGTATAGTTGTCGCTGTGGCGGTGAAGTGGTGGTCTTGTGGTCGAGGTGGCCTGCAGCCGCTAAGGTGGTAGTTCTACATCCGCTAGGGTGGTTGTCCTACAGCCGCTACAGGTCGGGCGTCCTTGTGTTTGGGGCCACACCCCTCACATTATGGCCCCTGCGCTGCAAACATCATCCGGATAGCTGTGTTGAGTCTCTACCCCTCTTCAGTTGTCTGACTATGGTCGAATGTAGGCCTCGGCATCGATCCCTAACTATTACTAACTAGTTACTGCTACTTCGTTACTGCTACTCTGTGTTGGTGGATCTCGGCTCCGGCCCGCGGACTTCTGTCTTCCAACTTCCAAGCGGGTTCACTGCTATCTGATGAATGATGATTGCATTGACGGGGGCGCAGGGTACATCTTCACTATCAGTCAAATGACACTCAGGCTACTGAACCGAGACAAACCAGTTCAATAGTACCAGTGTTGATCACTATACGCGAATATAGTGCTTCACACCAGTAATGTTGTATAGGGCTGGCAAGGCGACCCCTATACAAACACCATGAGTGTCATCTGTGCCCTCTCCGCGATGTGCACGCTGTGAAGAAAGGAGAAGTCCAGAGGATGGCATACTTCACAATAGTCTCATTTATTTGTACATACAGATGTTTATAGATGCACCCCCATGACGCCTCATTGCGTTTGACCAAAAACCATATGGACAATTTCAGACCACACACTGGGCCTAAATTAAAAGATTGTTTGTTTGCAGTTTGCGACCGACCCATGGCAAATCCGTTTCAATTGTTGTTGTTTTTTCAATTTAAAAAAAATAAATAAAAAAAATTCCCCCACCCACAATGTGTTCATCACAAATATTGTTGGTTGTTTCAATTATTGTGGGAAGTTTCATAATGCTCTGATATATTGAACGCTTGGAAATAATCTCTGCTGCTATAGTAAATTGAAAGCGTCTACAGGACTGGCCTTGTGAGTGAGAAAAATGTGAGGATGGTGTCTGCAAAAAGGACACTTGAAGAAAATATTGTTCTTTGCAGTAACGTAAACTGAGAAGTGAAATTGACACACAGTTCAATGTTTATATTTTAACAGGGCTTGACATTAACTTTTTTTCTACTTGCAAGAACTTATGCGTGGGAACAATACTTTGGGTAAAGTGTAGCCTATATCTCCACAAATTAATAATGTTGTTTTTGGGCAAGTCATTGTCTAATCCACTTGCCCAAACTAAATTTCTACTTGCCCCGGGCAAGTGAAAATTTTACCATATTTTTCAAATATTTCTAATGATGACGTGCCAATATTCAGTTTATATGTTTTAGATGAAATATAAAAAGAGTGTAGATTGTATGCACTGGATTTGATGTTCATATTATCTTGTACCAAACAAAAGATTTTGTCATTTGAAACATTACTTCGAAAAAGTTAGCGTCAAGCACATAATAGTTACTAAGCCTATTTCATATGTCCATAAATGAACATTTGATCAATGTTCTGCATGTTCTGTTAATATTTAACTAAAACCTATAAAAAAAAAAATTATGGATAATACTAGTGAAGCACACGATATCTGCATGCCGTCGATGGGCATGCGTTAATAATAAGAATGTGTTAAAAAATATATATCCCTACCTACCACCCACCCCTAAAAGCCATGGGTCGGAAACTGCAAACAAACAATTTTTTAATGGTGGCCCCGTAATCGTTTAAAAATAATATCTCAAATAAACCACAACAAAACTATAAATAAATGCTCTTACCCAATTAATAAATAATTAATCTTCAATTGAATATCACATTTATTGCAAATTTAGATATATTTAAATTAATAAACATATATATTTTACAATATATGCGTATATGACATGACCGTGTGTAAACGTTTCTAGTATGATGTCACTGTGCAAGGCACTTATGTTTTACCGTTCAAACAATGTATAGTATCTAGATGTAATTTTTTTATGCAAAATGTTTTTTGATTAAAATGTTAGTGTGAAACTGATAACAAATGATCATTCTTCAAGTTGTACATTTATACAATTCAGTGTATCAGTTTAAATTCATTGACTGTTTAAGTCACACATAAAAAAAGTCAAATGCGTACGCAGGTCGGAGGATGGCGCATATAAAAAAAATTGTCTCGATGTTCGTAGACGTGTATTTTATGCACTATCTGCATAATACCCTGCCAGAGCAAGGCAACAGGAGTGTGTTCAGAAAATTTGGGACGTGAACCTACAGGGAATCAAACTCATGGCCTCTGGGATGAGAAGCAAGTATGCTTACCACTCCAAAACCACTATACAGATACTTCCTAGCACACCAAATAAAAAGCTTTAGAACATTCACACCCATCATAGTTTATAGATGTACCCTAGATGCACCCCATGATGTCTCATTGCATTTGACCCAAAACCGTGTGGACAATTTCAGACCATGTTTAAACGTTTCTTGAATGACCTCACTGGCCAAGACACATGTTTTTTCATTCAAACAATGCAAAGTACCTTTATTTAAACTAATGTATTTCACATCAAAATGTTTTTTGGATTAAACTTTTAGTGTGAAATGGGTAAGAAATGATCATTCTTCACTTTATTAAGTTGTACATTTATAAAATTCAGTTTATCAGTTTAAATTGACTATTCATAAGCTCAAACATGTGATACCTCACGGCGTAAGATGATATCTCACAGAATTCTAAACCTCCCCACGGAATTCATAATTTTGATAGAGCATCATCAAACAAATCTGACCAATCAGTGACCAGAAATAAAACATACAAATACATTCTGGTAGGTGATAAACTCGGTCTTTATCCTTGTTGTTCAACCAAGTTTAGTGCTAAAATTAAGCTATCTACAGTGTGATTCTTTTAAAACCCTGCATACTTCATGTACATTCATGCAAATTGATTCAATATATGTATCTTTCAAAATTAAAACCTTAAAAATTATCGTCTTTTTACTCTGCTAAAGATTTTTATTTTACTATAGAACCTAAGGATAAAAACCGAGTAACACACATCTTATCACCTACTTAAAATAAGGTAAAATCTCAACATCTTTGCAATGGAAAATTATGAATTGTGTGAAAAACTCCCGTAAAATTGCTAAAATCGAATTTTCTAAGATCATCGGTCTATTTCCTTTTTTAGTATATGATTGCCTAAAAGCCTAAAAGCCAACTTGATTGTAGCCTAAAAGCCAACTTGATTGTATTGCCTCGCTACTCGCGAGATCGTCACGTGACAAGTTGGGTGGTGGGGGTGGGGGGTGGAGAAAGTGTTATTATCGGATAGGGAAAACGAAAGTAGACTTGGTTCTGATGTAGACTTTAGACAATGACTTGGTATGAAGGTGAAATTAGTGAAAAACCTTGTTTTGGGTCAAATGTACTATGGGTCGAATTGAATTGATTTTTTAAGGCACACCAACGCATGAAAAGGTTTTATGGCACCTAACAGGCATGAACATGCCAGGCTCATCTTCCATGTACATCAAGATAAAATATGGAAAATGGGCCTAAAACCTTCTCACCCTGAACTGCAGAGTTGCTGCAAATTCTATCGTAGAAACTCCATTTACGCTGGAGCCACGTTATTGTTTTTCTGCCACTGCTCTTTTGATGCGAGCGAGACAGCACCTGAAACAATGCAGGGATCATGATGAAGACCTTTAATGAACATGAACAAAAAATGATAAAATGAACATGAATTTGGCGGGATTCTACCCCTCTGTCTCCCCTCCAAAGGTTCTATGGGTCGAACTGGTTAAGATGGGTCGAACTGGTTAAGTGCCGAAACGTCATAAAACCACATTTTCCAGGGGTTCAACGTTAAAAACGGCATAAAAAGAAAACTGTCATACTTTTCAAATGAATGCTGACCTTCCTACTTGAATTGTTCATGCACAATGAGCATAAGCGGTTCGATAGCATGCTCATTATTGTAGTTTACACCAAGTTTAAAGGTTAATAAAAATATTTCCACATTTTTTACTTAGACGGAAAAGGAAGTCGAAAATCCTGGCCGCGCATGCGCAATTGCCATAACAACGCTCCAAAATAACAACTGGGCTAGTGGTCGTGTTGAAAAAATTGCAAAGTGATTTTTGTCAAAAATAGCGATTAAGTTTTAAATATTACATCAAACGACAATGGTAAGTATCTTCTAACGTTACTTAATAACATATACCCCTAGTAAAAATGCAGGAGTCTAACATCTTGAACCATAATTTAACCGAAATTACGCAGGTTGTGTAAGCAAGAAATTGATATTTCTGACATCGGTGACCTGATTGATAGAGTATGCCATGTCATAGTCTCATTTATTTGACGTCTTCGGTGCTTTTTTTTACATACATACTTTATAAATGCACCCTAGACAGGATGGCGTATATCAAAAATCATCTCGCCATTCGTAGACGTGTATTTTATGCCACAGGCACAGGAACTGGCTATATAGACAATTATAATAATAGAAGGCAAAAATTAAAAGTGACCACTTCCTGTGTTTTATGCACTAGCCTTCAGTGACTATTTACTACAGTGGTTGCGGTAGTAGCGGATCATCGGTAGTAGCGGATCAGTTTATGTTTACATTTCATTTATTCAGCTCGAATGCATTTGTTTTTTTATGAAACTTTCCATATTTAAAGATTGATCATATTAGCATACAACTATACATTAGGCTTAGCACAAAGATTAGCACATATTTCCAAATCCGAGCCTTCTCTGACTTTACCAGCCCTTTTTATGATTTTGATATTTAATCTGGCAGTGTAGTGTCAGAGCGGTTCCTATAGTAAAAACTAAAAACACGGGGATCTCCTCTCCCTCGCCTTAAAACCCAATTCATTTCCTCTCCCGCGAGCTACCTTCTTAGTTTTAAGTCAATATATCTAAGAAAGTATGTATTGCATTACAATTTAAGCATCTAAAGTGATTATCAATATATTTATTTACCTATCTGAAAAGAAATATTTGTTTTATTAAGCTTTTTAAAGTTGTAACAGTCAACCCTTTTCAGGCAAAGTTAGAGAAAGTGGTGCAGTGATAAATATTTCCCGCAAAATTAAGACAATTTCAAAATTGCGACCAACTTTCTAAAAGGGCCTAAGAAACCTGTTGGTTTACACCGGCTTCGACTAAAGTATAAACAGTATAAACTTTTCATTTTTGACACTCGCAATTCTCTGAACAACATACAATTTTTTATCTTTAAATTTTAAATCCTAATTATAATCAGAGAAAAGTTTGTTCCACTCCTAAAATCCTTCGATGTTGTCAGTAAATAGTGGAGTTATTTGATGAGGTGACTATGAATGCCTTCACCGCGCGAGAATATCACGCAAATTTAATAGGCAGGGCTTTTTTTTCGGTAAAAGGGGAAGAGGTCCAGGCATTTCAATAGGGGAAATAAAGTGCTATTTTCGAGTTAAAGGGAAAAAATAATGCGATTTCAAGATATAGGGGGAATAGTGTGTATTAATATTAGGCTGAAGATTTGAGATACATTTAGATAAACGGTCTTCTGTAAATGTATCACAAACATAATAATGTTGAGAAAATTAGAGGGGGAAATAATGTTAAGCAAAAAAACATATATATTTCTTATTTTTAAGAGAATTTTTTCAGCCAAAGAGGGGAAAAAAGTAGTTTGTTTTGCTAGGGGAAGGGGCCGAATAGCTGCCCCTGTTTATGAAGGGAAAAAAGCCCCGATATTCAAAATGACAATAGGGCGTATATAGTTAATAAAAGTGTACTTAAAAACATACAAAAATCTTTGTGTCACTACAATCGATAAACATGCAGTTTTATCAATGCAACTTGATATAATAAACTTTACTTGGTCGATTTGTTTGGCTAAATTATCGTAAAAAAAAGACCCGATGACGCAAGCATTGTTGAAAGTGCATGCCTGTGTGTTTTTAGTAATCCCCTCATTTTCACTATAGGAGTTCCTCTGACCCTAAAAAGCAACAAAAAAAACCAGAGCAAATACCCACTTAGTGTAGCACCTTAGTCAAGAAAAGTAATCCGTTACTGCCTGAAGCATGTGAGTTTTTTTAAATGAAAAAACAATGCAGTTAAAATGAAATACAAAATGAACAGAATTGTTTTTTTAATACACTTTGGTGTAAGATCATCAAAAGATCTATGATTTGGAGTTATACACTTTTAGGGACATAATGTCACATTGATTCTGCAAACAGGCAAAATGGCAGATTTTCAACAGTTATAACTCAAATATAAGGCATAGTTCAGAATAATTTTGGCATATTGCTGAGAGAGCAGAATCTTGTAAGAAACTGTCTTAAAAGTTTCCTTTAATTTTAAATTTACACTTTTAACCATAGTGATCATTTACTACCCAATACACTGTATCATTTTTATTATACGAATCTTAGAAAACAAGGAATGCGGAGTATATCTGTAGTCACCGTGCCATGTGAAGTAAAAGTTATTTGGTCGAAAAGTGCATATCTGCACATTGTCTGAGTTTTTTTGAACTGAACTAAACCAAGGGGGAAAAATGAGGCCGGTATGGGTCTCGAACACGGGAGCCAGCGTAGGGTGAGTGCTCTACCAACTGAGCTAAGTGGGCACCCAATATCAGCACAGAACCGTAGATGTGAGGATCATAGCTCATATGGTTTTCGGTGAATTCATAATGAGAGAAATTGGTAGTAGATTATGCACCACAACTCAAAGTTGCATTTTTTAGCGAGATTTCTGAAGACATTACCCAATTAATGCCTGCCAAAAGAACCACCCTATTTCATTTGACTAAACCTTTATTACCACAGTCATGTCCATGCATAAAGCTTACCAAAGATAAGGATGTCGTGGTGATCTAGACTTTCTGTAACAACTACATATTTTTCTTCATTTTGGCAGCCAATGTTTGTCTCTCAAAACATATTTTTAGTCAGAAATACAAGAATGCCATATATGGAATAACTCTGCCCATCTCTACTGGCACATGATGAAGAGAGCATAAAAGGTAAGGTCGTTTATTTAACGTGGGTAGTCAACGAAAGTCCCCACCTGGAATGGATGGAACAATTTATTTCCAGTCGAGCCCACGGCAGGTGTCTTTTTACCTCCCTGAAATCCAGTCTAGCTAGTATACTGATATCACGAAACAGAACCCAATTTGATAATCGCCCAACACTGAACACCAGTCGGGAAATCAGCTGCAGCCGGGAAACCGGACCGCCGGCTTGACAGTCCAACATGCTAACCATTACACCATGACTCCCTTTAACATACTCACAGTGGCTCAGAGAACCAGATGGGAGATGCAAGGATAGTGTGTGAATACGGACTGATTAAAATATGTATTCACTCGCTGAATAATTTTGTACTGTTACCATCTATAATAAGTTATAATAAGTTAATGAATTCTTTTAGGAGATGTCATGTATTATGTGAAACACACCTCTTTTAGAAAAATATTCTTGAGTGTCCATGCATATTTTACCTGTCCGTATTTCCCCAAAGGAAGTTTAACTTGTCCGTCTCAGTTAAGCTGTGTTAAGCTGGTGCCACACCAGGGGGTAATACCAAATGTAATCAAGCAAACTAAACCTTCTTTAATATTGTACTTTCAGCCTGGCAGTGCAATTTCTGCTGTGGGGAGTTCATCCTCTGCATCGTCAAGAAGAGGGAAAACAAGAAATTACAGAGTTGTTAGTAACCACTCTCAGGTAGACGAGTCTTTATTCGGTCAACCAAATCATGTAGCAAAACGACAAGATGGTGTTGAATGCAACAGCCTAGAAGAACTGGCAAGACAAAGAAGTGCAAAAAGAAACAAAAGAAATAGCAAGAAGAACAAAGAGACCGTTCAAGTTATAACTAAAGATTTAATTAGAAATTTAATGTGAGTTTTATATGTTTTTAATAGCTTAGCTTTTTCTAAGACAACTTTGTCTTTTCTTTATTATATATTAGAATTTAACACAGCCATTTCACTTTTTATACCTTTAACGGACTAGAGTTGATCGCGAAGGGTCATTGGTGTCAACATCATAATGTGATTCAGTTTTTGAGCCACTGTTGCCTTGGTTAAATTATTTATCCACAATAACTAGCCAAGTTTTCCAGATCAAACTATTTCATTAACAATAATTTAATTCAATCAGACGGATTGTGGAACCGAGTTTAGTGCGTATATGCTCATATATTATGCAGCTGAAACACATTATGATCGTTTTATTTGTATTTAGGTTGGCCCATATAATTCTTCCAGAATCACCTTCATTTGAACATATTTTGAGTTTGCTTGTTGATTAATGAATATTCAGAGTGTTTTTTATATACATATTTTGTCTTTTCCCATAACACCACATGCTTTTAAGTAGTAATAACCCAACATGTGATCAATGTGAGCACATTGGTCAGAATAATATCTATATTCGGCATCTAGATTTTAATTATTTCTTAGTGACTCAGATGCAAAACACATTTAGGGTTGCACATCAGGTAAACATTCGGACAGTCAGATAATCGGATCCACACAGTTATTTCACCTTGGCCTTATTGTTTCCCATTCTCATTATTATGGATGTTATCTTGTTAATATTACAGAGTACCAACAGAGGATCCGTCAGGCCATTCTATTATTTTGCCACACTCAGAATATTACAGAATAGTCCAAAGTTCCAAATACATTCCAAAAGAAGAAAGAGATCTTATGGAACAGTATAAGAAACAAGAAAAGGAGAGAGCTATGGTAAGCATAACTTGGCTTCATAACCGCTGCTCCCAACTAAATTCCATTATGTTTATTTCGCTCTTCGGGGCATTTAATTTTATTAGATACTGGGACCATACACCGTACGACATGGAGATGCGCTACACTCCATGTCCACCGCCATATGCATGCCATCTTCGGGATGGTTTAAATATTTGTACTATTGATTTTATGAATATTGAGTTCTGCTCAACCCAGGGCTAGAGGGCATGAGCGGTAGCTAGCATATTTCACTACCGCTCGTGAACAGTCTCAATCAAACCGAGACTGCAATATTTCGTATGTGTCGTTTTCGGCCATTTCCAAAGGTCCATTATCATAGTCTTTTTTGGTATTACCGGTACATTTAGATTCTCCTCCGGAAGGGCACCTGACTTGGTATTACAGGTATATTTAGATTCTCATCCAGAAGGGCACCTGAGGTCTTCCTCCACCAATGGAAGTTGGAAAGTCACCATATTACCTTCTTAGCTGTTGGTGCAACTATAAACCAGTTCAATTCAGTTCTCATCAAATGTGTAAATTATTTAATACATCTGTGCAATTTTTTGCTTAAGAATGTGTAAACTATAATACAAGATATTTATGCATGATCACTTCTCTAAAAGACATTAAAGGGACACTGTCCGTAACTTTTAGCTTATAAAACACACAATAATTATGTTCGCAAACACTACACTCTAAACATTATTGAATATTTACTAATTAAAAGCAAGATTGTTTAACGGAATTCAATCGCGGTACAAAAAAAAGTAAATCCGCTTTGTGCGTTTGAACTCGCAGCCCAAACTAAAATTACACTCGCCGTAATAATAGTGTGCGTGAGCGTAAAGTGGTCGACCACGCTCCCGTCTGAGCTATGCGGGCTATACATATTTCGCAATACATACTGTGGTGAAAACCTAATGCGCTAATGACAGTCACGTGATCGAAGAAAAGGTAAATATTGTGGGTCCCACTTTATTTACATATAATAATTAAAACTTTTTTTTTTCAAACTCACGAATGTATTCCTACATACTTCTTAGGGTCTATCCTCATGTTTTCATGTATACATTTCACTGAATAAAAGTCAGCCAGTTATTTGGTTATGCTCAATATCTGCTTACTTATGGACAGTGTCCCTTTAAGAGTGACTCAAAGATTTTGCTTTTATTAAAATGTTAGAAATTAATAGAAATACCGGTAGGTGGGTTAAATAGAAAAAAAATGTATACATTATTGAATTATTTTGTTTAAATCTTGTACTCAATTAACATTTTTCTCATTCACCCCATTCAGGAAGAGAGTGCTGACAGAAAGACGATGATGAAAACACTTGATCTGGATCGCAGGAAGCATGAGAAGCTGAACGACCTGGAGGAGGAGGCCAAGGAGAATGCGGAGCATCTGCTGGTCAATGCCAATGCGATGAGACAGGAGCAGGAGGATGAGATTAAACATTTAAATGAGGTCAGTGTACACAAAGAAAAACTGTGCTGTGTACAATAATTTTGTCTGGAATTTATTTGTAACAAACTTCACTTTTAAACAGTATTAGAACTGATTAAAATCAAAGGCAGATTCTCGATCTTTTAACAAATATCTTTTTTAACTTTAATCAAAAACATATGACACTTATTAAAACCTGTTATTGAAGAATTTATTTTTTTAGAAAAAAACTTCTGATCCAGTTTACAGTTCTGATTAAAATAACATTAAATAAGAAAGGCTGACAATGATTAATAGTGGCATGACAGTTTTAGTTAGACTAGTTTTGTGTGGTTTACACTCGTCCGTAACGTAATGAGCTTTGATTTGAGCTCCTCATATTTATACCCTTTTGTGACGGCAAAAGTTTGCCGCTGGATGGCCGGTTTGAACCAGTCCTGAGACAAGTTTGCACATGCGCACGGCTTAATTTGCCGTCGTGAAGGTAACCAATTTACTTCCGGTTTTGGAATATACAAGTAGAAAAACTATTTCAATCTTGAAGTTAGTTTTTGTCTCACCTTTTCAAAGAAAAAAAGAGACAGGTATTGCTTTTCCGGTGGCGGCGTAGGCGTCAGCGTTCAAGTTTTGAGTTTAGGTCATTTTCTCACAAACTGTATGCGCTAGACCTTTCAAACTTTGCTTATAGTTGTATCTTGGGTGTTACATCACAACGTGACAAAGCAAATGTGGAAGTGACCTTGACCCTCCAAGCAAAGGGCAGATAACTTAATACAGCGTTGAGGTCAATTTCTCGCAAACTGTATGCACTACACCTTTCAAACTTTGCCTCTATTTGTATGTTGGGTGGTACATCGCAACGTGACAAAGCAAATGTGGATGTGACCTTGACCCTCCAAGCAAAGGGCAGATAACCTTATAATTTTACCCTCAACTTTTGCATTTAGGTCATTTTTTCACAAACTGTATGCGCTAGACCTTTCAAACTTTGCTTATAGTTAGTTGTATATTACATATTTGTCTGTGATTTGTATAGGAAATACTGGGAATAGAAAAGCTATATCTACTCGTTTGCTCTACTGCGAATTATCTCACATTGGGAGTTATTTCACAGTACGGAACATTGCTCGGCCTTTTCCATCAGGGGCGGGAACGCCAAATGACGTTCCGATTGTTTTACGGAAGTCGTCGTCAGATTCCGCCACTAAGCAATACCGATTACGGAAATTAACGAAGAGTTCCGGTTCCACTTGTTTTGTTTGTATGAAGTAATGTTGTCTTGGCGTTCACGTGCAAACTGGGGTAAAAAGGCGTGAATCATTAGAAATATTAATAAAATATCATTTTAAATTATGTAATATATCGTTTAATAACCAGTGTTTTTGAGATACTGAAAATATCTCCCTCGGTAGAGAAATGGCTCCTGATATAAGAACTTGTGCTCCGCACTCGTTCTTATCTCCTGATATAAGAACTTGTGCTCCGCACTCGTTCTTATATCGGGGCCATTTCTCTACCCATACATGTGATATCTCACTCTGTGAGACCAAAACTCACAGAATTTCGCCTCTTCAGAAGTAAAAAATCTGTGATATTTGGACATCTCACTGAAAAAATTGTGAATTGAAAACAAATTTAAAAGCTATTAAATGACATTTTTCTACTTTATTTTATCATTAAATTCTTTAAAAAGCTTAAATGAATGAAACATTTGATAAAACCTTAATCATACCTTAATTTTATAGAACCTCACAGATTTTGGACGAAACTCCTTTAAAATATTCTTAAATCTCCCAGACTGTGGTTTAAAAGTATCACATGTATGTCTACCTCGGGAGATATTTCCCGCATCTTAAAAACACTGGTTATTAAACTCTATATCTTGAGTGGTACAGTGCAACGTGACAAAGCAAATGTGGATGTGACCTTGACCCTCCAAGCAAGGGGCAGATAATTAGATAATTTTTACCTTCAACATTTGCGTTTAGGTCACTTTCTCACAAACTTTATGCATTAGACCTTTCAAACTTCGCTTATAGTTGTTTCTTGGGTAGTACATCAAAACGTGTCGAAAAGCAAATGTGGATGTGACCTTCACCACCCAAGCAAAGGGCAGATAACTTTAATTGTTACATTTACATCACTTTCTCATGAACTATAATTATGCACTAGATGCTTTAAACTTTAGTTTATAGCTTAATCTTTAGAAGACAAAACATTCTATTTTGACATAGTTGTGTCTTTGGTGGTGCATCTTTTTGTATGCACGGATTTCATCTTTGACCTTTTATAGAATGGCATCTTTAAGTCCCGCCCCCGTTAGGCGAGACATGTGAATCCGCGGATTTCTTGATTATAATGGGATGTATAATCATCCAATTTATATCATTAAATATGAAAAAGTTGTTCTTCTTGTTTTGAGACATTTGCACCAAATTTATTTACAATGAGAAGTTTGAAGAATGAGCTAATTGTCTCCCATTCTTTAGGGTCTGACTGTTTGCAGTCCTTGTTGAGGTTTTGTACTCAAACAGCCGCAGCACACGTGTGTGTGTTCTTGTGGTGAGAGAAACTGCACTTGTTAGTAAATTATTATTAGTCTAGTTGCAGATGTGTATCATGCAGTTGTTGTGAGATATACTTTATGTTTCGTTGTTGCTAAGCATCAATGTAGGTTCAACGTTTGACGCCGACAACTTAATTAAATTACTTACAACCAGTTTGCTCTGACAAAGATTCAGAAATAAACACAAAATTCACTACAATTACTAAATTGTTTATTTCTTGTATTCAAGTTCAATTTCCTGATGCAGTTTCCATAAGTATGGTATTTTATCTTAAATAAATAGACGTGCTGTTAAATGGTAATATTTACATTGAGTTAAAAAAAAGAAGTATTTTGAATAAACTTCATTTTTCAATGAGGCAGAGCAACTGTGCTCGCAACCAATGTGTCTCAATAGAAAATGACTATTCCACTATCTAAAAAAAATACTGAAGGTAGTTGTCTCTCTTGCACTTTTTTATCATTATCATTCTCCCAAGACACATTATTTTTGATATTATAGCGATGGGAAAATAATTTAATAATTACGCACTTCATTGAATTTGCAATTCATACCGGTGTTTAAAACCGAAAAAAATGTGAATCAATTCTTAGTTTGACATTTTTAAGAGCATTGTCCGTTCATACTATTTGCATCAATGGATTGTTTATGTTTCAGCTGATCCTAAATGCGAAATGTCACGCAATCCGTGATGCCCAGATTCTTGAGAAAGGTCACGTCAGACGGGAGATGGACGAGGAGGAGAAACGTCTCGACATTATGATGGAGGTGGACAGACAGAACGCCATCAAAATACAGGAGGAAATAGAGAGGAAACGCAAGGATGAGAGGCTCATTGGTAAGAAACACAAGTTAACAATGGGGTTTTTTCTTTTGGTATGCAGTATTCAGGGCAAATTTAGAGAGTATTCACTTCCCACGGCCCGGGTACCTGAGTACCCGCAAATTTACAGTATTTAGTATTCAGTAGTAATCAGTACGCATAAAAAATAGGTGCATTCCTTCAAAAACTTTCTGTGTAAAAAAAAAGACTGTTGAAATCCACAAAAATTGTCATAATTGACCCCAAAACAGCAAAACGGTGAGATACAACCTTTAATACAGTTTTAAATGTTCTTTTATTATCACATCTTCATAAAAATAGACGAATAAATAGCAAATTGGATAATTTTTTTGAAGAAATTTATGTTAAATAGTATTCCGTTCTCGGGTCTAAAATGAAGGCGTATTCAGTACTCAGCTCTAACTTAGAGAGTATTCTGTACCTGGGGAGGGTTGTGTGTTTGGTGGGGGTGTGTGTGGGGGTGGGAACACCCACTACCATCTCCTGCTTTAAACCCAAACCATTTATCATGGGACACTCAAAAAAAATAATTTATGGGAGTGGTGGCTAAATTTCCTTTAGGAAAAACCTAAGCAATACATACTAATGTTCATGTGAAATCTTAGCAAAGCATTTCTTTCTTCTATGGATGGTATACAGGAGAAAGTAAAATGATACTCAAATGCACAGGAAACTCACCAAAAGACTAATATTTATACAAAGTTAGTGTAGCCCGCAAGCAGTCATAAATCTGTCAGAATCAGAAGTTTGAAAGCTTTTACTAAATTGCTTGTAAAGACATTTTGAATGCATGTGCATTAATTTTAGACAGAACGTCCTTGAAATGAAAATTGGTATGTGTACGCTCTAACATGAGTTAGACATGTGACATGTGCATTATGCCATAGAGTAAGGGCTTTCCTGGTTGATGATTTTTATTGAGTTACTAGTATGCTCCCTTTTTTGACTTCGCTAATTTCTTATATACTGTATAATAATAATGAATGCATTTTCTTGTGTGCGCTTCTCCTTCTTCTACAGTTTCTGTCCAGTTAAAATGAATTTTGTTTACAGCTCAGACATGAGCTAGACATGGGAAAATGGTTTGGGCTTTCCTGCCACTTTCTTGGCATAGTTTAAAGCGAGGGTATATTAGTTGCCCTTAAAGGGCAACAGCTCTCGTGATGTTTAGTATATATCCATTTTTTTGATACACAGGTGCGGGTAAATTGCTGACCCAGATCACCGAGAATGAACAGGAGCGTCTGTTTGATCTGGAGCGAAAGGATCAAGAAAACATCCAGATGCAGCGATACGTGGAGAAGATGATGGATGAAGACCGCGTCAGTCTCGAGAAGAAGGCTGCCGAACAGGAAGCACTCAGGGTGAGCGAGGAGCTTTCAGTTTCTGGTTCCACTCTCATGATATGTCCATAGGGCCTTTGTACTCTCACCAAACATGCTATCAGGCCAAATGGATTTTCTTCATATTTGTATTAGGGGTACAAGCCTTTTTTAGTGTTCGATTTATAGATCTAATACGTTGATGTCTACCGTATAAGTTAAACTTTACTAATCAATATTTTTAAAAGCGAACTATTTACATGATGATGTGCATTTTGTTTCTGGGTTCCTTCATATGCAGACGACAATCATAATTCTTTTACAATTTAAAGAGACTTGTCTCCAGATTGTTTTCAGAATTAGTATTTCCTAGACCTTGTCCATGTGTTTGGCATGGGGAGAAAATATGTTTCCAAATATAAGTGTTTTATGACGTATACAAACAAATAATAAAAGGAAGTTCATTTTACTTATGTCAACACTTTTATAAGTGATATCTTCTATTTTGGAATAATCAAAAACGCATATTGTAGAGTCATTTTGGAGGAAAGCCCCTTAAAATAACCATACATGTATCATATTTATTAAATCCAACTGCAGTTACATGTATAAGTTGTTTAGTTTTCTATATTGATTGACGTAAAATGCTTATACAGTTTTTACATTTATTTCAGACCGATTTAAACAAAGCCAATGATGAGATTCTTGTTCGTCGTGGAATTAAGGCACAGCAGGAGAAGGCGGAGGAACTCAAGGTCATTGAGTACATGAAACAGAAAGCTGTAAGTTACTTTAATATACTAATCTTTATATTATTTGTGACTAATAACGTTTCAAATCCCAAATCTTACAGAATCCCACTGGGAGCTGGACTTGTAAGCTAGAAGATGTTGATTCTTACGGTTGGCAGGAGGTACACAGTACTGGTGGCAGGAGGTACACAGTACTGGTGGCAGGAGGTACACAGTACTGGTGGCAGGAGGTACACAGTACTGGTGGCAGGAGGGACACAGTACTGGTGGCAGGAGGGACACAGTACTGGTGGCAGGAGGGACACAGTACTGGTGGCAGGAGGTACACAGTACTGGTGGCAGGAGGTACACAGTACTGGTGGCAGGAGGTACACAGTACTGGTGGCAGGAGGTACACAGTACTGGTGGCAGGAGGTACACAGTACTGGTGGCAGGAGGTACACAGTACTGGTGGCAGGAGGTACACAGTACTGGTGGCAGGAGGTACACACAACTGGTGGCAGGAGGTACACAGTACTGGTGGCAGGAGGTACACAGTACTGGTGGCAGGAGGTACACAGTACTGGTGGCAGGAGGTACACAGTACTGGTGGCAGGAGGTACACAGTACTGGTGGCAGGGGGTACACAGTACTGGTGGCAGGAGGTACACAGTACTGGTGGCAGGAGGTACACAGTACTGGTGGCAGGAGGGACACAGTACTGGTGGCAGGAGGGACACAGTACTGGTGGCAATAGGTACACAGTACTGGTGGCAGGAGGTACACAGTACTGGTGGCAGGAGGTACACAGTACTGGTGGCAGGAGCTACACAGTACTGGTGACAGGAGGTACACAGTACTGGTGGCAGGAGGTACACAGTACTGGTGGCAGGAGGTACACAGTACTGGTGGCAGGAGGTACACAGTACTGGTGGCAGGAGGTACACAGTACTGGTGGCAGGTGGTACACAGTACTGGTGGCAGGAGGTACACAGTACTGGTGGCAGGAGGTACACAGTACTGGTGGCAGGAGGTACACAGTACTGGTGGCAGGTGGTACACAGTACTGGTGGCAGGAGGTACACAGTACTGGTGGCAGGAGGTACACAGTACTGGTGACAGGTGGTACACAGTACTGGTGGCAGGAGGTACACAGTACTGGTGGCAGGAGGTACACAGTACTGGTGGCAGGAGGTACACAGTACTGGTGGCAGGTGGTACACAGTACTGGTGGCAGGAGGTACACAGTACTGGTGGCAGGTGGTACACAGTACTGGTGGCAGGAGGTACACAGTACTGGTGGCAGGAGGTACACAGTACTGGTGGCAGGAGGTACACAGTACTGGTGGCAGGTGGTACACAGTACTGGTGGCAGGAGGTACACAGTACTGGTGGCAGGAGGTACACAGTACTGGTGGCAGGAGGTACACAGTACTGGTGGCAGGAGGTACACAGTACTGGTGGCAGGAGGAACACAGTACTGGTGGCAGGAGGTACACAGTACTGGTTCTTATGCCCACTATGTTTTGTAGGCAGGAGGTACACAGTACTGGTTCTTATGCCCACTATGTTTTGTTGACAGGAGGTACACAGTACTGGTTCTTATGCCCACTATGTTTTGTTGGCAGGAGGTACACAGTACTGGTTCTTATGCCCACTATGTTTTGTTGGCAGGAGGTACACAGTACTGGTTCTTATGCCCACTATGTTTTGTTGGCAGGAGGTACACAGTACTGGTTCTTATGCCCACTATGTTTTGTTGGCAGGAGGTACACAGTACTGGTTCTTATGCCCACTATGTTTTGTTGGCAGGAGGTACACAGTACTGGTTCTTATGCCCACTTTGTTTTGTTGGCAGGAGGTACACAGTACTGGTTCTTATGCCCACTATGTTTTGTTGGCAGGAGGTACACAGTACTGGTTCTTATGCCCACTAGGTTTTGTTGGCAGGAGGTACACAGTACTGGTTCTTATGCCCACTATGTTTTGTTGGCAGGAGGTACACAGTACTGGTTCTTATGCCCACTATGTTTTGTTGGCAGGAGGTACACAGTACTGGTTCTTATGCCCACTATGTTTTGTTGGCAGGAGGTACACAATACTGGTTCTTATGCCCACTAGGTTTTGTTGGCAGGAGGTACACAGTACTGGTTCTTATGCCCACTATGTTTTGTTGGCAGGAGGTACACAGTACTGGTTCTTATGCCCACTATGTTTTGTTGGCAGGAGGTACACAGTACTGGTTCTTATGCCCACTATGTTTTGTTGGCAGGAGGTACACAGTACTGGTTCTTATGCCCACTAGGTTTTGTTGGCAGGAGGTACACAGTACTGGTTCTTATGCCCACTATGTTTTGTTGGCAGGAGGTACACAGTACTGGTTCTTATGCCCACTATGTTTTGTTGGCAGGAGGTACAAAGTACTGGTTCTTATGCCCACTATGTTTTGTTGGCAGGAGGTACACAGTACTGGTTCTTATGCCCACTATGTTTTGTTGGCAGGAGGTACACAGTACTGGTTCTTATGCCCACTATGTTTTGTTGGCAGGAGGTACACAGTACTGGTTCTTATGCCCACTATGTTTTGTTGGCAGGAGGTACACAGTACTGGTTCTTATGCCCACTATGTTTTGTTGGCAGGAGGTACACAGTACTGGTTCTTATGCCCACTTTGTTTTGTTGGCAGGAGGTACACAGTACTGGTTCTTATGCCCACTATGTTTTGTTGGCAGGAGGTACACAGTACTGGTTCTTATGCCCACTAGGTTTTGTTGGCAGGAGGTACACAGTACTGGTTCTTATGCCCACTATGTTTTGTTGGCAGGAGGTACACAGTACTGGTTCTTATGCCCACTATGTTTTGTTGGCAGGAGGTACACAGTACTGGTTCTTATGCCCACTATGTTTTGTTGGCAGGAGGTACACAATACTGGTTCTTATGCCCACTAGGTTTTGTTGGCAGGAGGTACACAGTACTGGTTCTTATGCCCACTATGTTTTGTTGGCAGGAGGTACACAGTACTGGTTCTTATGCCCACTATGTTTTGTTGGCAGGAGGTACACAGTACTGGTTCTTATGCCCACTAGGTTTTGTTGGCAGGAGGTACACAGTACTGGTTCTTATGCCCACTAGGTTTTGTTGGCAGGAGGTACACAGTACTGGTTCTTATGCCCACTATGTTTTGTTGGCAGGAGGTACACAGTACTGGTTCTTATGCCCACTATGTTTTGTTGGCAGGAGGTACAAAGTACTGGTTCTTATGCCCACTATGTTTTGTTGGCAGGAGGTACACAGTACTGGTTCTTATGCCCACTAGGTTTTGTTGGCAGGAGGTACACAGTACTGGTTCTTATGCCCACTATGTTTTGTTGGCAGGAGGTACACAGTACTGGTTCTTATGCCCACTAGGTTTTGTTGGCAGGAGGTACACAGTACTGGTTCTTATGCCCACTATGTTTTGTTGGCAGGAGGTACACAGTACTGGTTTCCTATGCCAACTATGTTTTGTTGGCAGGAGGTACACAGTACTGGTTTCCTATGCCAACTATGTTTTGTTGGCAGGAGGTACACAGTACTGGTTCTTATGCCCACTATGTTTTGTTGGCATGAGGTACACAGTACTGGTTCTTATGCCCACTATGTTTTGTTGGCAGGAGGTACACAGTACTGGTTCTTATGCCCACTATGTTTTGTTGGCAGGAGGTACACAGTACTGGTTCTTATGCCCACTAGGTTTTGTTGGCAGGAGGTACACAGTACTGGTTCTTATGCCCACTATGTTTTGTTGGCAGGAGGTACACAGTACTGGTTCTTATGCCCACTATGTTTTGTTGGCAGGAGGTACACAGTACTGGTTCTTATGCCCACTATGTTTTGTTGGCAGGAGGTACACAGTACTGGTTCTTATGCCCACTATGTTTTGTTGGCAGGAGGTACACAGTACTGGTTCTTATGCCCACTATGTTTTGTTGGCAGGAGGTACACAGTACTGGTTCTTATGCCCACTATGTTTTGTTGGCAGGAGGTACACAGTACTGGTTCTTATGCCCACTTTGTTTTGTTGGCAGGAGGTACACAGTACTGGTTCTTATGCCCACTATGTTTTGTTGGCAGGAGGTACACAGTACTGGTTCTTATGCCCACTAGGTTTTGTTGGCAGGAGGTACACAGTACTGGTTCTTATGCCCACTATGTTTTGTTGGCAGGAGGTACACAGTACTGGTTCTTATGCCCACTATGTTTTGTTGGCAGGAGGTACACAGTACTGGTTCTTATGCCCACTATGTTTTGTTGGCAGGAGGTACACAATACTGGTTCTTATGCCCACTAGGTTTTGTTGGCAGGAGGTACACAGTACTGGTTCTTATGCCCACTATGTTTTGTTGGCAGGAGGTACACAGTACTGGTTCTTATGCCCACTATGTTTTGTTGGCAGGAGGTACACAGTACTGGTTCTTATGCCCACTATGTTTTGTTGGCAGGAGGTACACAGTACTGGTTCTTATGCCCACTAGGTTTTGTTGGCAGGAGGTACACAGTACTGGTTCTTATGCCCACTATGTTTTGTTGGCAGGAGGTACACAGTACTGGTTCTTATGCCCACTATGTTTTGTTGGCAGGAGGTACAAAGTACTGGTTCTTATGCCCACTATGTTTTGTTGGCAGGAGGTACACAGTACTGGTTCTTATGCCCACTAGGTTTTGTTGGCAGGAGGTACACAGTACTGGTTCTTATGCCCACTATGTTTTGTTGGCAGGAGGTACACAGTACTGGTTCTTATGCCCACTAGGTTTTGTTGGCAGGAGGTACACAGTACTGGTTCTTATGCCCACTATGTTTTGTTGGCAGGAGGTACACAGTACTGGTTTCCTATGCCAACTATGTTTTGTTGGCAGGAGGTACACAGTACTGGTTTCCTATGCCAACTATGTTTTGTTGGCAGGAGGTACACAGTACTGGTTCTTATGCCCACTATGTTTTGTTGGCATGAGGTACACAGTACTGGTTCTTATGCCCACTATGTTTTGTTGGCAGGAGGTACACAGTACTGGTTCTTATGCCCACTATGTTTTGTTGGCAGGAGGTACACAGTACTGGTTCTTATGCCCACTAGGTTTTGTTGGCAGGAGGTACACAGTACTGGTTCTTATGCCCACTATGTTTTGTTGGCAGGAGGTACACAGTACTGGTTCTTATGCCCACTATGTTTTGTTGGCAGGAGGTACACAGTACTGGTTCTTATGCCCACTATGTTTTGTTGGCAGGAGGTACACAGTACTGGTTCTTATGCCCACTATGTTTTGTTGGCAGGAGGTTCACAGTACTGGTTCTTATGCCCACTAGTTTTTTTTTGTTTTTCCTTATATAAGTGGTACCGAAAAACGGTACCATTCCCTATACGGCAGTAAATATGTGGGGTTTTTTTCAAAATGGGAGTGATTTTTTTTTTTTTAATATTTAGAGTGAAGCTTTTAACAGAAGAAGGGGAAAATATATTCTTTTAGATGAGTGTAATGAAATACTACAAGGGAGTGTATACATGGTAATGTGTTTGCAAAGTATTTAAGCATACAATATTGCTTTTGTTTGATAGTGAAACATTCCCAATTTAAGGCAAAACAACGCGAATTTTCCCAATTGAATGGGTATCAGTACCATTCCTGACAGGGTGAAAAAATCTCTGACCAAGGAATAAGTGGGTGATCTGCCTCTGCCACTAAAATATTGACCTTCATACATAGCCTAAAATGTGCTTGAAAATGATGTTAAACATCAACTGGGGTTTGCATATTTATTTAAACTGACACAGTATTGGAATTTATTTCCATAGCTAATTAAACTCCTTACACATATTTAAATCAGTATAAATTGTAATAATAGCCATTGTAATTTGTACTTCTCTTTCGACATTATACACTTTGTAAACATTACTTTTGATATTGGCTAGGCTACGAGTAGTGGACAGCTTTGTCATATCCTTGTTACTCTGCTTTGCATCGGTCACAAACATCTGAGTCATATTTAAAAGAAATGAAAAGTGAAACCAGAGGTCGTCCACTGACAAGAGAGTCAATTGCAATCTTATCTGAATATAAACCAATGTACTCTTGAGCAATTTAATCAATCACAAAAACTGTCCTATAATTTATATAGACAAACATTTATCTGTGTAAATAAAAAATGAGTCCAAAGTGCATAAACAGCAAACCTACTTGCTTGTTTGTATGCATGCATGTGTGTTAATAACTAGATTTATCATTAAATGTTTTGTCAATAAGGTAATCATTATAAGTCACAGTGAATGGTGGATAAATGCTGATTTTACTAATGTTATTGATTTTGTAAAATTCTTATGTACGACATTTTACGTACATGTATAACTATCAATGATGGATCGCTGTGGTCTAGTGGTAGAACAATGGACCCATGAACGAAAAGTTGTGGGTTCGATCCCCGTCATGACCATACGCATTGTGTCCCTGAGCAAGAGGCTTTGTCTGCATTTGCTTAGTACTTACTTCAAAGAGCTTTCATTACAATCGATGTAAAAAAAATAAGTTTAAACTAACTATCAATGAAACAAGTGGAATTCGGACAATAAGTAAAGTTGTGGTTAAAAATCCTAGTATCACCGTAATGCCTACAAAGTAATGCTTCAGATATAAGCAAAAACATTCTTGTAACTGTTTTACTTACTTTATTATCGTAACCTACAGGAAAGAGAATCAGCATTTGAGAAGGAGCAGGAGAGAGTCAGGGTTGAGAAAGAGAGGGAGACTGCGCGTCTCCGTGCCCTGCAGGAACGCGCACGTGATGAGGCAGCAGACAGAGACGCACTCCGTGCCAAACGTGCCCAGGAGCAGGCGGAGCGCGAGTGGCGTAAGAAGGAGGCGATCGAGGCGAAAAAGAAATCAGAGACAGAGGGGATGTTGATCGAGGCGCGTAAGAACCAGATGCACCAAAAGGAGCACTACCTGGCCGTGCAGGCACAGAGGGAGAGGAACGAGTTTGAACGTGTCCTCAGGTATGTTACTGACTCCAAGTTGGCTTCATGATAATTCCTAGTCTGTCACGGAAATTATACGTTATTTCCTTTTTAACACTCAAATCAATAAAAGAGAGAAAGGTAGAATATATGTATGCTTCTCTTACTAACAAAGAGATTTCTATGGTTCTTTAATACACTCTCTCAGATAATGTCCCCTTCTGACGGAGGAGGCTAAGTGAAAGTGTCACAAGAAACTAAGTAGTACTAGTGAGGCATGAACATGGGTCCTCTGGATTTGAAGTCCACCATGCTATGCACTTGGCCAAGTCAGCCCTTAAATCAAACATTTTTAAGAAAGTCAGTTTCAAATGAACAACTAAAAATAATTATCTCTGCATGCCACCTACATGTATGATTTGAAAGCAAGAAATAAAATAAGAAATCACACAAAAGAAGAAGCATACAAATACTAATATAAGCCACATTGCATATACTATAACTTTTTCAAGGGGCTTAGCTGAAGGTGCTTGTCCTGTCAATGTTACTGTGTAAACAGTGTCATAAATACCATTTCTTCATCTTCACTTACAGAGCACAGAAGGAACTCGTAGAGAAGGAGCGTAGAGAAGAAATTGAGGCCAGGAAAAAGCGTCTGAATCACGCGGATGATGTTCGCTACCAGATCAGAACCAAGGAGCAGATTAAGATCGCCGAAAGGAATGCATTCTTTGAAGAGGGAGTCAAACTGGACGAGGAGGCACGTCTGAGAAGAAGCAAACTTGAGGAGGTTAAGAGGAAGAAGTTAGAAACTTTGAGGTTAGTAGTTATACATATATCAAAAACTTAAATTTCACACCAGTACTATTCTATTAGTCTAGTTTGAAATATTGTGTTATAATCTATGATGTTTCACTGGAAGGTATGGGCAGGCAAACCAATTGGTTGATGTCGTACAGTAATGTCATACAATGCCATTACCGTTTATACAGTAAAAACATTTATTTTTGTACATGTATTTTATGCGTATTAGAATCAAAATAGAACATCGTTTACGATTATTTGTTGTCTAATTGTAAAAAAAAATTGCCTTACCCTTCAAGCTTGAGAAATTATTGTTTTCAGTTGAACTCCAAGATCACGATATAATACTTGATAATTCACTATAAATGATGTTCTCTTTCTCAAACTTAATGTTGTTTTCAACCTTTCTAGATTAAATTATTAGTTTTTCAGATAATATTATTAGTTAGATTTAGATACTCTTTTGATAAGCTTTATTTTTCTGGATGGAATGATTGTTTTTACCATAGATAATTTTGTTCATTAATATAAAATATTAGTTTTAGACGTTGTTTTCATTGAATTTTATATAGATACCTATTTGATGAAATCCTTTTAGAGCCTCCTCATTCTTTGTATTTTTAAGCCTCGTCTAATACACTTGATAGTATAAGGCACTGTCATAATCTTCTCTATATATGGACTTGATTAGTTCTGAAAAAACTTTATCTACACATTGCCTATTACTGATCCTTGATGCATACATTTAATCAAAAATGTTGTTTCCAGAAGAAATAGTCACTAAGTTATGCAACAGTAGTTATAGTTATATTTCAGTTTTCAATACTTCTTCAAATTGTAAAACTGTCTTGAATCTTTCGGAACAATGCTCATTTTTTTCACGTGTGACTGACTACTCCTCCAATTGAAGTCGTAGTATGTAAACAATTGCGTGCGTTCCCTAGCGATAACATTTCAGATATTATTTCAGCTTTTAAAACTTAAGAAAATCATAAAACTATGCATCTTTAAGAAGCCCCCATGTTTTCCCAGTGAACTGATTATCCTCCTTACTGATTACCCCCCTTACTGATTCTCCCCATTACTGAAGCCATTTGTAAACAAATGCTTGCATGTATTACAGAGCGGCTGGTATTCCCGACAAATACGTCACACACGTGGCTCACAAGGTCAATGTGAACGTGAAGGCGTGATATATAAGGTGCCCGATTGCGTAATGCGTGACTGTGTTGTGTGATCATATTGTGTGTGATAAACTCAAATGTGTGCACCATTGCTTCAACTTCAAACAGAATCTTACGTTAAATTCACTAGACAGTGTATTTATTTATCAAGATTGCTGTGTGTCCCTTTAATAATGACTGGTTTTTAATCCCTAAATTCCTAATCGCCTCTTGCTGTTGACAAGTCAGAATAATTGTTATAGTACATTATTAGATCTAGATACGCGCCCTCGCATTTAGGATCCAGTGGAAATATTCAGTATTTGTAGTACTCACCTTCGCGCTGAAAGATCTAGACGAATCTACACTGGACGATACTTATAAGTATCGTGATTTTAAATGCTAATACAAAATTTATTTTGCATCATAATTTGCTCAAATTTTGAATACGTTCTTTAAGCGATGACTGAATATAATCTGATTTTAAATTAATTATTTATTTTCGATTTTATTTGATGAATCTGTTAAAAATATGTTGATGAGTTTCATACAATTTTTTGTCAAAATTGTACATCCCATGTGTAAAATATATAAAATAACACTGGGGTACTTATGTTTCGTTTAATGTAGAGCTCTCCTGTACATTTAAAGATACAGACTAATATAAATGATATATATACAGCCCTTGTCTACTCATTTAAGGAGATCCATATGAATCTATTTGATAGAGTACTTTCCTTTATGTTTTAAAATCCCGAGGAATCTGTTAAATATCAGGAATACTCTCCTTCTCATCAGACTATTTTCAATATTTAGTACTTGCCATCACATTGAAAGCTCCAGATGAATCAGCTGTTTGAGTATCAGGAAGAGTAATCAACTTCACATTAAAATATCTAGCGGAATCTACTCGATAGTGGGAGTGATGAACTCACCTTCACCTTTATAGTTCTGGGCAGAATCTGTTTGACTGTACCTTAAGAGTAGATGACAACATTAATCCAGCGCAATATATTCGATAGTGATCCTCTGAATCCTATTCCAACCTCAGGAAGTGTCTCTAAATACCTGCAATAATGTGTTGCATTTCTTCACATTCATCAAACACAGAAGCCATTCTATTAAAAATGTTTACTAGATTGCTGACATAGAAAATGTATGCCCTTTAGAAAGTGTGCTATTAGATCTATTGACTGTATGAAGTTGAAGCATAACCTTTTGTATAATGGCTAGATGTTGATGTGGTTTGCTGTTTGTGTATTACCTTGTGTGTTCAGTGTTCACATTATGTGTTCACCTTATGTGTTCACATGTTTACCACTGGAGGAAGAACATTTTATTGCAGCCAGCATGCACACGTGTCAGCTCTCGCACACGTGTCAGCTCTCACACATCAGGAGTGAGAGATGATCTTTTATCACTATTGTAGTCTCTATGATGAGTCTTTTATTTCATAAATAAATCTTCTTTTTTCCCAAATTGCTTTTGTTGACATCGGCGTAGCTGTATCTGAAATGATATGTAGGCACAATGGATTTATTGAGCACTATTGGGGTCCAGGGGGCATGCTGTCATGAAAAAAAAAAAATAGAATGCAAAACATGGGTTTTTATGTTCATTTAAAGACAAATGTATAGTCATGTGCCTTCAGTGCCTAAAGCCAGCTACGCCGCTAGTTGACACGTGTGAACATTTTAAAACATGCATCAAGTTAGTGTGTATAATACAACAGATGACTTGCTTCTATTTAACTAGAGTGGATTATTGAATGAGTGCAGTGTTTCTGTTTGACCTTTGGTGTGTTCTGAATCTTGGTTACTGCATACTTGAAATAGCACTTGTTTAATGGAGGAGATTTGCCATACATTTTGCTAAAATGTAGCATAAACATGTATCGGATATCTTAAACAAATTCATATTTGATAGTGATTTTATGTTTTAGTTTGATGTGAGCTTCTAGTGAGTTTTAAATAATTTATAAATGAGTTTAATTAAAATGATATTAAATATTAAAAGCTTGAAGGCTCTGTATCTTTAATGTCTATCCTAAGACATGCACAAAGTTAATTCCACAAGTGCATTGCCTTGTATTTGTTGCTTTCGAAGAATCCCTTCTACCGTTTTTACTGCACCTAATTTTAAAGCATATGTCCTATTGATTTTAATTTGTTTAACAGGTAATTCATATAATAAACTGCTTTCAGTGCTGTGATGATCAATAATATTCTACTCTAATACCGGCCTACTTTGAATCAATAATAAGCTCTAGCATATTGATATATACTGTTCAATGATTTTAATGCAAATGAAATACTAATTCTTTAATATGGATTATCATGATCTAAATATTTCATATGGTGGCAGTCTGTGTTTTTCCCCATAGCCTTGTTTGTTGGATGGAGACCTATACTGAATGGTCCTCCAAGTACATTAAAAGAATTGAATTGAATGTTGTTTAACAGCTCATCAACACAGTATAGGTTATTTAGAGCTGCCCCAGAGAGACGGGAAGGATACATAGGAATCTGGGAACCTGCCCTACTCTTATCGAATATATTCCTATGGTTCTTTTATGTGCTCGGAGGATAGACCGATACACGGGACCGCCTGGTTTACGTCCCATTAAAAGAACCATAGGAATGAGTAGGACAGGCTCCCAGGTTTCTATGTATCCTTCCTCTCTCTCTACGGCAGCTCTAAATCACGGTTAAATAAAAGATTTGCATCACTGCACCTCCATACCAGGAAAAACAGGCATACATCACATTATTGCACTGTGGTATAATTGCCATTACTAAAGTCGGACAGACCGGTACATATATGTGATATTAGACTTGGTTAAGACTTGTAAGAGCTAGAAGCTCATTTTAAATCATTTCAGAAAAGTGGTTTCAATATTTTGAATCAGTTCACCAAACTCATTTCATATTTTGAATCTGTTATACTCAGTCAGAATACCCACAAGTTTATATTGTTGAGAGCTTTCATCCTCGTTGCAATGTTGTTTGCATTTTAACATTTGTTTTATATATGTAATAGTTGCTAGTCTTGTTTACTAAACATTTTATGACTATTTTAGATAAATTTCTTTCAGATCTGCATTCTTGTCTTTATATTTTGCTGACACAAGCAGTCTAGTTATTATTAATTATATAATATATAGGTTGTCTTTAGTTATATAGTTTATTAGTTTATTATTAGTTTCAAACTTTGATCTCCTTTTCTTGTGATATAATTATTAATATTTAAATGAAGTATTAATTTTACTGGCTTTTCTAACCATTTTTCTGTGATTCTATTTTTAGATCTGCGGGAATTCCAGAAAAGTATTTGATTCAAGTGGAGAGAAAGGTTGCTGCCCCTCAATCCATCTCTACATAAGCTGCCTTACATAGACAACATATTCTACATTGAAACAATCTGTGATATCTGAACTTAGTGTTTTTTGTGACGATTCAAAATCTGGATTTATTAATTTATTTGCGATGTGCTATGTTTGAAATCAAAGCTTTGATTTGACAAAAAATTAAGGAGAATAAAATCAGTAAAAGAGAATAAAAGAAAATTTAATTTTATGATTATCTTTTTTTGACATTTTAAAATTATTATTTTTTGTGATTGCAAAAAGTAAATGCACTTTTTAAGATTTTTGTCACAATCTAAAAACGTATTTAAATTCAAGTTAAATTTTTTTTTTGACAGATTGTAACAACATAACGAAAGCTCTAAATTGTTTGTATATACAGCTACTATTATATGCTCACTCTCATTCTTAAGTTTGTAATGTGCAGATTAAAATGCATTATACATAGTCTGGTTGTTTTGTAAACAATTTGTTTTGAATCTTCGTTAAAAGTAAAGAAACTAAGAAGTACATTTACAACGTTGACATGTGCCGGTAGTCTGGATATATTATCCCTGTCAATTTGGTCATGTACGTTCAGTTCTTATTATGGACTCTTTGCGGATGCCGCCAGAATGGGCAATATTATGTGAAAATGCGAAAACGCCTAGGACATGGAATGGAAAGTCGACAATTATTCCTTAGATAATCTGCTTAAAATCAGTGATTAGCCAAGGGGTTACAACAAATTTGATAGATTTGATTTCAATTCATCAATTTATACCAAGTATAAGAGCCTTTTTTCCCTCTTTTTTTTTTAACGGAATATCACTGTTTAAACTGTAAATTGTTTGCAGAAGTTTACTTTTTTTTTATATTGTTACATTTATAAAAGAACAAGGCTAATCATACACGAAGATGAATCCGTCCTTTTCATTGTCTTCACTTGTTTATTTTACATTTGTTTTCTTGATATGTTTATTGAGTATTTATATTTTACAGTTATTTATGAATGAATGGTTAAACACTTTATCTTCAAGAGTTATTTAATCTGCTAATATTCATTTCGTATAGACTAGACTTTGCATTTTTGCATGACATAAGTAAATGAATATAAAATAATCACCTTTGTTAAACTATCGTATCTAAAGAGTTATTAGAATGTAGAATTTTAATATTATCAATTCATTGATGTGTTCTTTTAGTATAATCATGTTGAGGCATGTGTGAATGCATTTCTTGTTTGTTTTTTTATATGCATATCAAAGAATCAGAATTTTTCTTTCATGTACATACATTTTTGTTCAAAGCCTAAAACGTATTTTCTTGTATAGAGCATTCTTAAGGCAGACACCTTAATTATAACAACTATTCTCTGTTTTGATCTGGGGTCAGTTAATATAATTCGATTTGTGCGAATGCTGTTTAAATGAACAGTCATGTTTGTTTCACTGGGCCTGGACCCATGAAGAGCAGAAGTATTATATGATTATGAATATAAAATCAGTATCAAAAAATACAGTATTATTAATCCACCAAGCCACATTAAAGGGGGTACATCAGGATTTTTCTAGAAACATCTTAAATTATAAAATTGTTCCAGTTCATGATGAAACACTTATATCAATTAAAATATGATGTTAGAACCATTTCGTTAATGTCTAAACTTTTAAAACACCATATAGCTAGGACGGAATCGGACGTAAAATGCAGAAATTAACCCTGGTGAGTCACCTGGGATAGCACGTATTACTGTGCAGAATGAATTTCTTTGCAAAACTAGGGATAATTTTTAGGCATTCATTATGTTTTGGCCATATAGAATAGAAAATATTAATATTTGTCAATTTTAAGTCAGACACCCAGACCACCATTAAAAGCCTGATGTACTCCCTTTAATATTAAAAAGTATTGATTCTCGTGAAGCAAGAATCCTTATTATGGGTATTATTATTAATCCACAAAGAAAGCCAATTTTACAAAGTATTGATGGATTCTCCTGAAGCAAGATTATTGTGAAACAAGCATCCTTATTTGTTTTGGTAGTTTTAAGAAGACTGCCTAGAATTTGGTTTATACCAAATACTGACCTTTAAATAAAAAAGAGTGGAGCATTCATGGGCAGTATTTTGTGATCAAATTTTGCGGCAATTAATATGTGATGATTTATGATCGTTAATTATTGAATTTTGTTCTTGTTGATAAAGATTCTAATATGCTACCATTATTTGAGTAGTTTCACAATTTTGTCGCGAGTTTGCATGTAAATGATAAGTAAAATATAACAACTAACAGCATTTGTTTCTTTCGTGTCCTATAATAAAATTGACCTGGTTTATAAGCATCTGTTTGTGTCACCTGCATCGCATGGCAGACACTCAAGTATCACTTTGTGTGTCGTTGTCGGCATCACTTTCATTTCATAAAGGATTACATCCACCATGGGTTTTTTTACTTTTTGGGGAATGGGGTAGAGGCCCTTTAGAGGGGGGACAATTTGATGTGAATTGGAAAAAGGGGGAATTTTGACAAAGTTAAAATAAAGAAAAAAGGCAGTATTTTTTATATGTATTAAGTCTCAGTCTTTTATTTAATATTAAATTCACATCAAGAAAATGTTTGATGGACATGTTATGGATGGTCAACTTAGAAACAACATTTAAAAGTAAAAAAAAATGGGGATTTTTTTCTCAAAAAAGGGGGAAAAACAATACTTTTTGAGGGGAATGGGCCCCAAATTTCTCTTAAAAAAACACTGACCCATCTTCAACTTGATTGTCCTAGGTGGGAGGATGACTTTTTATTTTGGGGTCAGAAGGTAAAAAGGTCACAGTCATTGAACTGAATTGGGTTTTACGGCACACCAACACATGAAAGGTTATATGGCGCCTAACAGGAATGAACATGCCAAGCTCATCCTCCATTTACATCAAGATAAAATTTGCAGAAAGGGCCTAGGACCTCACCTGCAGAACTGCAGAGTTGCTGCAAATTCTATAGTAGACACTCCATTTACGATGGATCCACGTTTGCATAAGCGTCATCGAGATCCTATAATTGAAATTGCATCAACTGATAACGAAAATTGTTTCCCACAAAGGGTTGCACCCACAATCTTCAAACTTTATAATTGTCATCTTTGAGATAACCACTACTGATTTTGGGGTCAGTAGGTCAAGGTCACTGTGAACCGATAATGAAAAAAAATCCATTAAATAACTTGCAAAGGATTGCATCCGTCTGCAAACATTACAACTTCATTTTCTTTGGTGATGTCTCCTTTTGATATTGGGGTCAGTAGGTCAAAGGTCAAGATCACTTATAAGCACAAGGCAGGTGATACAAGTTCTCCGAGGAACACCCTGTTAGTTTACACCAACTAACTGAACAACGCTAGACCCTAGATTCTTCAAAGCTGCAGAATTGTGTAGTTTACGCAAATGCTGTCAAAAATACTCCATTTACATGTAGGTCCCACTTATAACATGCAGATCACATGTTAGTCTCCTTCTGGCACAACTCGCGTGGCAGTCGGGAAGGAAAACATATGTAATACAGGTATTTAAACACAGTGAAGCCAACATGTGTTGCAACCATTTAAAAGCAATTTTAGAATGTTTGGTAATGCAATTATCTAAACTAGAAAGCCGCGGCCTGCATGTCGAGCCCCATGTTTAATATTAACGTCCAAATTGGATTATAGTTTGTCAATCCCATGAGATATTCGTTCCTTACGTTTACTTGGTATTTAATTAAAATAATACAATGTAGGTCACAGTGACTCTAAATTTTGCACATGATGTCACGTGCATGCCTATAAGGAACATTCTGGTGGAGATTGGTGAAAATCTTGCAAGAAAGAAGCAAGATATGCATGTCGTATCGGAGACCGAACATGACCTATTTTTCATCCAAAATGTCACAAATATTGCACATGATGTTAGATGCAAATAAGGAAAATTCTGGTAGTGACGAAAATCCTGCAAGTAATGAAGAAGATATAAATAAATGAAAGTCAGGCACAAGGACTACAAACGGACACACACAGTCGGGACTACATTGTTATCTCCAAGTCGATTGAATTGAAGGCGCACCGACACATGAAAGGTTATATGGCGCCTAACAGGAATGACATGCCAGGTTCATCCTCCATGTACATTGGGATAAAATATGGAGAATGGGCCTAGAACCTTCTCACCTGCAGAGTTGCTGCAAATTCTATTGCTGACACTCCTCCAAGTCGAGATCTGTAAACGGGCTCATCAACAAAATGAAGCCGATGTGTCTTACAACCATTTGAAGGCTATTTTAGAATTGAATTGGGTTTTAAGGCACACACACACATGAAAGGTTATATGGCGTCTAACAGGCATGAACATGCCAGGCTCATCCTCCATGTACATCGAGATAAAAATATGGAAAATGGGCCTAGAACCTTCTCACCCTGAACTGCAGAGTTGCTGCTATTTTAGAACCTCAGCATATGGCGTTTGGTAATACAATTATCTAAACGAAATGAAGCTAATGTTGATGCAACCATTTTAAAACCTCAGCAGATGTTAACAAGCTCTGCTCGACATCTTCTGGTATGTATGATATACGAAGGAGACGTATTGTGTTTTTGAAATCTTTTAATATCTTGTATATAATTTGTACATAATTGTACATGTTCTAGAACATGTATTTTATAACATGGAATGTAAACATCATTTTGATGACAACGATTATCTAGCCTATATAGGTTCACAATACAAACATGGCTACACCTAGTCTCCTACAGACCTGGATTTCATTTTAGCGAGACAATGATCTGAAAACTTGCAAATCTGTACATACAGTAACGATGAACAAATGGCAAAATACAGTGGGACGGGTTTTGTATTTAAATAACTAATTTCGTTGCCCACTTTAATATCTGTTCACATGCCTGAACGATTGTTACACTAACACTATATTGTCATGGTTACAGAAATAGCCATCAACAGCATTTGTGTCTAGCAGATGCTAATAATTATTAGTACTATTGGAACTCAAAGAAACTGTTGTTAAACCCCAACTAGAAGCTGTTACTCTACTTTTTAAATATTTCTAAATATTGCTTCATATCATGCAGCTGTATGCCAGTCAATAACTATGCTTGTAGCATGGTCACTGAAAATTCTCTTTGTAACAGCACAATCATTTAATTGAAAATAACACCTGAACTGATTTATTTGTTAATTGCTCGATAGAATCGATTACATTTTGATGTACCAACTACAGTACTGCCTCCTGTTGAGGGCAATATGCTGTCGAATTGCATTGGGGTTTTAAGGCGCACCAACACATGAAAAGGTTATATGGCGCCTAAAAAGGCATGAACATGCCAGGCTCATCTACAATGTACATCGAGATAAAATATGGAAAATGGGCCTAGAACCTTCTCACCCTAAACATATGCTGTCGATAAAAGGTAATTATAATAGTTAAATATTATTATAAATGTACGATTAATTTATCCACAAGAAATAACCCTTTCATTGGCATTTACTATTGCCTAATAGCCACTTTGAAGTTTGAGATGAAATTCACCGAGGGCCTATTATCCTAACTCAATCCAGATAAATTCACCGAGGGCCTATTATCCTAACTCAATCCAGATAAAATCACCGAGGGCCTATTATCCTAACTCAATCCTGATAAAATCACCGAGGGCCTATTATCCTAACTCAATCCAGATAAAATCACCGAGGGCCTATTATCCTAACTCAATCCTGATAAAATCACCGAGGGCCTATTATCCTAACTCAATCCTGATAAAATCACCGAGGGCCTATTATCCTAACTCAATCCTGATAAAATCACCGAGGGCCTATTATCCTAACTCAATCCTGATAAAATCACCGAGGGCCTATTATCCTAACTCAATCCTGATAAAATCACCGAGGGCCTATTATCCTAATCACCGAGGGCCTATTATCCTAATCACCGAGGGCCTATTATCCTAATCACCGAGGGCCTATTACCCTAACTCAATCCTGATAAAATCACCGAGGGCCTATTATCCTAACTCAATCCTGATAAAATCACCGAGGGCCTATTATCCTAACTCAATCCTGATAAAATCACCGAGGGCCTATTATCCTAATCACCGAGGGCCTATTATCCTAACTCAATCCTGATAAAATGTGTATCCTATAAGTGGTCGACATCTAAGTTGTAAGAAAGTATTGCTTCATGTATTCCTGAGTTTAAGGTAAGGGACATGCTTGGGAATGTAGTCCTTTCTTTACAGACGACATGCAAATACCAGTATTTACAGTTTGTACCTTTTCTATTCTATTTACAATACGTTATAACAGAATACAAAACACTTGGTTACATACTACATTAAATACATCAATTCAGAGATTGGTTCACAGATTGGTGTGCCAAGAAAAGTATTTATCGAAAATATAAATACAGGCTTTTTCACCAGTTTATAGACCAGAACTATCAAATATTGAATGTTAGGGCAAAACAGGTTATAATACTTATAAAGAACAGATGTTTTAGTAAGAACAGCATCAGAATTTAGTTGTCTTCCCTATCAGAGAGTGTTTGTCTCCCATCTTACCAATTAGGACAGACTAGACGCGAGATAAAGTCATTAAAAAGAAACATCGGGCAAAAACTTCAGAGCATTCCAATTCAGTGATTAAACATATTTTTTTTACAGATTTTCTTCTTTACCATGTTTACAGTACTGCTTTACCGTGTTGGTGCATTTAACTAGATTTACCTTGTTAGTCACCTATCATTTCCGCATGTTGGAAATCTTACCCAACATTAAAGGTTAATTTGCTAAGGATTAAGGAATACACAGGCTAATCTGTCTTCTTGGGTATTAAATCAGTAATAGATGAAAGTGACACTTACGACTTACAAACTAAGGACAAACACATATAGCTCAAATCTCTTAACAATTACAGATTTATCAATAAATGATGTCTTGAACAGTCGAAAAAAAAGTTGATCTACAACCTTCTATAGTTGCTAACTAACGAAGAACCATCGGACACAAAACTATCAAAAATTACAACAAAACACATCCATACACTTTCAAACTCTCTTGCATATAAAATTCATTTATAATAACAATTTCGCAATTACCGAGTCGACTTGTAACAACAAACATATATTAAACATACAGGCTTTCTACAGGCTACATCTTGCTAAACCCACTGGCCTTTGCGACTACAGGTTTAACAGACTCGTAATGCACCACTGTTAGAAATGCGTACACTATGGGCTACGACACATATCACAGAAACATGATTAAACTGAAAAAATATGAAAAATACTGACTCCCGTATACATTACATTATAGTTGTAGTATAAACACTATTGCCATATGATTCCACAAAAATAAATATCACGTCAGTAACATTTGTGCATAAATTACTAAAGAGACATGCAGTAACCGACGTCCGTGTGGGTTTTTTTCCCCAACCTAATGCTCTCATCAAAAAAAGTCAAACATTTTATAAAAGTGTATACTTATATCCTTTCTGAAAACATTTAGGAATGGAAATTTCAGTGATGTTGGCTGAAAAAAAAAAAAAGAGACCGAGATGAAATTCTATTTTCATGTTTTGTGCAAGTTCAAACCGATGGAGATTCTGTAATTAATAAATTTCTTTTCACAGTCACCCAGCTTTTTGTACTGAACGCAATTTCTAGAAACTGAAGTATTGGATGTGTTCACAAATTACTTCATATAGCTAGGTGTAGAAAATTATACCAATGGGATATGATTTTCTTCTAAGACACACAGCATATTGCAGAATTGACTGCTTTGGCAACACAATTACAAGGTATATATAGCGTGCACACCCTTATACTGAAATAGGAAAATGTTTCATTTGAAATAATGTTTTTAAATAATATATTAATTTGCGTACAGGTAACAAAACATATAGGGTTGTTCCCAAAATCTTTACACATGGTTTTTTTTCTAAATGTTATACTACTGAAAATAGCCTGGTTTACACTGTTACAGAAACCAAGACACGCGAGTCTTTGATTCTTTGTTCACAAATGAATGGCAATGAAATTGTAGTTGGAATTCCACAGTTCCGGAAAGAATCCTTCTCTGGATCAATCCAATGTTATACATGAGCAATGCTCCAAACATGAGAAAATCCCAGAGCAGAAACCTGCTAAAACCTAATTGGCCTGTTAAAATCTAATTTGGACTGGTAAAATATAATACGGCCTGTTTGATTTTGCTTGCTTGTACTATATTTTTTTCAGTTGGAGCAAGCATTTCCTTTCCTAGAACTTCTTAATTCTTTCTTGGAGCAGCGATGAACTTGTCACAGAATTTAAACAATGCCTCTAGATGACAACGATGCAGTGAACAATGTCTAAATTTAATTGCTTAATTTCTAGTCTTCTAGATTTCTGAATCCCGTTTGCATTTCCTCGAACAATTCGTCAAAGTCTTGTCTGATTCTTTTCTCGCCATCCTTGACTGGATCCTGAAGAAGAAAATTATATCTGGTGAGCAACTGGCAGAGAGACGGGAAACTTGGTTAACCGTTCACCCCTATTAACAACTTGAGCACGGCCCAACCAAATAAGGAGTCGAGTCCATTTTACAATTGCGGGGATGAAATGGTCCAATCTGAAAGACTAATGAGGGGGGAATTCCAACCCTACCGTCCTCGACTAATCGCTACAGTAGTGGATCACCCATCAGTGTTACATATACTAAATGGAACTCCTTACACCCCCATAATATATCGTAAATGTATGTTTATTAATAATTTGCTTGTGTTGAAATTTCCTATTTGAACCATATTCCAACATTACTGCAAAACCATTTTGTTCGATTTATTTCAAGCAAATGCAACTCAATTTTTTCAGTAAAATGACCGATGTTTATGTACATCAATTGAAATGCTGAATTTTATACTACAGGGCATTAGAAGTTCCTATTAGTATCCATACAGAACCTGTATTTGTTATGGCGTACACAAAGTCTAAGGAAACATGGTTGTATGAACTATTTGGACTGATGTATATATCAGCTCAGCATGCAATATCCCGTGTGGTTCCCAGGCAAGAATAGGACCACTGCTTAAAGCGACAGAGGAGTTAAACCTTCCAAATTTATGTTCATTGTGTCATTTTTGCCATGTTTATTAAAGGTCTTCACTATCATTCCTGTATTGTTTCAGGTGCTACTTGAGTGGTGACAGAAAACAGTGATCTTGGCTCCAGAAAAACAACTCTGCAGTTGAGGAAGTTCCAGGCCCATTAATCTTGATATAAATGGAGGGAGGGTTCATTCCTGTTGGAGCCATGTATACTGTTTGCGTTGGTGCATCATTAAACCCAATTCTCGTCTTTTAAACAATAAATGTAAACTCTTTTTTTTTTAAATATTCTAACAATAGTTTACCTTAAATTTCATACTACTGAGTTTGTAAATGGTGTCGCTCATCTGGTCACGGATAATTGCCCATGTGATTTTGTTTTCGCTCTGCGCTGTGCTCTCTACTGCGTGTCTAGCCATGTCGTAGAAGGATATCATGTTCTTCAACATCCCCACCGTTTTGTAGAATGGACAAAATCTGCATTGATAAAAATATATTTCATAATTCAGATGAGATTTCATACAATTTAATATCGTAGAACAGTAACATTTTGTTTTTAGGGTAAAGTGAAACATTTGACAAAACCTCTATAGACATATACCTTTACAGTGGGTTATGCAATAATTTACGCCAAGTCTCTGTTGAGTATTCATTGAAAATGAGTTATATGAGACTGTTGACCTATAAATGGTATTATTTGGATTTTTAATGCAGAATGAAGTGAAATAACATGTTATCAGCTGTAACGTTGTAATAAAACACAATCTGGTTGAATCTATTATAGGTTTATGGCCTTATTGTGCCCCCAGAATGTCAACATTTGCATAATATCCAACAGCGACTGAAAGTTTCATATTTTTCTTATTCTCTAAGAGAATTTTTGGTCATACTTTTATGATCGCTTATTGTATTATTGTTCAAGTCAAACTATGCCTCAAAAAAACAGTATCAAGCAACTATTTAGCTTTGCATTTTTTCTTCAAATCAATGTTCTGAGAAGCGCATGACTTTTATAAAAAGCATGCGACTTTTATGAGAATAACGTGACTTATGAGCATATGACTTTAATGAGAATAGTGGCTTTTACGAGAGGCACCTGACTATTATGAGAACATGGCTTTAATGAGAAGCATGTGGCTTTTACTGACCTGTCGTAAGGTGTGTATCCATTCTGTTGGAGGAAATCGTCCTTGATGAGTTTGGCCACTTCTAGAATAATCTTGTCAGACTCCGCAAGAGACCCCTGCAAAGAAGAATATTCTGTGTGTCAGAATTGAATTGTATGTAATGAACAATACAATTTTGTTGGAAAGATTAAAACAATTTCACAGATGTGAGATAACTCTTACATGCCTTCTAATAAATTGTCATAATGCCCACTGTGTTTATGATAATGTTCTGTTGAATGTTGGAACTATCTTCTAATATAATTTCACCAGTTCAATGCTCTAAAATGGTTTAAATGTTTGTTATTTATAAAGATGATATCAAATTCAAATGAAACTTCCAATTAAGATGGGACTGGAAGGAATTTAATAAGATGTTAATAGCATATTCAGGTAATTATATTTTTTATGAAGAAGATAAGCTTTTATGTTGATGCGAGGGAATCAAACTGGTTTACCCTTTAAATCAGTGCTTTGCTGCACTGCCATATATGCTGACAACCAACCGTACAATTTCTGACAATACAGAATATGTTGCATTACCTTGCCGACCAACTGTACAATTTCTGACAATACTGTACAATTCCTGACAATACACAATATGTTACATTACCTTGCCAACCAACTGTACAATTTCTGACAATACTGTACAATTCCTGACAATACAGAATATGTTGCCTTACCTTGCCGACCAACTGTACAATTTCTTACAATACTATACAATTTCTGACAATACACAATATTTTACATTACCTTGCCGACCAACTGTACAATTTCTGACAATACTGTACAATTCCTGACAATACACAATATGTTACATTATCTTGCCAACCAACTGTACTATTCCTGACAATATACAATATGTTGCATTACCTTGCCAATTAACTGTACAATTTCTGACAATACACAATATGTTGCATTACCTTGCCGACCAACTGTACGATTTCTGACAATACACAATATGTTTCATTACCTTGACAACCAACTGTACAATTTCTGACAATACACAATATGTTACATTACCTTGCCAACCAACTGTACAATTTCTGACAATACATAATATGTTACATTACCTTGACAACCAACTGTACAATTTCTGACAATACACAATATGTTACATTACCTTGCCAACCAACTGTACAATTTCTGACAATACATAATATGTTACATTACCGTGACAACCAACTGTACAATTTCTGACAATACACAATATGTTACATTACCTTGCCAACCAACTGTACAATTTCTGACAGATCCTCCTCTTCCTGCAATATTTCTCGGGTCTGAAAGGAGAGTGATTTTTCTTAGGGCATGTTAAGTTGCAATGAAGTTTGTGATTTACATAATATACTTCTGATCAGTCAGTTGAATTAACAGTTCAAGAGTAAATTGAAGAGAAATAAATAGGGTAACTCGTCCCTGAGTCGGACAGGTTATTGGTACTAGGCACCTGTCTATTTCCTGCTTGCTGAAACCATCCCGTTTCTTCCTCAGTGTATAATGTATCATTCGATGTCAACTGTTTAGCGTTACCACCGTTTTTGCTGGGATTACGTTATACTTTGCGCACTCACCAAAATTTGCACTTGAGTCGGACATTTTTTGCAACTTCATAAAAATTGCTTCGATGTTGCCATACGTTCAAATAAACTGTCCTTACTTATTTTCATGTATGTATATCGATGTCCTTACACAAATTACATATTTGAGATGTCTTCTTGTGTAAAATGTTCGGGTATTGGCTCCTGACTTCAATGTTCGTCTTTAGGGCAGAAATATTTAGATATGCTCCAAAGTCGAACATGTAATTGCCCTCGAGTCGGACTATAAAGGCAGCTGGAGAAATCAATAGATAGGGTAACTCTTGTTGTTTTGAATGAAAGAAATCATTGGATTGCCTCCCTTCCATAGTGACAGTTATTGGCCATTTCCAGTTGAGATATGCAACCATCAATAACTGTCGAGACACAGGCAAGTTCGACTTAAGGGCAAGTTACCCAAGATATATGGAGAAGAGTTGAATCAAATAATGTTGCTTTAATATTTTATTTTATTTTTGTGAAAAAAAACCCACATAGTAATTGAATTAAATGCAAAGTCTTTTTCTCTCCTCACATACCTTTGTCCTTAGAGGTACAAATTCAGAGAAATTTTTGTCGTAGAATTCGTCGAGCGCCCTCATGTAGTTACTGTAACTGATGAGCCAGTTGATAGAGGGGAAATGTTTCCTCTGGGCGAGCTTTTTGTCCAGACCCCAAAACACCTGTACAATACCAAGGGTGGCTGCTGTGACGGGATCAGAGAAATCACCACCAGGGGGAGACACACTGTAAAGAGGAAATGAAATGTTAAACAATTTCACAAACAAAGCTGCTTGTCAATCTCATAAGATTCCCTACTCTAATCAACAGATTTGACAAAAAAAAAATGACGACTTAAATTGGAAATTCTTAGCTGGGTACCACCTAAACGCCAGATGACCAAACAATGATTCCAGGTTCATGTTATAGAACAAACAATTTGCCTATATGGCAGAAATATATAAAAGAACGTTTGACAATACCTAAAGGAATATAGGTTCTATAGAAACTAAATAGGAACTTTACAATTTATCTGCAACAAGTGTCTAAAGGAACTATATTGGAACTTATGTCATTATCTAAAGCTGTAAGCCCAGAACCATGACGTTACTTACGCTCCTACAATACTGACCAGAACCATGACGTTACTTACGCTCCTACAATACAGAACCATGACGTTACTTACGCTCCTACAATACAGAACCATGACGTTACTTACGCTCCTACAATACTGACGACCCCAGAACCATGACGTTACTTACGCTCCTACAATACTGACGACCCCAGAACCATGACGTTACTTACGCTCCTACAATATTGACGACCCCAGAACCATGACGTTACTTACGCTCCTACAATACTGACGACCCCAGAACCATGACGTTACTTACGCTCCTACAATACTGACCAGAACCATGACGTTACTTACGCTCCTACAATACTGACGACCCCAGAACCATGACGTTACTTACTCTCCTACAATACTGACGACCCCAGAACCATGACGTTACTTACGCTCCTACAATACTGACGACCCCAGAACCATGACGTTACTTACGCTCCTACAATACTGACGACCCAAGAACCATGACATTACTTACGCTCCTACAATACTGACCAGAACCATGACGTTACTTACGCTCCTACAATACTGACGACCCCAGAACCATGACGTTACTTAGGCTCCTACAATACTGACGACCCCAGAACCATGACGTTACTTACGCTCCTACAATACTGACGACCCCAGAACCATGACGTTACTTACGCTCCTACAATACTGACCAGAACCATGACGTTACTTACGCTCCTACAATACTGACGACCCCAGAACCATGACGTTACTTACGCTCCTACAATACTGACGACCCCAGAACCATGACGTTACTTACGCTCCTACAATACTGACGACCCCAGAACCATGACGTTACTTACGCTCCTACAATACTGACGACCCCAGAACCATGACGTTACTTACGCTCCTACAATACTGACGGAGCCCTCTCTACCCGGGTTACCGATACACTTCACACGGCCCGCTCTCTCGTAGAAGGACGCCAATCTGGCTCCAAGGTAGGCTGGGTAGCCCGAGTCGGCAGGCATTTCAGCGAGACGACCGGAGATTTCTCTGAGAGCTTCTGCCCATCTAGACGTGGAGTCTGCCATCATGGACACGTTATAACCCATGTCACGGAAATACTCGGATAGTGTGATACCTGGAAATACTCGGATAGTGTGATACCTGGAAATACTCGGATAGTGTGATACCTGGAAATACTCGGATAGTGTGATACCTGGAAATACTCGGATAGTGTGATACCTGGAAATACTCGGATAGTGTGATACCTGGAAATACTCGTATAGTGTGATACCTGGAAATACTCGGATAGTGTGATACCTGGAAATACTCCGATAGTGTGATACCTGGAAATACTCCGATAGTGTGATACCTGGAAATACTCCGATAGTGTGATACCTGGAAATACTCCGATAGTGTGATACCTGGAAATACTCGGATAGTGTGATACCTGAGGAAATTAATATTTGTGATGCTGCTATTTGTGAGTGAGAGGCTGGTATATAGTAAAATGATTGTCTATTTACAACACGAGTGATCCAAGGGTCATGTGATTGATCCAAGGGTCATGTGATTGATCCAAGGGTCATGTGATTGATCCATTCATTGACTATTTGTGGATAATTGTTTGTAGAACTTGGGATAATATGCAATTTTATAAAACCCTATTAGTAATTGTATAATATTAAATGCTCTATAAAACATTTTCATATTGCATTATACATTTTGAATTCAATTAGTCAAAACTATACAAAGTCTAGCAATTAGAAGGTAACATACAAATATAATTTCCATTTTATTTGCAACGGAGACTTTATTAGGAATTGAAAGGAATATTTTATGAATTTCGGCAAAATAATATCCTCTCATTTGATTAGAGTGCTAGATTCACAGTTAAAACATACATGGGACCCCAGGAAGACACCTTTGAAACTGAACACCCACCCATAGATGCAAAAATGAGTTTAAGAACCAAATTTCAGAAAATAGGGTGCCGACACATATAGATGTTTATTACATTGCCTTCCTTTGATCCTGGGTATGTTTTAATGGAATAGCCCTTATATGATAAACATTCCAGTGATGTCTTACTGGCTAGACCATGTGACCCACCTGTATAGATAGAGGCCTCCCTGGCAGCTACAGGCATGTTAGACGTGTTGGCAACAAGGGATGTTCTCTTCATGATGCTCTCGGGTTTACCTTCAACCTCCATTGTTAGCTGTAGGCAGAGAAATCTTAAGAATAACTTGTTTGTTCCTGTTTTTCCTTCATAAAGACAGTTTGCAGTAAATAGGTGACCGGTTCCACTTTAATACTTTTCTCTTTTTCCATTTAGACAAGTCTCTATATTCACAATGCCCAGCTAAACGCAGGTGTCTTTTGGTATAATCCTGATAAAACAAACTGGGAATGGAAAGCTGCGCAGAAAGACACATGTACCCGCACATATAAGGAATGCCTACAAGAGAGTTCTTACGCTTTCTGTTATTTCATACTGACTTACAATTGAACTCCAAACCGTGATATATTAAACGATAATTCACAGTAAACGATGTTCTATTTCTTAATTATTCCAATAGTTCAAAGCAAATTGTGTTTACATATTACAAACTTTTGATAATATTGTACCAATAATATATTTAAGAACCTGGTAGAATATGGAAGAAAATTGAAATCTCAAATTTTTATTTAATCACATGCAAGCAGTTTTCAAGTCAAAATGAGGCAAGATTAATCAATCGAGGTGCTTATGTTAACTCAAGATTGCTGCGTGCTGATGTTAATGCTTTAAGAAAACTCAAGACTGCTGAGTGTCCCATTAATGGTGAGCTTGATGAATCATTTTAAGTCGATTCCTCTACATTTTTCAGTAGGGCAAATGCAAAAGGAAATAATACATTCCGCAATGGCCGGGTAAACACTGGTAAGATTTGAGGGATATGCACATGCCACATTGGAAATAGTGATGTTAACGATGTCGTACCTCCGGGAAATCTCTCAATACTTCAGACATCTCATTTCCTCTCTCGCCGCAGCCTACGTAGATAATTACGTCACTGTTGGAGAACTTGGAAAGAGACTGGGAGATCACAGTCTTACCACACCCGAACGCCCCAGGGATAGCAGTGGTTCCACCCTGTACACATCTGAAATAATTAAATATTTAAAGATTTATTTTAAGTAATTATGTTTAAATTGCAAAGAAATTGACACACAGTTACGTGACAGATGATGAATTTGACTTTGACAGCAACTGATGTTCCGACATTCAGTTTTTAGCTCAGCCCTCTATTTTCCCTGGGCCAAGTGCCCACAAACACTGGCTGTGTGCTCTATTGTCCGAGTTGTTTGTGATATAAAAGCATGTGCTTTTGGTACAAGTTAAAATATAGATTGAACGTTTAATTGGCCCAAATCTCAGGTGGATATAAGCATGACTGGCATTTCTGAACTATGAATACAAGAACTGCAATTATTTATACAGCTTTTGTGTCAATTCAAAAGTACATAATGAAAAACAAAACCTAGCAAACTTTCTTACTTGGCCTTATGGAATACTACTACAAGAGCACAAAACCAATACAATTACATGCTGGGCATAAGCGACAGGAATTATCTCTCAAACAGCAGACATCTCCCTGTCAGTGACTGGAAAGATAGTTTTTGATATGATACAAAGCAGGAAAACTTGAAAATGACTGCGAACTTCTCCTTCACTATGACAAAACTTCTGGAAATTGGACCTTACTTAAGCCCTGTACATATATGCTCATCAGTAAGCATAAAAAGTGACCTGCAAAGGGTCAAGATATACTCACGGGAAGAGAGCGTCTAACACTCTTTGTCCTGTGAGCAGTGGGTAGTTTCCAGCCAGCTTCTCGGCTGTGGGCCTCATCTGACGCACAGGCCAGACTTGCAACATGGTGAACTTGGATTTCTGACCGTCAAACTCTGTCTCCAGTACAACATCCTGTAAGTGCATGAAATGTCATACTTAAATTACTTTGTATCTAATCATGATAAGTATAAAATCAATAAAAAGTGCTGATATCTATGCTGTCGAGGGACAAACACATATATTATGTGTGGATAGTATTTCTGGGGACTTCATGTGAGAAAATAGTAACCATCATTTCTGAAAACAATTGTTGAATGATTCCTGGGAAGATTGTTACGGTTTTGGTTATTTTAAGTAGCACTGTCCATCATTGATGTGGTGCTGACCTAACTTTAACAACTTTGACAGCTATTAACTCCATGCGAAGTTCGGCCAAAATTGGTCAAATGGATTCAGAGAAGTTATTTCAGTAAAAAGTTCACAGATGATCAAGATGAAAAGCAGTCCCAATAGCCAAAGCCTTTAGCGCAGGTGTCACTACCTTAAACAACTGCATTGTATCGCTAAGTCTGATCAGGTGCGGTTTAATTAATTCAGCATATTGGTCAGGAGCGTAATGCAATACCCATATATCTTTTAGAGCCTTACCATACATACAAACACAACCATAATCTGGACTTACATTGATATCATAAGTTCCGGGGTCAGCGATGAATGTGACAGTTCCTCTGGACTTGGGAGGCACCATGAGTTTGTGTTTTACCAGAACATTCTCGTACACAACACCGTAGATATCTCCACCGGTTACATGACTGCCGATCTGAAATAGCCGCAAAAAGTCAGTCTCCCAACACCTGGTATGCCTTGGCGTATTTACTGGTTCAAACACTTAAGGCTCAACAGTGTTCTATTTAAACAGATTGTCCGCCATTCTAGATGGTGAAGGAATCCTCCCGCATTAGTAACACTGCAGAGCTGTAGATAAGCTACACATCATTACTCATCAACTTACAAAAACTGATAACTTTTAAAAATCACGAGTATTATATTTGTATGTATTGTCCTGTAAAACAGTTTATTCCATATTTACATGATAAAATTGTTCCAAGCATGTGTCTAACATTAAGGTCATCATGTGTCTAATATTAAGGTCATACAGTGTCTAACATTAAGGCCATCATGTGTCTAATATTAAGGTCATACAGTGTCTAATATTAAGGTCATACAGTGTCTAACATTAAGGTAATACAGTGTCTAACATTAAGGTCATACAGTGTCTAATATTAAGGTCATACAGTGTCTAACATTAAGGTCATACAGTGTCTAACATTAAGGTCATACAGTGTCTAATATTAAGGTCATACAGTGTCTAACATTAAGGTCATACAGTGTCTAACATTAAGGTCGGTCATACAGTGTCTAATATTAAGGTCATACAGTGTCTAACATTAAGGTCATACAGTGTCTAACATTAAGGTCATACAGTGTCTAATATTAAGGTCATACAGTGTCTAACATTAAGGTCATACAGTGTCTAACATTAAGGTCATACAGTGTCTAATATTAAGGTCATACAGTGTCTAACATTAAGGTAATACAGTGTCTAACATTAAGGTCATACAGTGTCTAATATTAAGGTCATACAGTGTCTAACATTAAGGTCATACAGTGTCTAACATTAAGGTCATACAGTGTCTAATATTAAGGTCATACAGTGTCTAATATTAAGGTCATACAGTGTCTAACATTAAGGTCATACAGTGTCTAACATTAAGGTCATACAGTGTCTAATATTAAGGTCATACAGTGTCTAACATTAAGGTCATACAGTGTCTAATATTAAGGTCATACAGTGTCTAACATTAAGGTCATACAGTGTCTAACATTAAGGTCATACAGTGTCTAACATTAAGGTCATACAGTGTCTAACATTAAGGTCATACAGTGTCTAATGTTAAAGTCATCATGTGTCTAATATTAAGGTCATACAGTGTCTAACATTAAGGTAATACAGTGTCTAATATTAAGGTCATACAGTGTCTAACATTAAGGTCATACAGTGTCTAATATTAAGGTCATACAGTGTCTAACATTAAGGTCATACAGTGTCTAATATTAAGGTCATACAGTGTCTAACATTAAGGTCATACAGTGTCTAACATTAAGGTCATACAGTGTCTAATATTAAGGTCATACAGTGTCTAACATTAAGGTCATACAGTGCCTAATATTAAGGTCATAGTGTCTAACATTAAGGTCATACAGTGTCTAACATTAAGGTCATACAGTGTCTAACATTAAGGTCATACAGTGTCTAATATTAAGGTCATCATGTGTCTAATATTAAGGTCATCATGTGTCTAATATTAAGGTCATAGTGTCTAACATTAAGGTCATACAGAGGTCATACAGTGTTTCTTTTGTTTTGCTTTACTTCCATTTAATCAAAAAAGTTGTTTATTTTAAATGTATTAACAAACATCCATTTTGAAAGCATAAATTATTTAAAGCAATTCTGAACGCGTTCCTTTTACGCATTTATTTTGAATCTGATAAATACTCACTGGTCAAAAATTATCTACAGCTCTGTTAACAGTTTAATAAACTGAGTAAGATCTTGTTTATGGTGTGAGAGCTACATTAACAAGACATTTAGGAGCTACAACTTGGCAACTATGGTAGGGTTCAGTGCAAAACTATTGTATCTCCTTCTTTATTCATATGTATTTACAAGTTTTGCACTGACCCCTCGATATTTTCTCTGACATTTGGATATTTAAAAATAGTATGTTGTTGCCCCTTTCATCAGATCAAAAGGTATTATATACATTTTTTTTTAAAATCTTGTACAAAGAATAATTTCCTTATTTTGACAACATTTTTTCTTCTCCCAAGTTCCCAACCAATTGATGAAAACTACATCTTACCCTAATGTTACCGAATGGTTCAAACTCCCACTTTTTGGCCCTGTCCAAAGCCGGAGTGTTGACACCTTTAGGAATGTAGATGCTCTGTGTAAGATCAGCAATAGCACCTAAAGGTCTCTGAATACCTGCAGACAAATGTAAATACAAAATGAAGATCACTGCAGATTTTTTATAAACAACGAAATAATCAGATTGCATGTAATTTTTTAAACACCGAAGAATTAAAAATTGAGATTTATTTGCTTAGATATTTTATTTAACTTATATGCAACCTTTAATAATATGCAGATTTTAAACACTTCAGAAATTAGCAAACATAAGAGAATCTGAACTGAAAAGACCACTGACACCTTCAAGATCTCAGACAGAGTACATACCATCAAAAATACTGCCCATGATACCGGGTCCCAGTTCCACAGATAGCGGTTTACCAGTCCTGAGTACAGGATCCCCCACAGTGACACCAGCTGACAGCAGTTAAAGAAAACTCTTACAGGACATAACACAACATGTGCAAATCCAGTATTAACTGGGATAACATTGTAGCTGTTTTCAAGTGCCAACATATTAATGTCTAACAGGTTGGTTTAAACATATTTTATTTCATCATTTTACAACATATATACAGTACAATACATAGTTAATAGGATGGGAATGGAAAATGAAGAAATATAAGAGTTCCTTTCCTCCCTAAACCTCTCCTCTAAGGTTGTTTATAAATAAATAACTAATAATTTGAATCCTTAAATCAAAAGATAAAGATAAAGCTTGATTCTAATTAAAATCATCTTCAAAAAGTACTAAATAAACAATTAAAAAAAAAAATTTTTTGCTGGTGACTTACAAGCCCTATGAGGAAAGGTATTTATTTAACAGGGAGAGGACAAAATATTCCAGGAATTCGGAAAAGATATCAAATCAATTTTAGGAGTGAGGAAAAGGGATCCAAATCCTTTTAAAATATTCCATATTGCCCTCTGTACGAATGCAGTATAAGCAAGTTTGCTAGGATTGAAATTAAATTGCTATGAATTAAATAAATTTGTCCCAGTGTTCAACCTTTCATGAGAAAACAGCTTTTCCTATACTCATATATATCAAAAACACAAATTTTATAATATCGTGTAAAGGATACAAGTTTCCTCGTATACTTGAATGGTGGCCATGTCGCCCTCCAGCCTAATGATCTCTCCCACCAGCTCATCGTGTCCTACACGCACCAACTCGTACATAGCAGACCCGGACATATTTTGTGCTGTCACCACTGTAATATAAATTATGAAATGATTTTATATTTTCTACCATGTACCTTTGGAAGAATTAATTTCTCTAGTTGGTACCACTCATGCCGTTTAGAAATCCACAATTTCCTGCACTTAATATCATTAACGGTGGATCTTTAACATTCCTAAGAGACGCCAGCTTGTCATGGGCTGCCTCGTCAACACCCTATATCGCTGTCTCGTACAGACTAAAAAAACTTGCTCACACATCATACACCTTCTGTTCTGGCAAGCAAATTAACTACTGTGCTACCAGTTTAACATGCCAATACAAAATTATTTTTGTAATAAAAAATGTGTATACGCAACATGGCTTGTAAATTTTATTAATATGCTTTTTTAAAACCCATTACAGAACACAGAAATGCTCTTTAGAAATAAACCACTTTCTACAGATAATCACAAACCCTGTTGTGAAATTAAGTAAAATATACCATTTTTCTTTAGATATGTTGTTTTACATTTTAAAAGAATTATTATTGACGTTTTGATAAATTATACATTACCAGGTCCAGATACTGCGTAGACGTAACCAAACTTGGACTCCCTGTCCTCGTCTCGGATTTTGGGCAGAGCCCGGATTCTTTCCATGCCTCCAGCCTAAGCAAGTAGAAATTCTCTAATATATTACTGATAAAATTAATTATCAATTACACAAACAATTCCATTTTCACTTTATCAATAAACCCGTTTCACTAACAGGTGAAATTTGTAAATTACCCCACCCATGTTTTTCCAAATTGAAAATTATGGAAAACCCCTGTCGGCTTTTTGGGATTAAAGCTCTTTTAATAACATAATTTAACAGCTCATCTATAACACAGTGTAACAAACTATATATACAATGATAAACATGGTTATCAATTATCAAAACACTATTATTTTATAAGAAATATATAATTTATACGAACCATTTTGATATATTTTTGATCGACTTGTCTGATGATCTATCATGTGATGTAGGTCACTTCCGTTACTGAACGCATTTCCGTTTCCGCTTTCACTTTTATCATGTGAAAAAAAGAGAGAAAACTACCGAAAATGTAACTAACTAGAAGCAAGCACTTAGTACTTCAAGCAACGGATAGGCCTACACACACAAACATAGCAAGTCCCTCGACGTGTTTGCCTTAGCAATGGATTGGATCTGATAGTTCTATTTCAAAGAAGATGTTAATAACTGGTACGAGTGTGAATACATGTATGCAAACACTAAGTCGGATAGAGGCTATGAAGATAAATCTTCATCATTAAGAAACCGAAAGGGAGGGAGTATAGTCGATAAATAGATTTATCTTTATAGACTCTACCCGACTTAGTATTTGCCATAGGTTTTATCGATAGTCTCTATAGGTCACGCACTTCCCCGCGAAGACTGCGTGTGGTAAAATCTTCATGAATAAATGGTGCAAGTATTTGAAAATCTGAGACAATTGATTGGTTGAAAAAGTAGGGTAAACACTAAATTCTGGTGTTTATTTTAGATTTTGAATTTATACGGAGTTACATTCTCATTAAGACTCTGGTCAAGTTTGGTAATTATCGGATGTACAATGAAGGTACTAGAATGTTGACAAGGTAAACTAAAGTATTTTTCATTAATTAACGGTCATACCTCTGATGTTTATTAACCGATATGGTTGATATTCGAACTCGTCCGAGCTTTCATTGCAATTACGACTCTGGCTTAGTTTGGGGAAAAGTCGGATGCAAAATGAAAGTGCTAGAGAGTTGACAAGGCAAAATATAGCGTTTTTCATTAAACCAAGGGTACAAACTCTGATATTTATTGCTGGTTTTCGAGCTTGTCCGAGATTTCATAAATATTAAGACTCTTGCTAAGTTTGATAATTATCAGATGAAAAATGAAAGTGTTAGAGCGTTGACATCAATAAGTTAACGGACGGACGGAAGACGGAAAACAGACCAATGCATACGCTCTACTGGCCCTTGTCCAGTACGTAGAGCCAAACACAGGTCGTATACATAATATAGCTATGCAGGTATCACTACATACTTAGCCCGATAATTTTCACACCATAAGACGTAGTAGTGTGTTCTTTGGTTTTAAATATTTGTAATAATTGCTCACATATATATCTGTTAATTAATGTTGCAGGTAAGATAAACACAGCCTGAAATTGGATATGCAGCTGTCACCAGTATAAATCAGTGTTCGTTGATGTTGATGAACAGAAGGACTCTATAGTGAGTGCCCAAAATAACGCATTGGATGACACAACCATAGACATACGACACATAGACAGAAAAATGTTACATGTACCTAAATTCCAGGTGGCACAGTGCGAACATTTCATAAAATGTTGCCCGACTTTAAACAAACATATCATAACGAATTGTATGCATCTACATTCAATTTATGTCAAACTTCATTTCTTTCTAATGATTGTATTTTCTGTTATTAGGTCTGTGACACAACTAAAAACAAATGCACAACGTACTGGGTTTTGTATGTTTCAACTTTGTGTATGGGCAAATAAAATAGTGACTTTTAGTTCGGAAATGTCATTGGTTCAGTTAGGAAGTTTCAAGTTTGTTTGTTATTATGTCTGTGACACAGTTAAACACAAATATTCAACGTATTGGGTTTTAAATAGACAAATAACTGTGTTTCTTAAAAAAAGAAAGACTTTTAGTTCGGAAACTTATACTAGTATTCCGAATGTTCCAGTACAATATACTCAGTCATATCAAGCTAATATAGCAACATTGTACTGTTTAGAGAGTCCTTGAAGCACAATTACTTAACACACACTTTGTAAGAGTCATATAGGAAACTCAATATTGGTGTGAGCCCGTAAGCTTCATAATTCCATTCATGTTTGAAAAATGGTTTCAAAAAGACGGGACAGTCGGAAAGGGCGGGACCTTTTTGACGGGATTAAGGTGTATGTACGCATGGTATGAACGTTTTATTTTAAGAACTTTTCATCCATAATACATTCATATAACATTCATTTTTTTATACAAATACGTTGCAAGAAGTGATTCCTACAGGTTCTCCGAGATAATTAATGCACACAGCCCCGTCAAATCATCCCGTCTTTTGCGCTTGACCTTAAAGGGAATGTAGCGACGCAGCCAAATCATCGTTATTATTGAGAGTTCTGAAAAAAACAAACTTTAAGAAGGTGAAAGAATTATCAAAATCGGATGATAAACCAAAAAAGATATGACCATTTGAAAGTTTTCCTAAAACGGATATGGCAGCCGCCATTTTGAGAGCTATGACGCCATGGTTCCAAATTACCATATACAAAGAAAATCAGAGCAAATGAATGCACACTCCTTTACTGGACATATAAAGCATTATTACAATTAAGTATACATATTTTTCTTACAGTTTGCTGTCATTTTCCCCCTCTATAAATCAGTAAATGTTCATGTTTGTTAAATCAATATTCCATAGGTGGTCATTCACTGTGATAGCTCTCAAAATGGCGGCTTCCATATCCGTTTCAACAGAACCTTCAAATGATCATACCTTTGTTGTTTATCATATTCTTTCACCATTATTCAAGTTTTTCAGAGTGGGGCGGGTGCATTATTTTTCACGAATCTACAGTTGTGAGTGGTTTCTCTTACTTAAACCATGCGACTAAATTGTAACATATTTTAAAAAAGGGAACGACCACCTCATAAGTATCTGTTATTGAAAAAAGTTGATATGCACATTCTTTGTTTCCTTTTACGGTGTTGACCATTTTAAAATCCCTTTCGAGTTTGTGTGTATTATTAGATATGCGTGGTTAATAGATTTGCGTCAGTACGTTTGTCCCGAGCACGTTTGGCCCGTGCAACACATAGTGCACATGATCATGATACACGTCATAACAGGCCTGCCATTTCTCAGGCTTTGCGCCGTTAATTACCGGCTTTTTTATTAGATTACCGGCTTACCGGCTTTTCTGTTAAAATTGCCGGCTTTTTCAAAAAAAAAAGTCATACAATTTATTAGTACCCAATTGTTAACAAAAATACCAACACGTGAACCAACAGACCTAATTAATATGTCTGTGGTGTACCCAATACGCAACTGCGTGTGGTCAGCTGATGGCAACTAATTGGTGTGTACACCAATCAGTTAGTCCAAATCGGCTGCGGCGTCGTTCTGTATATGATAAACAGGAAATTGATATTATAGTTTTTTAAAGTTGACTGCTTTTAATGTGGTAGTGTTACATTTCGGCCACTGTGTTACATTTTCGGTCACTTGTATAGTGCAGTTGAAGTGTTTTTTTAAATCTCGTCATTAAAACACATAGGCATAAAAAATAATGGATAAATCCTTGTACATATTAATCTGTGAATTAGGTTTGTGGTTTAACACATTTAAAATGAACAAATACCAGGATTCAACAATTAAATTACAAGAGTCTATGAATATCCAGCATATTCATTTTTTATATACACGTATAGAAAATAAGATAATACATGTTAAAGGGGTTGATGCACTGTTTTCAAACAAGGTTTATTTTAAAGGGCTCTGAAAATCTTGAAAAAAGCTGAAAGAATTATCAAAATGCCATGAAAAATAAAGGAGATATACCTATTGAATATTTGCAAAGAAACATAAATGGCATATATGGCCCAAAACTACAATTTTTTTCACACAGTTCATTTTTTGTACCCAGGCACAACTGGTTACAATAAAGCTTGTACCCAGTATCCAGTAACAAATAACATACCCTATGGAAACATTTGTGTTTTTAGGACATATCATATATGGCCCAAAAACTTCATTTTTTTTCACACAGTTCATTTTTTGTACCCAGGCACAACTGGTTACATTGGATATAATTACATCGGATACAAAAAAAATAGCCCAACATTTTTCACGAGTTCATTGTACCCAGGCAAAACTGGTTACATTGGATACAAAAAAAATAGCCCTTCACGAATTCATTTTTTTGTACCCAGGCACAACTGGTTACATTGTATATAAAAGTATTGGACATGTTTCCATTAATAATTAATATATATATATATTATATATATATTGTTTTAGGACATACCTTAGTTTTGGATAAATGGTTACACAGGGCTACACCAGGTACAAACTGAGTACAACTTGGTAAAACTAATAATATTAATAGATTTGGGGCACATTAGTTTAGGGTACATGGTTACACAGGGATACATCAGGTACAAACTGGGTACAAGTGGGTACAACTAATAACATTAATATATTTGAGGCAGATCAATTTTGGGTACATGGTTACACAGGGTTACACCAGGTAACAACTGGGTACAAGTGGGTACAACTAATAATATTAATATATTTGAGGCAGATCAATTTTGGGTACATGGTTACACAGGGTTACACCAGGTAACAACTGGGTACAAGTGGGTACAACTAATAATATTAATAGATTGTGTTGTTTTGGGCAATTTTTATACATATAGCTATGTTGCCCTTATATATATATAATTTTGGTTTGGGATTTTTTGCAGCATTATGCATCTTATTCATACTTCACCCATATTGGGGCAATTGTTCAGACAGAAAGCATTTGTCCCGATATCTAATATCATAATTACTTGTGTATAAATCATTTTATTTAAAGTGTTTTCATATACATCTACTTTAAACAGATTTATGGTACGAAGCTATATTGGATGAAAACCTTTTTCGCAATCAAAACTCATACTCATGGTAATAAAATAATAAATTAGCGAGTGCCTTTCTATTGCGCACGTAGGCAAATAAACTTCTTCCGAATGAAGTATCATTGAAGTTTCATAAATTGTGCAATAAACGGACACATAATTTACCTTTGTTTGTTTTCAGACATATGAACGTATAAAACTTCCTTAATCGTGTAAGTGGTCTCCTAACCAAGCGATAGTTGGTCCAAGGTATTCATAAATTATGTAACCATGTATTTGAATACCAACTTGATAAATTTACAGTGATTTTCTTTGCTTTAAAATATATTTTGTCAATATGCCATATATGATATAAAAAAAAAAGGCGCGATGACGTCATCGTTAAAAGATGACCGCCTCCATGTATGTTCTTTGTAAATGTTCAATAGGTGATATCTCCTTTATTTTTCATGGAATTTTGATAATTGTTTCAGCTTTTTTCAAGTTTTTCAGAGCCATTTTAAATAAACCTTGTTTAAAAATAGTGCATCAACCCCTTTAATCTTTATTATGTAAGATCGACGTAATATGACCGGACAAAATATAACACTGTAAATAAAATAACAAAATCCTGACAGATTAAATGTGTATCCAAGTAATAAGCTTTATAAATTCTTTCCGATAAAACAACTTATTCATAATTTTGCTAAAGCATCATCTAAGCAGACTGACTTTTTTTGGTAGGTGATAGACGAGGTCTTTATCCTAGATTTTTAACCAATTTTACTGTAAAACTTAAAAGTATTTATGTGTGATTCTTTTTAAATCCTGCATATACATGTATATGAATATTAATATGACATATGTATCAGTTTCAAAATTCGATCTTAAAAATTGGTATCTTTATACTCTGAGAAAGATTTTTACTTCACTATTAATAATTTTGATAGAGCATCATCAAAAAAACTGACCAATCAGTGACCAGAAATGACATAACCAATACATTCTGTTTTGTGATAAACTCGGTCTTCATCCTTGATGTTCAATCAAGTTTACTGTTAAAATGAAGGTATCTACAGTGTGATTCTTTTAAAACCCTGCATATTTCTTGCACATTCATGCAAATTGATTCAATATGTGTATCTTTTAAAATCAAAATCTTGAAAATTATAGTCTTTTTACTCTTTCAAAAATTATTATTTTACTTTAAAACCTAAGGATAAAAACCGAGTAACACAAATTTTATCACCTACTGAAAATAAAATCAAGTCTCAACATCTCTCCAACGCAAAATTATGAATTGAACCTAAGGATAAAAACCGAGTAACACAAATTGTATCACCTACTGAAAATAAAATCAAGTCTCAACATCTCTCCAATGCAAAATTATGAATTGAACCCAAGGATAATAACCGAGTAACACAAATTATATGGCCTACTGAAAATAAGGTGAAATCTCAACATCTTTGTACTGGAAAAGTATCAATAAGATACAACAGAATGTAATATGTTGTATACACATTGTAATTTATTTTTTTTGTCAATCGATTTTGAAAAGTGTCAATTTTGAAATTTTCGCTTCGCGCGATCTTATTCAGCATTTCCAAAAAATCTCAGGCTTTTTCTTAATTGTATTATGGTAGCCCTGTCATAAAGACATGCAGCGCTGACCACATGATGGAGTCGGACGACTATTTGTTCGTAACGCAGAAAAAAATAAAATAAAGTTCGACAATGTATTAGTAAGTGTTTATTATTAAGTTAAATTTTAACAACAACGTTTTATACCTTTTATTCTTTAAATATATTTAGGATGTAGCTCAGCGTTTGACAGTAAATGTGCGTGTAAATAGTTACATAGTGAAATAGTTTTCAATCCAAGAAATACGTTCCTTACATGTTTTAATCTATACATTTTTGAGGAACTGGTAGATTCCAGAAACCTGTGTCTACTGACGATAAATAAAGGCGAGAAATCTAAATTCAGTGCCAAAGAACAATTTGACAAAAAGGCTATCGCGGGATTGGGCAAGGCAAGAAACTCCAAAGTTTCTTACTTGTTTATGACTTACTTTCTTATTCTCGAGGATGTGGGGCAACTACTACGGATTATAGGGGTCAGAGATTTCAGAGTAAGGATAATGCATGTTCAATTGGAAATTGTCATTCGGTTTAAAGTGTGAAAACAATGATACTTTAATTATGTTAGCTTAATTATAAAATTATATACTTCAATTATAAATATACCAAATTGTGTCCAAAAAAAATAATAGTACAACGGGACGTGAAAAGGATGGTAATTGATGGGTGATACTTTACTAGACTTGCGGATATAATCTGAGTTTATTAACTATTTTGTTTTTGCGCTATCTTGGATTTTGGATTGCTTTTGAACATTGGATCTAAAGTGTGAGAACCGAGAGAAATTTCTTCTTTTTTTATTATTTCATTTTTCAGTATCTTCGTGTTTTGGATTGAATTGAATTGAATTGGGTTTTTAAGGCGCACCAACACATGAAAGGTTATATGGCGCCTAACAGGAATGAAGATGCCAAGCTCATCCTCCATGTACATCGAGATAAAATATGGAGAACGGGCCTAGAACCTTCTCACCCTGAACTGCAAAGTTGCTGCAAATTCTATTGCAGACAATCCATTTACCCTGGAGCCACGTTATAGTTTTTCTGCCTCTGCTCTAGTGATGAGCGAAATGGCATCTGAAACAATGCAGGGGTCGTGATGAAGACCTTTAATGAGCATGAACATGAACAGAAAAAAATGATAAAATTAACATGCATTTGTTGGGAGGGGGGAGGATGGTTCTACCCCTCTGCCTTCCCCTCCAATGGGATCTTCAGTGGCCCTATTCTTTGCCCCGTAACCAAACGGGGCCTCTGGAACCTCACGAGGCGTGTTTTGGATTAAAAATTATAAAGGTAAAAAAATAAAAATGAACTCTTAATAATATTGCTTTTCTGTATTTTATTGTTTAATGATGCCATTTTGATGCAAAAAAACACACAAAAAAACTTAACGTTTGCTTTAAGTACACGATTAACGTTGTGAACTGAATTACCTCAGCTCTGCTTTTAACAGAGTCGCCCCACCCTGAAATCTGAGAAGTTATGAAAATTCATGTTTGGTTGTCAATTATTGTAATGTTCCCCCTCCCCCCCCCCCCCCCCCCCCCCCCACACACACACACACCCACACACCCACACCCCAAACACTAAAATCTGACAACTCTTGTGTTCTTAACTTTTGAAAACAAGTTGCGACCACCACTCATCTTAATCTAGTTGCATGGATCCGCCACTGGTTAAATCATAGGTATGACGTCAGTTTTTTGTTGTAACTGTGGATTATTTTTCACGGACCTGTGTTCCCCATTTACACAGTCTCACTCTGGGTTAGACAAAAACAGCAGTATTACAATATGTATGTATAATAAATCAGCTATACCTAAATACATCATGAATATGTATGTATAATAAATCAGCTATACCTAAATACACCATGAATATGTATGTATAATAAATCAGCTATACCTAAATACACCATGAATATGTATGTATAATAAATCAGCTATACCTAAATACACCATGAATATGTATGTATAATAAATCAGCTATACCTAAATACACCATGAATATGTATGTATAATAAATCAGCTATACCTAAATACACCATGAATATGTATGTATAATAAATCAGCTATACGTCATCATTGTTTGTGTTGAGATATTTTTATTCCGTCCACTTTTAAATTCTAGAAAGTAATCAAACACACGCTACTTAATACTATTGACTTTTTTCATATTAAAACGGGACGTATTATGGTATGGGGTTGTCTGTCCGTCCGTCCGTCTGCCCCTCACGTCTGTCCGTCCGTCTGTCCGTTCGTAAACAATTGCTTATTCCGGACGATAACTCCAAAACCATTACAACTACACTCATTAAACTTCAAAGGCATATTGCCCCAGGTAAGAGGAGGAACCTTATTGTTTTTGGGGTCAATAGGTCAAAGGTCAAGGTCACCGTGGCCTTGTAAAGACAAACGCATTACGGATGATAACTTCGAAACCATAACACCTACACTCATGAAACTTCGTAGGTACGTTGCCCTATGTGAGAGGAGGATCCATATTGTGTTTGGGGTCATTAGGTCAAATGTCAAGGTCAACGTGGCCTTATATAGAAACACATTCCGGATGATAACTCCTACACTCATGAAACTTCAAAGGTACATTCCCAAAAGTGAGGAGGATCCCTATTGTTTTTGGGGTCAGTAGGTCACAGGTCAAGGTCATCGTGACCTTGTATAGACAAACGCATTCCAGATGATAACTTCGAAACCATAACACCTACACTGATGAAACTTCATATGTACATTGCCATAGGTGAGAGGAAGGTCCCTATTGTTTTGGGGTCATTAGGTCAAAGGTCAATGTCATCGTGACCTTATATAGAATAAACACATTCCGGATGATAAATTCGAAACCTTAACACCTACTCTCATGAAACTAGGTATATTGCCCTAGGTAAGAGGTGGAACAGTATCGTATTTGGGGCCAGTAGGTCAAAGGTCAAGGTCACATTGACCTTATATGGAAATATGCATTCCGCATAATAACTTCAAAACAGTAACACCTATATTCATAAACCTTCATAGGTACATTGTCCTAGGTGAAAGGAGGAACCCTATTTCATTTGGGGTCGGTAGGTCAAAGGTCACTCAAGGTCACTGACCTAATATGGAAATATGAATTACGCAAGATAACTTCAAAACCGTAACATCTCACTCATGAAACTTTATAGGTTCATCGCCCTTGTTGAAAGCAGAAACCCAATTTCTTTTTGGCCCAGTAGGTCAAACGTCAAGGCACAGTGATCTTATATTGAAAAATGCATTCCACACAATACCTTCAAAACTGTAACCCCTACACTCATAAAACATCATAGGTACACTGACTTAGTTGAGAGGAGGTACCCTATTGTGTTTTTGGGCCAGTAGGTCAAAGGTCAATGTCATAGTGTGACCTTATATGTAAATATACCTTCCATCTGATAACGTCCAAACCATTATACCCACACTTATGAAACTTTATATTTACATTGCCTTTGGTGAGAGGAGGAATCCTATTGATTATGGTTCAGTGGGACAAATTTCAAGGTGGCTATGACCTTATATGGAAATAGGCATTCCTCGCAATAAATTCGAACTATAACACCTACACTCAAGAAATGTTATAGGTATGCTGACTTTGGTGAGAAGAGGAACCCTATAGATTTTGGGTCATTTGGTCAAAGGTCAAGGTCACCTTGACATTATATCGAAGTAAGCATTTTGTGGGATAAATTCAAAACCATCTACACTCATGAAACTTCATAGGTACATTGCCCTTGGTAAGAGAAAATATTGTATTTGATTGTGGTTAGCAGTTCAATGGTCAAGGTCGCTTATGACCTTATGTGGTAATATGCATTCTGCGCGATAACATCAAAACCACAACACCACCACTGATGAAACTTCATATGTGCAAGAGAAAGAGTCATATTGTCTTTGGGCTCAGTAGGCCAAATGTCAAGGTCACCATGATCTTATATGGAAATACAGATTCCTCCAAAAATACTGAAACAACAACACTCACACTCATGAAACTTCATATATACATTGCGTTTGGTCAGAGGAGGAACCCTATCACGTTTGGGCTATACAAATAGTGCTCTTGGTTAAACAACATCCCCTGTCAGTTATTTTTTTGTTAAAAGGTCAAAGGTAAGGGTTACATTGACCTGACACCTAGGAAATTCTTTTAACATAAACACTTTAGGAAACTGGCGTATAATGCCCTATTAGGCGGCACTCTTGTTTTACTTGAAGTAAGTTTAAATTGTTCATAAAGTTTATACGTTATATTAATTAATTGTATTTACATTAATAATTCAGATAGTTCTTGTATATTGAATACATAGTAACTTGTCTTATTAAACTAAAATGTACAAAGAAGAAAATACCACTCTATTTTTCCAATCTTAGATCTAAATCAAGAAAGGTTTTGATATATATTAACTGTGTTGTGGATCAAAACGTAAAAAAATTAGTGTACGTGAAAAAACACTTTTCTAAGGATCAAAATATTGGAAAAAATATGGTGGTATTTTCTACTTTGTGTTAATTTTGTGTTAATTACTTCTTTCAGGAGGACATTATATACTAAAATGTATAAGATTATCGGACCTTTTTTTATTCCATATATATTATTTAATAGATGATTATATTATCTCGCACATTTGTCATAAGGAACAGAATTAATGACGAAATAAGGCGAACACCTAGTGGAATGGAATATGCTGCAGCTATCAATGAACTGCCGGTACTCACACGCCGTTATAAAGCCGTGTCACGTGACTATAAAGGACAACACGATTAACTGTTTTATTCGTTATTTTTAATTATGCATACAGAACACGATTACATGTCTAAGATATATATATATTAAACCAAAAAAAACGGCTTGCATGTCATTCACATAATTATTGAAATGTAAAACACAGTTCTGACATTAAACTAGCAAACAAAAGCTATATATTATACATAATCTATCACACAATATACTTTCAACAACTGTTTATTTTTTCATGAACAAAATATCACGATCGTGCATCGTTATCTGCTCACTGATTGGCCAGTTTATAAGCGGATAAGTCATTCGTCGTGAATTTTGTACATAAAAAATATACTATTCTTTTAAATGTAATATTGTTTATTGTTTTAAGCCAAATATGGCCCATGAACATGTTTACATAATATATACAAATAAATGTGATTAGATGGCATGTTGTCAGTACATGTTCTTAGAATAACAAAGCATTGCAATACCATAGAATACATTCGGTACTATTACGAGAATAATGAAATAAAAGTTAAACTTATGTGTTAGCAAGTTTACGATATGTTGAAATTAATTTGAACCGTAAAATGTAACCGAGTTTTAGTGGTTATCTATTTGGGAGAGATTTTGTTTTTATTTGTTATATTTTCAATTGGAAGTATAAATCGTTATCTTAAAGTGTTAACAACAATTTAAACAAATACTACTATCTGTATTTCATGGAATAGAAGCAACACAGCAACATTTCCACCCGGAGAGATATACCACACATGTTAAGTGTTAAAATACAATACTTATACAAATCTTATTTTGGACCACACAAGGGATATATTTTTATTTATCTATTTGTCATTATTAATTTTGGAATTTCAGCGATAATTAAATTTTATTGTGTTCAATATTTGTTCAAAATAGTTGTAATATTAGAAGCCTTATATACATATGATCGTAATTTCATCATTTCGATTTTGTTTTCGCTATTTCATAATTGAACGAACTTCATGTAGTTTGGATTTTCTTAATTCTGTATAATTTTGGTCTTATCACATCTTGCCCTACAAGGTGTAGCACACCCATTGCAACACAGGAAGTGTCGGCCGCATAATGGCGTCAATAAATAATTCTCATTTCTTTTTGTAAAAAAAAGGCATTTTCACTAATTTAAAGTGCTGTTTTTGGTTTATTTCACATTGTTGATCTATTTGTTACATTTTTCAAGCATTGTCATGTTAAAATTGTGTGTTTTTAATTTATTTTGCTTATATGGAAATGAGTGTATGAATACAATATTATGGCATCTCAGTGTTTATGTTTTTAAAGGGACCATTCATTCATGAGACAAGTTCTTTCTTAGAAGATAAATGACCCCCATTTTTCTGTGGATTTTTTGGCAGCATATGTGTCATTTGCGATGAGAATGTAAGTTATTCATTTTTAATTTGGGCCTAGATATGAAGGACAACATGGCATTTAAATTTTAATTCATACACAACTCAATGCAACAATCAATGGGCATGTTACAACTACAAGACACTCTATGGGATGCTTATCAAGGGAAGTAACTTTTCTAGCTTATACTATGTGCAAGTGGCGCCATCGCACAACTGTTTGGGAATGCACTAATTAATTCACTTTACATCGTATTAATTCTGTTCAGTGTCGGCCATTTGTCTTTATGTCAAATTGATTCTGCTGTCATTGAATTGAGTGCTTTGGTCTTGCATTAATTCATTTTCCTATAGATTGTTTCACGTATCGGTAAATTGACTGGGTTACTTTTAAACTGGTTCACATTCTCTTGGTTTGATTCATGTTTCCGACTGAACTGTTTAGGCATTGCATTGAATCGTTTCAGGTTTGAAAAAACACTCCGGATTATTTCACAAAGCATCGGATTGTTTTAAGTTTGATTAGAAGGTTTCAAAAAAAGTAGTCAATTAAAGTTAGAATTAAATATAATACCGATGAATTAATTCGCCTTTGACTGGATGATTTATTAAAAACCTACTTTTGGCGGTAATGGCCGCCCATAGATCCTAAATGTGTACTTTCTACTTGTTTACCTTTATTAAATCCCCATACCTCGGCCGAGTAATTTAATATAGGTGAGAATAGTTTATTAAATAGAATGTGTTCTATCCTTCAGAGGGTATGGTTTATTCAGTCATGCAGCCCATATACATTTACACATTACGTTCCAAGTTACTAAATTAAAGCATTACATAGAAGGATAGTATAGGATTTATATACTGCATAAAAAAATAAATAATAATACTAATAATAATACTAATTATAATACTAATACTACTACTAATAACAATAATAATAACAACAACATGCATGTTAGTGAGAAATGGGGGCGTTAGGAGTTCCTTAAGTATATAAAACTCAACCTTGCGACGATATGTCACTATAATAACATATTTTCATTGAAAATAGTGAAAAAGATGGAAATGTACATAATTCATTAATTCTAACCACTTAAATGAAAAAAAAAATGAAAAAAAGAAAGTACACACTAACAGCACATCAAAGCTGATTTAAGCACTTCCGTGATCGAGGGGTTAACGACGTTGCGCTGTAAACCTTCTCGCCTCTCACTTCTGCGGGTTCGAATCCCACGGGGAACTCAACTTGTAAGTGATAAAGTGCTTCTTTTATACTTAAGTTGGGTGTTCTAATGGGTGTTCTTATGGTATGCAACTTAAACTAAATTATGGGATAGGAAAAGAAGAGTTATTTCACGAAAAAAGGGATGGAGGAAGAAATTAAACAAAATTTTGACGTATTATGGGGAAATGGTGCTGCCGCCAGTGTGTTTGGTAAACGTCAGTAATGGCGATGGAAGTCAGCATATATCAGACTACTTATTCCGATGTATTAGTAAGTTACGCTTGCCATCTTTGTTCTACTTGGGTAAACGGGCAAAAGGGGACTTGATTACCTGGCCTACAAGAGAAGAACTATGGTCAAATAATCCCAGTTGACTGGGTTCACCTATAAACATACTAGTACTTAAATGTATCCACAGATTATCAGATTTATATATGGCCCATAAAGGATTCAATATTTGCTTTTGTTGATATTTCAAACATTCCAAGTGTCACGCTGTGGTCTAAAGTTAGAGTGTTGGACCCATGATCGAAAAGTGGGTTCGATCCCCGTCATAGCCGTATGTGTTGTGTCCCTGAGCAAGACACATTATCTGCATTTGCTTAGGACTGGATATCGATATCGATTAAAATAAGTTCACAGAGCTTTCGTTACAATCGATGTAATATAAATAAGTTTAAACTAACCATGCCACTTTTATCGCAAGAAAATACTATTAGCAATAAGGCTAAGAGGTATTCAAGAACCACGTAGCATGTCTTTTGAGTTCATGCTGAATTAGCAATTACAAAAGAAAACTTGTAATATTTTATCTGGTAGAACTTGAGATTTCTTCACCTTATATAACAATAACAAGTGGCAGTTATGTGAGTTTTCTAATTCCACATCTACAGAACAATTTCTTTATATGGTTAAAGGGACAGATGGCAAGTTTGTATCGCGCATAAAAGTATTTTAACCAGTATCATTTAACTTTAAACTTGCTAGCATATACTTATATAAAAGTTTGAGTTTTCATTGTTTCGTCTTATTCTACCATATGTTTAACTATATTCTTAATGCAAATTTATAATCAACAGTTAATAATATGCAAAAACTGTTTGCTTTATATTATTCTTATAATTAATATTAATCATTGAACAAATGCAAGTTATGAAGAAAAACTAAGGGACGCCGTGAGTTTTTAAAAAAATAAGATTACGACGTGTCCCTTTTATTTCCGCACAGCTTTATTGCTAAGAGTGATACATGTACATGTATTTATTTACTATTTTTATCTTTTTAAAATATTATACATATTAATTAAAAATAGTGGATTTAATAAATGGAATACACCTTTACTTTTTACAGAAAACACTACTTCATACAACTCCCTTTTCATACATTTCCTTTCACATATTTCGATAGCCACGTGCGAATCTCTTCCGGTTTATATCCTAGCGGTCCCATAGCTCCTTGGAAGCGCACGACGCCATCATGAATGATGTACAATCTTTCCGGAAGTGCGGCGTAGGCGTCCACGGCTTCGTTAGACATCGAGTCAACCACTAAAGGGCCTTCAATTCCTTCACGTTTCAAACCAATGGCAGCCGTAATTCGTTCTTCAATTGACCGATGCTGCAGACGACTAAATTTATGATTTAAAAGCGCCCACTCATCCATAGCATGGGCTTCAGAAACATAGACGGTGACAAAATCGGTAGTATCCTTGAAATCGCGAACAATCTCATTGAACACATCCAATTTCTCCATGAAAGGTAATCAAGAACAGCTCCCAAAGTTCACCACCAGGGGTTGTCCTGCTGTTTGAAAATCAAAAAGCGTTTTTTTCTCCATGCTGAAAGTTATAACATCGATGTTGGGTGCTCCTTTTCCAATAACTATGTTACACATGATGTTTTTATACTCATCCCGAAAAACGCTCTGTATTGTTTTGAAACTGATGTTAAATGAAGACTCTTCTTCATACATCATGGGACTTATTAGACTGCATTTCATACCACACACTCTATAGCAACACCGGAAACAGTTGACAACAAACACCATTATTAATATCATCAGAAACACGAAACACGTTTTTATTCCCGCCAAAGTCAGAAAGCCAAATCTCTTCAAGTTGCTTGCCTCTGCCATGGTCAAGTAAATTCACACAACTAAAAGCTTATTTTCCGACACTTGCTGTATTCATGCATTCATTACGCGTACATTAACTTTTTTTTTTTACATAGTATCATTAGTTTACTACTGGGCGCTACAGTGCGCGTTTGTAATATAATATTGTCTGAAATGACTATGCCTAACACATACTACATACACAACTAAAACCGCATTATGTCGAGGCTAAAGGTATAGGCCCGCTTTCAGTTTGTTGCCTTTTATCACGATACGATACTCTACACTACTAATAGCTGAGAGTATCAAAACGGAATTAGGATATGATTTTAATGAGGTTACCCATTGTCCAACTAGTTATCGTTGCCACATACAAAGTAAAGAAAACAATCAAGAATAAAGAACGTCCGACGAATTGTGGGTTTACGACACACCAACACATATAATATTACAGGCGCCAACCCGTCGTCTTAGTGTTCCAACCGCTCCAGTTACGGACCCTTTCAGTCACCACATGCGTTATTGAAAACTGTAGATCAGCTGAAATGGGCATGACACAAAAACAAAAGAAAAGAAAAAAAACTGCATCCGTTTGGAAGAATTCTACGCCTATGTCCGGATAGGCAGTGGTCATACTAAACACAGGTCGGCTGTAGGAGAAACACAAAGGACATTCATCTTAGATTATACGACCGACACAGTAACAAAAACACGCAAGGCTTGGGTATACGCGTGTGCAGCCCTTTCGTTTGGTTGGGCGCACAACTGAAAATTATATAACTATCAAACCCATCAATATAAAAAATACATCATGATTTTATAGAAGAAAATAGAGTTTTCTTTCTTCTTTCTTTACCTTATTGTCATCAATCAGTGTATTCACCTCGTACATTTTTAAACATTCAGTATATTTGTCTTGCTCCTTTATCCCATGTAACCATATCAAATAACATATTTGATGCTCAATCTAGACTGTCTATGTAAGTCATCTAGACTGTCTATGTAAGTCATCTAGACTGTCTATGTAAGTCATCTAGACTGTCTATGTAAGTCATCTAGACTGTCTATGTAAGTCATCTAGACTGTCTATGTAAGTCATCTAGACTGTCTATGTAAGTCATCTAGACTGTCTATGTAAGTCATCTAGACTGTCTATGTAAGTCATCTAGACTGTCTATGTAAGTCATCTAGACTGTCTATGTAAGTCATCTAGACTGTCTATGTAAGTCATCTAGACTGTCTATGTAAGTCACTTTCTTTAATACCTATACGTTATCTTTTAAAAACCGTCCCAGTATGCTTTGTTATACATTTTGAATGGTTAAGCATATTGGTCAATAAGCGCTTACAGCTTTTGGATCACTGAAAAGTATTGTGTATGCACGGGAGAAAATTATTTTAATTTATGTAAGGCTAAGATTAGCTAGTTAGTAGATGGGCTATTTTACCTACAAATTATACATGCTGCTAATGGGAAAAAGTAATCTTATTGCACGTAAGGTCCAAATAAATGATTTGTTATATCCATCCATCAGGCAATATCGCTTTTATTCGGCTGACTTTAGGCTACACCCGTATTAGAGTCCATGTCGCGCGCATGCTAGTACGCGCATGCTAGTATTAGAGTCCATGTCACGCGCATGCTAGTATTAGAGTCCATGTGACATGTCACGCGCATGCTAGTATTAGAGTCCATGTCAGGTGCATGCTAGTATTAGAATCCATGTCACGCGCATGCTAGTATTAGAATCCATGTCACGCGCATGCTAGTATTAGAATCCATGTCACGCGCATGCTAGTATTAGAGTCTATTTCACGCGTATGCTAGTATTGGAGTCCATTTCACGCGCTTGCCAGCAACCATTTACACTATATAGTATACTCTGTAGTAACGCCATTCAAATTTTAAAACTGTGGAGTTGAGCATAAAGCACGCTCCATTCATCAGGCACTAGTGTCAGAAACAGTGATATCACTGATTCGACCATGGTGAAACACGGGACATGGGCAGTGGAGAAGTATTTGGCGAAGATAACATGCGGAGATACCTGGCGCGGCGTGATCTAGGTCGCACACCTTTAACTAAATACACGTGCCCAATGAGTGGAAATATAATGTTCACCGATATTCTAAATTGACAAATCAGCATATTGGTTTACTTAAACTATAGGTATACACCGAATTTACCTTTATATCTACGAGAAGAATACGAGCCCCACCACCAATGTACACGTATCGAGGGTCGAACATATATATGCTTTACCACTTATACGATTTACGTTCATACCCGGATGAGTTATATAACGATTGTATAACCTTTTAAGGTGACTTTTTTTTTTAAACTGTATTGTGTAT